>LR990853.1:5405485-5919189 GCA_905163395.2 Endotricha flammealis
GTCGAAGAAATGTCGTAGAGCCGATTTATTTTCACAAGTCTGCAAACACGATTCATTAAATGTTAATGGATTTCTATAAGCACTTATCAAGACAAAGTAAGTTTAATCTGTTAAATAAATCAACATGAATTGCGAGCACACCGTAAATCCTACTTTAGTGTTTTTCATAAATGTCGTGTGCTATTTTTAACGTTGTCCAATAAAGAATAATTGCGGAATATATATTAAGTTGTGGCGGCCGGGTTGCGTACCCCTGGCAGCAGCGCGTGCGCAGCCTCCGCCGAATTTTGCGCGCGGCCGCCGCCGATTTGTGCGCACTTGCATTCATTCATACTTTGATTAAACTTTTAATTTCCAATGATACATATTATACAAATTTATTTATAGTCTTAATAATCCGTAAGTGGACCAATTGAAGTTGTAATAATTTGTTAGTTTTCAGTAATAACTGCATGCACCCATTTTGGGCAAATAGTATAATACGTATTTATTTTAATAAAATTATTAACATAATACCGGCTCTCTCTACGCTACTCACGGTGCTGACCGACGCGAAGTTAAAAAGTAAAAATTAATTTCCGAAGTAAGACGAAGAGCACCCTCCACCACTCTCGTATTCGTCTAACCTCATTCGACTTGGCACTTGCCACACTACACTACTTAGTGTAGAGCTTGCGTCGACCACAGTTACTTCGTACATAATATCTACAGAAAGTAATAAAATACTTAAATAAACAAAAAATATGAACACAAAATTGTTTTACTATATTTTACAGATTTTTTAAATAATAATTCCATAAAATAAAACAAAGAAAATATCAACTCTTCAATCTTTTTTCAATGAAATTCTAAAATTAACTTATTAACATCACGCTAAAATATACCGCAGGCCAAAGACAATAATTTATACAAACGTAGGCGGTTTATTGATATTATTATACAGAATATATCTAATAGATAAATATATCTTTAAAATTTTATTAAATTCACGGTACGAAACCTTGAAGCAACCTTTGAGCTCCATTATTTTTTGGTTGTATAATTCTGTGCCTTTGAACTCTACGTCTACACCTCGGTTGAAATTAAACATTTCTAGTCCACACTATTAGTATTGTTCTGCGTGCAGTGTCGTATTAGAAATTTCAAGAGGTCTTGGGTACATAATATTTCATATTGATACTAGCCGATGCTCGTTCGATCGTTCCCGTAAAATCTATCCTGTATTTTCGCGTTTATATTATTAGTAAGGATTTAAATAGCGCCTTTTGAAGAGGAGATCCTGGAGGCAAAGTATGCTCTAAGGGCCTGTATGGTATGTACAACAGACTGTAGATAGATGGAACTTTTTCAATGCCTGGATAAACTTACTTGTTATGAGTATCACAATATACCTTATAATTTTGCCTATCATTTAGAAATGTTACAAACATTTAAAGATTCTACATACCACAAAGTGTCAGTTTGCCTCCTTAATAATATAAAACGCTATTCACATGCGTACAGAATCAAAAGCACAAAAGTGAAAGTAAAAATACAAGTTCTAATGCGGGCGTCTCCCGGTCGCCGAGCCGTCCGTTGCTGACGTGTTTTCGGACGAATACAAAAACTATAATGTTTACTGTTCAAGATTAGTTGCATACACTTACCATCGGGTCTATTCTTGTTATAAAAACAGTTAAAATCTCATCTCAAGCGCTATCCTTGAGACAACATTTTCTCATACTTAATAAACTTATTTTTATTCACTGTTTTGTCACTATCATTCTTAAAATGGTGTCACCCGCCGATGCAAGTGTGACGCACTTCACTGATGACTGTGCTGTATTCAATCGTGGTCGTTTAACCTATGAGAAAGTACCCACATTATAGCTCCTATATAATTGTATTTAAATAATTGTTAAATGTTTATAAGTGATAAGTTATAATCTTTTGAGAAATTAAGATTTTGAAACCGTATTCTTTCTATTTATTTTTTCCTTGAGTGGTAGAACCTAGCTACTAACTACTACTATGAACTGGTAAAATGGGCTCGCTCTTAAATGAGCCAGTACCACCCTCTCTAATAATATTATTTTATGTATAAAGACACAAGTAAATTTGTATAGTGGGAGGATAATAGTAAATAGTAAGTTTTTTTATAAATAGTATGTTATACTTACTTGTTGAGAAAGGCTGGCTTTTACATTCGAGGATTGACAGCAGTGGAGATAATATCTGGTGACAGACAGAAATAACGGCGAAAGCATAATCTTATGGTGAAAGTTCATAAAAAAGTACAATAACCACTAAAAAATATAAAGATTGCATTAAGATTACAATCTAAAATATTTTTAATATAAACTCTGGAAAATGAGGCTTAAATAAATATTATAGAAGTATCACAATATGTATGTGATTGAGTTCTATAAAGAAATGTAACTTTCTGGAATTATGAAAGTAGAGTGTAGAGTATTAATTAGGTTCAACCTAGCCTACTTAAATAAAATAATAGTCTCTCTCTCTGTAAAGAGAGTAAATAAGATGGTGCGTTACTCTTGTTCATGAAAGACAATGACAAAAACTCTTTAGGCCGGCTCTATATTCTCGCAAAGTTGACCGGAGTAAAGACCGGACCGGAGTGAAGTTAGGCACGAAGACATGAAAAGTAAAGGCGAAATGCAAAGAAGCTGTTCATGTTCTCTTTTTCGCTCAACTTCGCGCGACTGTAGATCTTGCATAAAAATAAACGTGTGTCCTAAGAAAAAATACGTTGATGACGGTGAATGGAGACGATTTTTAGTCGTCAATCCCTATTATTATAAAACACTGACAAATGTTTGTGGAGTTAATGATACAATTTGCGATCTAGCAATTCTCCGAACGTCTCCTCATTATCCCTAAAAAAAATTGCAAAAGGTAACCAAAAATCCGGAAATTATAATTTGTTTACTCACCGCAAACTATTTGGAATTTTCAAAATAGAGAAACTCATTTGGTTTTGAATGTTTGTGCAGTTTCCTTTATATTAAGAACATGCGGATTCTGCTACATAAACTAATTGATTGTCAAAGACACAAATTTTTATTTACAGTAGCTTCTATTAGACTCCATAAATAAAATAATCCAGAGGGAATTCAAAAGTTTTCCATCGTCATGCGAGCTTTTAAGCAATCGGGCACCAGACGTGTCATACTCAGTCCACATTTTACCTGAAAGGAACACGATCACCAGAAGTTAGATCTTCTACATGTTGATATATTTATGTTGCGACAGCCACTATCTCGGAGAACCCCTTGAATCTTAGAAAGAAATATCTTGAGCATGAGTTTCCTCATGATGTGATTTATATTGGTGCTAACACAATATGTTTTTCGTGTATAATGCAGGTTATGCAGGTAGAAGTTATCGAGGTTCTCCGAGATAGAGGCTGTCGCCACATAATTGCCGTGTCTCCTATAAAGCATATTTGTTGCGATAGATTGCTTCACCAAAGAATAAATAAGGTATTTTATGCCTACAACCGAAATCACGATTTGCTACGAGAGTGCTACGTTTTCGTAGCACATAACTAATCGTTATTAATTTACATAGATAATTTAAGGTTTAACTAAAACTTGTTTTATCGCACTTTATTCAATTCTCGTCAAAATGACAGTGTCAAAACAGGTTTTAGTTAATCCTTGGCTTATCTTTGCTAATTAATTAGATATGTGCTACGAAAACGTAGCACTCTCGTAGTTAGTTTATTAATAAAGCGGGTAGAGATCACAGACAAAATAAATTTTAATAAAATTCAAAGTGATTTAAATAAATAAATCACTTTTTTATTAAGTAAAAAATTATCATTGTTTTCAGACCAAAAGTATTTTCATCCTATTTATTAATGATCATGATGATAATCGATTGGACACAACTACGTTACATTTGACTAATAAATTAGTTTTAAATTAACAGCAGTAAAATAAAGATTCTAATATCATGCTATTTATAAAGCCGTTAAATTAAAAAACGTCTTTTTCTTCTCTGAGACTAAAGCGATTAGGTATAAAAGAATCGTATAAGTAGCATCTAATGTCCTTTTATGTTGCCGCCGGCCGTCCGATTGCATTGCATGCTACCGAGAAATGCTGCGTCTGGGCCAGGGCGTGCCCAATCTCCCTGCCATCAATCTGCCAGTCCGCCAGGCCAGCCCTATGAAGACATTAGGGCAAATTCAAACAAGCGTTCAACCAGGAATGTATTTCCGGCACTTTTTTACATTCCCTTTTGTTATACCGCCTTTTGACTTTTTCGCCGAATTTTAAGTTCGTCAACCTATTAGATTTGTTTGATTTGAATTATGTATTTAAAATTTTGGACTGCCATTATCGAAATTGTTGTAATTTTGTAGCTTTTTCTGGAGCAGTTCATTTAAGTTTATATGTTTTTTTTTTATACCACTAAGGTGGCAAACAAGCATACAGCCCGCCTGATGGGAAGCATGGCCGTAGCCTATAGACGCTTGCAATACCGGGGATATCACTCATGCGTTGCCAACCCTCCCTACCCCGAAGTAGAGCTATGGAGACCTTACTCACCGTAGGAACACAACATGGCTGAGACCAATGCTATTTGGCTACGATCTTCTGTAAGGTGGAGGTCCTTCCCCAGACGGGCTGTTCTGATTTGAGCGGATTATCCGGTATGCCCTATCTTTCTTTGTTTGTTCTTTGTTCCAACTTTTATCTTTTAATCAGTGGTCATAAAATGAATAAATATACCTATCATAAATGCGTGGATGAGTTATCATTTCTTAATAACCAGTAAATTTTGACAAAAACATCTTCAAAGGGATCACTTTACCTCGCAATAAAGTCTATTCTCTATCAGCGTAAATTCAGATAACATAACCTACCGTTTTTACGTTTAAGTGCGTCATTTGTCTATCACTATCTTTACAACACTGTAATAGAATAATACTTGTAAAGTATAGCAACAAAATGTTATGTTAAAGATAAAATAGGATATGTAAACTTATGTCAATTGCCGAGATTGCCGGCAATAAAATAATGTATGGAACGTATAAAAGCAAGGATGGTGTAGCGGCGAGCTTTAAAATTAAGTCATTATGTGAAACAGCCAACATTATGTAATTAATGCGTGGTCGGAAGAAAACAATGGCTCGATTGTTCCGCCGTGTGGCGAGATGCCGCCGCCATTAATAGTAAAGACGTGTCGTGTACGACTACCTTATGAAATATTTAACGAACATGCTTATATTATGTCTAATATTTCAATAATATTCATAACACAGCACGCTGTAAATATACATACATTTTACCTAATTGAATACTATAATTGACAATGATGATAAATAAATTACTTACAGAGATAAAATATTATTAACTTTTAAAATGACTGTAGATAATATTTTAAGTATGTACTCCTAAGCGGCATTCCTACAATCTAAACCGCAATGTTCTCTTTAAAATGCAATTTACGTATCCTTATGCATTATGGAAATAAACCTAGGTAGTAAGTAGATAATCTAATCAATCATCGACTACCTGAAAGGTGCAGAAGGTATAAAAGTAAATAAGACCTAATTAACTTGTTAATTATTTTGTCTAGATCATTATGGCGCTGGTCTGCCCACGGCGGGCGCGGCGACGCGTCGCATCTCTATGGCAACGGGTTGTCCCGCCATCTTGCCCGGCTTTTTGTGTTCGGGACCACCCAACACGAACTTGCTACATTATTTTATTGTACAATAAACAAATTTATTGCTCCATATGGCTATTTATGTTTTTATTTATAAGGGCTTTTTGTTGCCGAAGCATTTTTAGTAATCTTCGCGGGAGGAAATTGCGTTTAATTTTTGTGGTTAGTCCCGGTTTATGAGATTCCACGTGACGGCAGCCATTCTATTGGACAGTGTTTGATTGATACTCAATAATTCAAGAGCATCTACTCTATTATATTATCTTGTGACTGTTCGTGCCTATATAGAGAAATGTATGAATCTTAAAAAATACAGTTGGAAAGATTTATGTCACCAACCTCAACTCCTTTGTCATTCTAAAAAAGGTTTTATTTTTTGTTGTTAATTTTAACAGTAATAATTTAATCTATGTATTTAGAAATAAGTATAATAAATAACACAATTAAAAGTTTTGTTTTCTACAATTTAGTTCATAAACTTTTTTAATTGTTAATATTTCAAAATTATGTTTAGAATCAATTTAGAATGGTGAGAACAAAACAAATGACTGACGACAACGTATAAGAAATTTTCCACAAATACACAAACTTCTTTTAAGTTTTTTTTTCGAATGGTCCTAAACAAAATAATAATAAAAATATATTTATCCAAATACATACATATTATAATTTATTTGACGAACAAAATACTCACTAAGCGCAGTACAGATTTTTACTGAGGAAACGCATATAGAATAAAGCTATACTAAAGAGACATACAACATTAAAAATAGTAAGCAATGTAAATTACACCTTAAAAATCCACATTACTTGTACAATTCGTAGTACTTGTACAAACCGCATTTATCTACTAAGTTAATGTAAACATTCTTCATGTTCATTCACTGCCATATACGAAATGTAAGTAGTGTTTCTACAAGCGACATAAATAATTTATGAATACCATAATTCTTGGTCTACGGGCACGGCCAGAGACGCGCACACATATTAAAATAATTAAACTATCGCTAAATACACGTTAAGGGACCATGTACATGCATTAAGTATTAATTAGGTTTACAACAAAAAGTAGTGTGCTTATCATTTAATGGAAAATATCAGACGCGCTTGCATTATGGATGCGATTCGATAGGAATACCATCTTTTATGATTTTTTGAGGAAATTTCATCTATACTTATAACGAGAAAAATAGGATTGCACGTATACTATAGTGGGCGCTCAACTTAGAACTCCTAGATTTTGTCACAGCCCGGACACTCCATACAACGCGTATGAAATAATTACCTATTTCTACTACATAGGCCAATGTCGTCTGTACGCGCGCACACGTATGCGCACACGTATACACATTTGTTCACTAATCGCACACCTTTGCGACTGCACCCGCCACGGTACCCGCCTGGGGTTGAGGTAACGCGATTCGGTGCGGGGCGGAGAGTGGCCATTCTACCTCGGGTTATTACTTATTCTATGATTTTGTATTAAGCTTCCCTTTACAAAGTAGACAAGGATAAAGTCGTTTTTTTTAATTCCCACGGGAACGAAATTATTGACATTTTCGCTTGACCACGCGGGCAGAGCTAGTTATAAATATAAGCAAATTCTCTAGTGATAGCAAGCTGTTCCCATGTACGATAGAATGCATTCAAATTTATAGAAACTTGATCATAAATCGTAGCAATAAAGTTAATTACACAGAATAGTTACGAAAACTTTTAGAGAAAAAATTCAGAGCCCCAAAGACTTTGCTCGCAGTAGGTAATGGATTCCTAAATTTTCTCTAGTTGTATCTTTTTCAAATACTGGGGAAACAATATAAGGCAACGAAAATTAACAATAAGTAATGCTCGTAAGTTAGAAAAAAACTAAAATAATCACTTTTTCATAGAAAAGCCGACTTTTTCATAGAGAGTTGCACTCTGCAAATCAAATGAAGATCGATTGCGAAATACTACAGACTATTTTAACTTTACTGTGTTTGTATAAACAGTTAACAGTATAGTTTCAATTACTAATAATATACTATTACCCAAGAACTAATAACAAAAGAGACCACCCAATAAGCAACAATGATAGAGAAACTCTACAGCTTTGAACATTTGTACCAACATTTATATGGAAACTGAGATTAACTTTGAGGACTGTAGTTACAATATCAAAAGGGATTATTAAAGAAAAATATTATGACTTTCATCTCTGGGGCTTATAAGAAAAACTTATGTTACTTACTTAGCATATAGGGAATATTGGGAACATTGAGTATGTGGTAGCGAGCAGCAGCCGCCAATAAGTCAGTAACTACTTTCACAATTTTGGATTTATTTGTTAGTCAAGAGCAGCTAGTTTACTCTGCAACAAAATTGCGATTTTATTTAAATTCTGTATAATTTCAATTTCAAAAATAACAGGAAATCCTAATTCGTTCTCTTGAAACTTTATACTTTACCATAGATTAATAAATAGTTACTTGACTTTATTAATTTGTTAGTGTACAATCCGATTTAATTTAGTTTAGTATTTAGTTAAAGCTATTATAGTCTCTCAAGAGTACCTAAACGTAACAATCCAATACCGACCTAGCTGATGTGAGAATCTTTCCTCATTTGATAGGAGGGATATCAAATGAGGGAAATTCTCACACCTCCCTTTCATAAATTGCTAGTGTGATCAACAAAAGTCTCTTATTTTCGCATTTAGATGGTGAATGTTGCGAACACTGGCAGATGTAGAGAATTATAAGGACATTTAGATGCATGCCCATGGCTGCGTCTGCGCATAGAGACGTCAAGGCACTGGACCACCCACGGAGCGACACCGCTACCATCGTGTCGTTGATCACCATCCGAGCCTCGTTGCAGATCAGACGCCGACAGATGAATAAAACATACTTCACCTTTGAGAGATCCGATAAAGTTTACTTAAATAGAAAAGGAAACTCTTATCATATTTCTTTAATTGGGTAAGTCGGTTCGAGTTGTCAACTGGTATATACTTTCGCATTATAAGACAAGTAGTTTTTACTATCAATGTGCCAGACAAGTTAACAGCTTGACGGTAAATTACGGTTAAATCGGACTGGTATAGAGCTTACTTTACACGTAAGAGTCAAGTAGATTTCCTTTATAGTGTTTCAACACTTTCAGATTTCTGTTAGTTTATTTATCATATAAAAACGTTCAAAGATTGTGAAATCTTACAAGAACTGTCAAAAAAGTATTAATTTATCTGATGATTAGGCTGTTCACAAGTTGTAAAAGGGCTTTCTGTTTTTGTTCTTTATTGCCAAGTATATAAACCCTACATTCACTGTAGATAAGCATAAGTAAAGATTTAATTTCAGAAGCAGCTTACAAGACACAGCTTTGTTATTTAAGTAATTTTTCCACTCAACCACATGACTCAACCGTATGTAATGATATCACGACATTGGGAAAGGAGGAGAAAATGCGGAATTTCGGTGCCCTTGTCGTTAGTCATGTCGGAGAGTGCAGTTGCTCTTACAAAACAATTATTATGTAATTTTTGATTTCAAAAATACGGCATGACATGCATATGTGTTTTTTTTTTAAATAAAATATTTATGGTGGGTGTAAATTTAGTCTCAAGTCCAATTGAATTGGTTACTTCCTCAGGCTCCGCTCTGTCGACCTGGATGTAATTATAATATACAAATATATATATTTATGAGTTATAATATATTTAGCTGTAATTTCAGGGAATATATTTTACCAGAAGGGCTTCTTAGCATATCGTAAAGGTGTATTCATCCTCATCTATTTTCTCAAGTCCTAAAGTAACATCATCAGCGGTCACATTAAACTATGCGGACACAGGAATTGATAATATTTATTGAGCAAATTGATTTTTTTTTGTCATTAGCTGTTTAAAATATTCAAAATATGGACAAAACATAATGGGGTATGTATCAGCATGTCATTTGTCTTGACAAAAAGCTTGTCAAAACCCTTGGTGACTTCATTTTATAACCGGCTCTTAAAAATGAATTTAGATTAACAATGTTTATTATATAATTATGATTATGTATGCAAGTGTACTTCACTTCCAAGCTAATGGAATTTTAATGGTAGTATACAGAGGCTAATGTTTCGCAAATCATTGATAAAAATTATGGGTTTACAAGCTCCATATGACATTTAGTCCAGTCTTCGTTTTGTTGTGTTCAGTTTGCTAGGTTTTATAAAATGAATTATACAATCTATATGTGTATTTTAATAAAAATTGTAATCTCTGTTTGTGCGGGTAATTTCTAACCATTAAATCAAACAGAATGAAAAACTGTAAAACAGCATAGATTATGAGAAGTCAAGAAAATGTTTTTTAAATTCTCGCAGGATTACCATGGAAATATCTGAGTATCGGCCGTCTGGTAGTTTTTAAAAAACAAAATTTCATGTTTTTCTTTATTTGCAAAGAAAAATAAGAAAAGAGCATCATTGCAAACCCGTAAGCGCGTAAATAAAGAAGTCGGGCGCAGCACTGTAGCGGTAAATGATACGTGTGCGTTACATAATGTGCGAGCGCAACAATTTGTTTAATTCTGTTTATCGTACGTCTAACTCGGCAATTTATCCAATTAGGAGGGCCCGCGGCGGCCACCCACGGCGCTGGCTATTAAAGATAAATTACAAATAATTTGGTTACGTTTATTTTGCCTTATGAACCGATGATTGCTAGCTACGGTAAGAACTTGTGAGCCATGTCACCGATAATTATCTGAATTCACTCAACTATCCACTTAATTCGAATAGAATGCATTATTTATTTCACAAAATGTTTGCCCGTCAAATTAATGGCATACCACTTACTACTAGTAGGGCTTGCTCGATCAAAGAGTAAATTACGCGCTATAGTCTCTATTAATTGTAAGTCTCTACGAGTAGCCTCCCCATGCCAAGTATAGCTGGGCGTAAATAAAACGGCGAGGCAAGCTAAATCATACGGTTTACGACAGTAACTACAACAATATTTAACGAGAGCCCGCTGTGACAAGTTTTAATCATGATGTCGGCGGAGGTGCGAAATCGAAAGGCGTGCAATTAAAATACTCAGGCAAATTGATTTAAGTAGAGTTTGGCAACGATCCGCATTCTTAAATGCAATAACTACCTTTGCACCTACCTTTTATGCTAGCTCTACAGTCTACACTCTCACAAAGTGAAGTGAATTTAGAAGACAAAATCATCGAACAACAGCATCAATCAATATTAAAGTTTATTTCACTTTCGATCATATTGTAGATAGGTTTTCTTTAGTGTTAAGCGGACGGATGGACGAAGACGCAGTGACGGACATGGCGGAACGCACGGAATCACGGAATAGATAAAAGAGGTCTATTCCGTGGCGAAACGAGTTCCTCGTAGATTACTAAAATGCTTAATATCTGTAGTAATATCGGAATAATACTGAACGGAAAGGGAATAAATATTCCCTTTCGCTACGAAATCGCTCGCAATTTTGCTGTTTAAATCGAAGTATGTGAAAACGGAGCGTAGCTAAATGCACTTAGTTTCGTCTTGCTTCGCTCTCAGTGTGGCCTATGCTTTATAGTGGTAGCGTAGGTTTACGAGCGAATAATGCGCGCGGCATTGCGCACTTGACGCCACAGGCCACACCGTGTCGTGTCATATCAATGAGTTTAGTCGTTATTTGCATTTCAGATTAAGACATTAAAATATACAGTTACTTACCTAGAGGGCAAAATTAACGATTCTCCTGTAGTCCATTCAATGCCAGTGTACGGTGTATTATTAAATTCAGATGACAATGTAAATTTTCTTAAAATATCCGTAGCCATATAACATAATTTGTCACATCAATTAAAATAATCGAAATGTGATTCAGAATTAGCATAAAATGTCAGCGAGGATTTGTCTGTCGTCGGACGAATTTCATTCATACTGTAGGTGTCAGATGCTTTCCATCGGTCAGTTTCTGCTTCTGCAGTGCACAAACTAGAAAGCTTGCTAAATTTGTTAAGGATCCCCTTCTTAACAAATCAAGCTTTCTAGCCCTAATTTCTCATTGTAAATGACGTGCCTTAGAGCCCCCGCGAGGAGTCACAGAATAAAGTATTTTTGAGTTTGACTGATGGCAGGGCTCTTGATTAAACATGCTTGTGTATGTACCAGACAACGGATAAATTATTGGTATGTGATGGATTTAGTAACGATATTGTTTTTTTTTTAGTTGGATGAAAATGAACGTCCTCTAGTAAATAAACTGAAAAATTTCAATCATAGATAAATTAGTTTATATTATACAGTGGGACTTCGTAATTGAATCGTTTTACGTTGTGATCTCAATTCCCGCCTCACGCGAGGTTCTAAGAAGATGTATTGAGCGACACCCCGCTGTGTTTTTGCCCGAAGTGTCAAAATGTCTAAGTTAAACCACCCTAAAAGGGACCACATAAAATCTACATCCTTTGAATTATCCTAACATTCAAATATGAACCTTCAGGTTGTGTGATAAGAGAGGTTTTGAACATTTTCTGGAATCTGAATTAATATTGTATAGTAGTTTTGCGGTGTCTAATATCGCGAGATCGATCTATTCCTTACATTATTTACATCTCACGGGTGGAATTTGGTCAATAGGGACGTTTACACCTCCATCAATTCTGAGAAGGTTATGCTCTGTGAAATCGAATTGTCATCAGGTGTGACTTTAGATCTTTGATCTGATTGTCTGGCTTTATTTTGTGAGTTTTATATTGTTGTTGAGTTCGATTTCAACATCTAAAAGTTAAAGGTTGATTTACTTTGCAGATTTTATAGATAATTACTAATTACTACATAATGCTCATGCTAAATAATACTGATGGGTTGATATTATTTTTACGAAGAGTGACATAGTACATTTTATGCCACGGAATAAATACCCCTTTGATAACGCAGTCGAAGGCGCGGGTAATGAGTAAAAGATACAAATAAAGCAATTTTTTAATTTCTTTCCTTTTGCAAAATTCCATCTATCTCCATAAATTAAACATCAAATCATTAACTAGAAAGAGAAAATAAGACAATGTAAATTAATGGTTTTGTAAAATACAGATCGTTCAAAAATTGAGGTTTATAAGTTTGAAAATGTTAAACATTTGTTTATCCGGCTCGAAGGACCATTATATTTAAAAACAGAGCTCTATAGTATTTACATTACAGCATTAATCCGAACTATTAAAATAAGATACCAGAACGATTTTAATGCGAAAAAACTTGTCTTTGGGGTCTCCGCCGGCCATATCGTCTAGATAGTCCTAGATGTGGGGTGAGGGCTCGGCGGCACTCACTCAGCACGCCCGCTAAATAAATTCATTAGTTAAATCACCGGCGGCGGCGTTTTATGTCGGTAACATCAAAGGCTGGACCCGTCTCCCCGCCGGGGGCTCGCTTGCCCGACTTTTTACTCAGAAAACTCTGTAAACAAAATGATATGGTGCGTCCGAATGTTTGATCCGCCTTTATTATCTGTATACAGAGTGAATGTTTAGCTAGCAAACGCCCTCTCTTTGTGGTAATTGTGGGAATGTAATAACTTTTGTGCATATGGCTAAACTCGGCTTTGAAGTCTTCAGGAAATTCAGGTTGTGGAGCGTGTTGCTTATTTTGTAAACTTCAGTAAGCATATCCTCAATTATGTTGCAATGCAATTGCTGTCCTGGTTCATGTCAGTGATCATTTCATTTGTTGTTTCTACAGATTCTGCAATAAGCACACATCAAACAATCAATAGTAGTCTGATTGCTACAAAAGTTCACCAGCACTACATACGTATGTAGGTTCCTAAGCTTCATTCAATGCTTTTATTTTGCCCGGCTTTGCCCCCCTCTCTTTGTGTGTAAACGAGATAGACTTATCACGTGTGTGGTCCTCTGGCGAGCCCGTTCGGGCGATTTCGTCACAGCTCGGGCCTCGTCGGTCCTCAGAACGGCAACATAACCGATCGAATCATAATGGCGGCTCAACAAACATTCAGTCTACGCATTCAGTACTCGAACCAGTGTTGTTCAAGTCGCGCTGGTGACGACACGCGAGCGTGGTGTGACTATTGTAACGAGACTCGGTGTCGTACCGTGTCGAACGGTCAAGTGCTGAAAGAAGTGAAAAATCCGAGTGTATAAGTGTGTGGTTATGTGGCGGCGAGTGATATGACAGCGTGCGTCGCGAGACGGATTCCGGCCGTCTTCATGAGGATACTGGTGACAAACCTGGCCCCGAGATCATGGTGGCTCCCGATTCCGAGGCTCCTGCGAATCCTCGGATAGCGACAGCCGCAAACGAAAGCCCGGTGGCCGCGGAGGCGCGCCACAGTACTGATCTGTACATACGCACCAGCTGGGTGGACGCCGCGCTAGCACTCTCCGAGCTCGAAAAGGTGCGGTTCAACGGTTTCATTCCTCTACGAGAACACAGTGTCAAGTTCCGATTGTCATATTGCACGTGTGATTGTTTTTCTGCGAATGTCAATCGCGTCCTCTGATCGGAACGCGGCAGCGCGAAACAGTGGCGCTGACTAGCGGTTATTGTGTGTACTATCAAGGCCGCGCGTATTTTACAATAACTAACCGTAATAATGTGCAATTCAGCGAGATTTCTAATTAAATGAAGCTACTTGACTTAGATTTGAACTGACTTGATTTAGATGTGAAGTCGGACGTCCTAATTAACGAAATTAATTACATGTTCAAAATCTCCAATTACAACGAGTCATTTTAAAGAAATTAAATAATATAATAAACATTATACAAACGACAGATTTTAAGTTTGATTAAGCCATGAGGCAAACACACTTGCATGTACCGCAATAGTAGACGGGTTCGGGGAAGGTAGCGCTTTCCTAGAAGGCCATACGCCCGCGGTGGTCCATACCCGCACCCCCGCCGGCAAGCTCATTTGCGAAACCTTCTCGTACCTTCGTTATTCAACAATGGCTCGCAAGTCACTATTTCTTAAAGAAACATTATGTACCCTACATACAAAACATAATAAGAACAACTAATAAATTTTAATGAACAGCTTAACTAGTAGAAATTAATATAAAGAAATAATAACAATGTAAAAAAGTGGAAATGATTGGACGAGGCAGTGTGATGTCCATAATAGTGTGTACTATAGGAAAGTTGGTCGTATCATTATACAAGATGAAGCAATTAAGGCGGCGGAGCGCAGGGGGCCGCGCACGCGCAGCTCAGCGGCGCCGATAGAGACATCAACGAGAGGTGCGCCGCCGACCCGCGCCACAGCTATTAGCGCAACGAAATCATACATAAACTTTTGTTGAAAATTATATAAATTCGATTTAATACACTTTTAGTTTACATAGTAAAAGTTTTTTTTTACTTTAAATATGATGCCAAAAAGATTAACACAAAAACTTAAATGATTAACTAATATTGAAATTATATAACATCCCAAACAAAATAAAAGAATGCTATTCCACAAAGTTTTATGTCTGGCAGGACCGCACAGAACTCGCCTCGTGGAATTGAGACATCTTGTGGTTTCCGATCGTTACATCCCTTTCCTCCTTATTGAAGGGCCGGATTCTTTCCTTTTCTTTGACTTTCATGTTTTATCTCTTTCGCACTAGGTTTTCCCACATATCGTTTGTCTTCGTCCAAACACTGAGCTCGCCGGCGGTCGGCAGCTGCGTTGGAGACCTATAAATGATTGTACACCCACGATTTTAAAAGATGCAGCTTTTAGATTTGCCTCCTGGTTATTTTCGGACAATTCCAAATCAAAATAAACTACCAAGGTTTGACAAAACGTGACATAATCGTTGATAGAACTGATACAAACAAAACCGTACATATAAAACAAACTAAAAATTATAACATTATGTTGGTCTTGTAACTAGTTTTTTTAACAGTTTGTAATTGTAGAAGATTTCCTTTATTCCCAGAAGTTCTTTTAGTAGATCCTTCCTTGATGAACTATGCATATTGTGATTGTCTTTTAGAAATTGTGTAAAATGTCTTATTACCGGCTGATTGTGTAGCGTAAACACCATTTAAGGTATCAAATTGTGGTAGGAACGTTTAGCGGCTTGCCAACTCACTGGGCGCCGCAACACGTGGCTGCGTACACACATCACTTCACATTCAGTAATTTTTCCTCGCCATTACCCTTTGCTTCCGACTCAGTAGCCACACCGCCAGTTGCTACAACAATATCGGCATGTCTTTTGAAAATTGTACCTACATTTTTATTATATTGTACAAAATAAATCCACACTTCGATCATTATTATTATAATTTTAAAAATTTACAAAATAATCTGCCTTTGGGACTGTTAATAATCGTTCCCTTTTCTTCGCTGTATCTCTATCAATGCAAAACCTATCTTATTTATAACCCATACGACCAGTAAACACTCCCAATTTCATCAATTTGCCATAATAATTCATAATTTATGCATCATCTTCTTCGAATTGGTCGCTGTTCGTGCGTCGTTGGTAAACAACACCTCATCTTCTATTCTATTCTATTCTATTCATCCTACATTTTTGTACAAATTGAGGTTTTCTGTTTACAAAGTTGCAGAAGATTCGTCTCTTATAATTTTAAAATACGAATCTGAACAGGATTCGCATGGAGGTAATTTAAGGCTTGTTCATACTGTTAAAGAGATAAGAGACGAAACATGATAAAAGGCTCGACATGCTCAGTGGTCAAGTAGTTAGCAAAGGCTAGTTAATGTCAAGGGTCCTGGATTCGAATCCAGCACAAGTCAAATATTTGTGTGTTCATAGCTACTTTTCTTGCCCTAGATGTTGTATATGTAACACAAAAAATACTAATGTAATAAATACCCTTAGATCAAGGTTTGCTCAGTTTGGGACTAAATAGCACTGTGTCATTATAAGAATATTTAGAAGGAAAACGTTTTTTTGCAACAAATTGCTGTCACATTTGCTTTATAAATCAACCATACAATAGTCTAATTTAATCCTCAAATCATAACTCATATTTTAAAACAATTATTATTGTGCTTCTGGGTTACCTTACCGACAATAATGACAGTATTATTGTCGGTAAGGTAACCCAGAGACGACGAGACCGACCCTGCAAAACAGCATAGTGTGTACGTGTTTTTTTAACAAACCGACCAAATAGATAAGAACTCTCATGTTGCGAATTTATAAGACGCGCTTTAAATTATGAAATTATGCGACTTACTTACTTGCTCACATTTTGAAGTGACCAACCCGGCTAATTTGGATATGTAACACGCGTCTGGTAAATTCACAATAATATGAAACTTATTTTCAATTTGGTCGGCTTGTTCGACTAAACTTTAACACGTTCGAATGTGACCAAAATATGTGCACTGTGCACTATAGTTAGTACGCGCCAAAATTTGGGCTCAAAGTTTATAAAACAATTGAAAATCGATTATCGTTCGTATCGTTTCAGTTTCGAACTTCGTTTTTCGTCTGCGCGAATCAGCCGTTTTGGTGACTAGTATAGACACTCTGAAGATAGAATACAAATAACAGTTTGAAAATAAAAACGTTACAATATTTTCTAAGCTGTCAATCTGTTACCTAGTGCATTACTGATAGAGAAGCTATCATATGACAGCCAAAACCGGTTACAGTGTCTACCTAACATGGCAACTTTCTCGAGATTATAACACGCTATCCACGTTTCATTGTCGTTAAGAAAATTTTAATGTCATAGTGA
Source organism: Endotricha flammealis (assembly GCA_905163395.2). NCBI lineage: Eukaryota > Metazoa > Arthropoda > Insecta > Lepidoptera > Pyralidae > Endotricha > Endotricha flammealis. The sequence goes on from LR990853.1 coordinate 5,422,873, forward strand.
AATTTACGAACATAATTATTATAAGTTTAATAATATCGTCAGTATCATAAGCGAATCTTTTAAACACCTCCATAGAAAAGGGCTTACGATATATATGTATTGGAACTGATGTGAGATGACATAACGTGTCTACGGCCTTATAGATCGCGAAGTCCATTGTTACATGGATCCTCGTAAATATTTTTTACATGTACAGTACACCGATAAATATGACTTATGACATTAGTACTTTACATTGCTTTACATAAATCATTAATTTCATTGCCAAATGCCATAAAGTGGTATAAAAGATGGTAATTTATATAATACTAGAAGTGAAACCCGAGAAACTTCGTTTGCTCCCGCTTTCCTTTGCTCTTGAATCACTATTATAAAATACCTCTTAAAACTGGGGCCCTGTCGTGCCGGAGTCCCATGACATCATGGCATTTTACCTGATTTGCCGTCCTATTGTTATTTATTAATAAATACTAGCTTTTCCCCGCGGCTTCGGTCGCGTTAATTTTATGACTGTATAGATCTCGTTTGACAACAAAACAACCCATAGCGCGACTTGTGGCGCCATCTGTTGGCCGATAAAGCGCCCTCTATAGTAGAAAAAATATTTTCCCATTGGAACGACATACTTTTACGGGATAAAAAGTAGCCAATGTTGGGCTCTGTACCCGTAACAATATGTATGCAAATTTTCATAATGATCGGCTGCTTAGTCAAGTCGTGAAGGAATAACAAACAAACAAACTCACTTTCTCATTTATAATATTAGTAAGGATTGTTAATTGTTGCTAAATAATTCTAACAGTAGTGGTGCTAATTCTGTTGTATGTACATTTAACCAGACTAAACAAATTTTGACAGGATTGCTATCCTTGTCACTAATTGTAAACCAAGGAAGGACAACAACACCTTCGGTCCTGTCAAAATTAGTTCAGTTTAGCTAGTTAAGACGCTATGCCGTAAAATAATTGAAACGAAAGGGGCGGGGCCTAGCCAAAAGTTGCGCGAGTGCCGCCGCGGCGGCGCTGCACTCGCGCGCGTGCCGGCCGGACCGCCGTTTTCCCGCGAAGTTTTGAAAATACTTTCGTCGGAAATACGATACGTTTCGCTGTTCACTTGTTATTGTTTGTTTAGTTTATCTTAACTAATATAGTAAATGAATACCTGTGTCTATTTATTTTAATATTAGTTATGAAATACAAGACAGTCGATATTTGGTCTATAACTAAATATATTGATAAATAAGCAAAATAATTACTTACATAAGTACATATTAAATTTTAAATAGTTTTACAGACAAACAAAATACTTTTTGCAATCGAATAAAACATTACACACTGCGTTTTACTTTATAGTCTAAGAGCTAATGTCATTGTAAGGAATATTTTAGTAAAATGATAAAACAATGGGATTACATACTAAAGCTGTTATAATAAGGAATGTTCATCGTTTCATTCAAATACTTATTCAAAGTTATGTTATGAAAATTTTCTGTGGCTTCTTCTGAAGACTGTGCATATGCAGTACCACACTACAGGCTGAGCCAATTTTGAAATATACGAAAATGTTGTCTAGAATATAATTAATTAATAATAAATTCTAATTAGATGCAAATCACGTACTTTTTAAATCGTTTTATTTATAAAAGAACTAATAATAAAGCATTAGAGAAATTTTAAAAGTTATAGTTTTAAAATTTCTCTAAGGCAATAATCTTCTCATTATTACAACCCGCATTTGTCTCATTTGTGTCAACATTTTTATTTTCTTTACCTTTACGAATGACATAACTATGCTCACGAATTGCCATATTTCTTGTATGCCGAGGATCTACAAGCTCTGGTAGCAAGCAATCATAATAAAAAGATAATAATTTTGGTTCCATTTTCGTCTTCCAAAACTGATCATCTTTATGGAGTATTTCTGTTTTTAGTTTATTTTCCCCATACCACACAGCTAATAAACATTTTGGAAATTTACTAATATGCATTTGCCCCTGTGCTTGAAAGAACCAATCAGATTTTTTATTAATGTATATTTTTCCAGTATTTTTGTCTTCTTTCCAAAAATGCATTTTGTTTAGTGCTATTTAAAGCCCTATCAATCCCAATCTTGAACGGTGCTATGGGGCACTTAATTACTACAAGCATATTATGCGTTAAAACTATTCCATGAGGCGTGGCCCCTAAAAACGGATATTGTTCGTCTATAAACAAACCACATTGCTTAATGTCTATATTCATTTTTTGCTTTTTTTTTAACCGACTTCAAAAAAGGAGGAGGTTCTATGTTTCATTGTTTTTTTTTGGAGGTCCGCCGATTACTCCTTCAATTTTGGACCGATTTTCATAATTCTTTTTTTAAAATAATATGTAATTTAAATATTGATTTTTTAAACTATATTTCCAAAATATTTTTATATAGTAGGTAAAAAATACGTAAATGTGGATAAAGTTACTAAGTAAAAAAAATAGTTTCTAGAAAACAAAAAGATGGAAAACGAAACAGCATTTTAAATTTCGACCAACCATTTTCGAACAAATGAAATTCGGGCAAACAAGTTTCGGAGTAAAGATACGTTACCATTCAACAAGAGGAGTTGTCTTGTCTGGCAGGCGACCGTCTCCTAGTTATTGCATATATTACAAAATACTTCAATATATAAATAGCTTCATTATAAAGTTTTGATTTAATCTCAGTTTATTTTTGACTAATATTAAGTTAAGAACAAAAATGTAATGTAGCTTCCTACCTATAAAGCTAATATTATACCTATTTTCTATTAAGTTTATTCTATTAAGTAAAATAAAATAATCAGTTAGATGTCCAATAGGCAGAATATAAACAAAGTGTCGCCCCTGCGTAGTAATGTCATATTCTATGACTCGGTTGGGGGCGGGGCCAGGGAGGGGCGCGCCCCGCACGGCCGAACGCGGCGCCAAAATTTGAAGGCGCTGTCATTTCTATACGTAATAATATTATTTCGATGGGTTGCGCGCGAGATCTCGACGAACGTAGATCCGTCCCAGACAAGAGTAAGCGGCCGACTGAGCCCGCCCCACCCGTGCGACGCATATATCAATCCCTCTTGCGAGAGACAGAGATGGGACACCGTGAACACGGCGAATTTTTAACGTCGTAAGCGCCAAAACACATTTAGGCTTATTTAAAATTCATTAATTGAGTTTTTAAAAATTTGTCTGTACAGTCTCTAGAAAACATTAATGTCTTTCTTTATATGAAGTTTAAAATTTCTACTATTTACCGTTTAGAAGTTACAAGAGTTCTGAAGAAAAAACAGAGGTTACTTCGGATTTTTTTTCTATCGAGGAAATGTGTCACAATCGTGTTTTGGCTCTTTCCAAAATTTCGATTATATGATGAATTAATACATATCCAAAAATCTAGGTCTAAATTTTAGTAGTTTAGAAGATATTTGGTTTCTAAGGACCCTTCTTTTTTTCACATATCCCCTTAAATGTACAACAAAACTAGCACCAGTGACTTTCAGAAACACATTTTAGAATTGATACATGTCCCAAGTACTCTCGTTCTTAGTTTGATAATTTTGAAAACTATAATTTTATGTGTCGTTAATTTTAAACAGTGTTTTTGCAACTCGCCATAAATGTAGCGTAAAGGTAGCTGCATACGTAACGAGACAATATATTATATCAGACGGGACGGGAACGTGGCCGTTTTGAACGAGACAGTCACGCGAGAAATACTCTTTCGTATACATTTTGTATGAGACGATCTTTCCAAAACTTCTCGTCCCGTCCGTATAAAAATACGTCACGTATGTAGTGGCCTTTGGTGTTATTGTCGTACAATATGACAGGTACGCATTATCATCTAAATTAAATAATTTTATCGCATTGCAAACAAACGAAAATTGAAAAAAAAAGAAAAAGAAACCCGTAACAAAACGTTTGCACCACATCGCATGAACTGTTGGTAAAATAGATACATTACATTCCTTACATTCTTTAAACAGGTTTCGCATTGTTCCGGTATCATTCTGAAACTCGTTTTGAGATTTAAGTAATTTGTGCCTAGGTCGGGAATATATTTTTCTACTATTAATTTATTGATTACTTATTCGTATGTAGTATTTTTATAGACTTTTCAAAGCAACTAGCATCATTATTTATAGGTGATACTTAGTTCTGCAATATACTATTCCGCAGTTTAATGTCTTTAGTTTTATGTAAAACTAGCTGTGCTCGCGACTTCGTTCGCGTGGTTGTCGAAAACACTATCGCGATATGAATAATTTTCCCCGATTTTGCTCATTTTTCACTAATGCTTCGCTCCGATTGGTCGCAGCGTAATGTTATATAGCTCAAAGCCTTCCTCGACAAATGGTCTATCCAACACAAAAAGAATTTTTCAATTCGAACCAGCCTGAGATTAGCGCATTCAAACAAACAAACAAACTATTCAGCTTTATAATATTAGTATTGATAAATACTTCATATAATTTATGTAACACTTGTATACAGATTAAATTTAATCTGACCTTTAATTGCAAATTCTAGAAAAGTATCAAATGCAATCAAAAACTGCAATTAATTATACGTTTTCAACAAAATTTCGTTTCGTAAATTACAATTTTGAAAATATATTAAACAAGCATCATGTTAAACCCAATAATGTTATTGTCAACGTTGCAAGGTGAGCTTCCGTTCCGTTTCGAAAGGGCATTGTCGTGAGCAGTTACAGACATATTTTACACTGTATTTACAACTTAAGGACATTCGTAGTACCGAATTGATTGTAGATTTAAAAACATTGTTAAAAGGCTTGTTGGTTGTTGGCTGCAGTGTGTCCAACAAAGCTCACAGAATAATAAATTCATATTTTTTATTTTGAATTCATATCGTCAACAAGAAAAACTCACTAAGTACAAAAATAAGAAAATAAATAATATTTTTTTTGTGCGTGCAACGCTACGTGATCTTTTTTCCATAAGATTTTTCTTACAAGATGTATGCACAATGGATTAAGTTATAGCCGTTAATCACTCTTATACCTTTTCTCTCCAAGAAGGATAAGCAAAGTGCAATTTTTCTAATGAGACTCTTGAGAAATATCCATTTTATTGCTCCGTAGCCACGTCTACGAACTCTGCGTACGTAGTGACAAAATTATAAATTCAGTTAATTTTTAATTGAAGTGTATTTTTTTCACCTTGTTAACGAACTCAAAGCCGTGTTAACCTTTTGTACAAATATTGGTAATTTAACTAATCGTAGACCCTCTACGAACGGCGTAGCAACAAGATAAAAATTATGTAAAACTTCGTATGGGTAAAGCAATTTATTTCTTGTTCTCCATTACGAATCTCGAATTGTTCATACACGTTTACACACAGCCATAAATCGATATATAAATAAATTACTTGTCGTATGTATGTTCCAAACAAGGACTCACGTCATGTTTTATACTTTATTCATACAAAATGTTGTTAATTTCTGCGTTTTCCAAGAACACAACAAGCTATTATGAATAAATTAATTAATAATTCTATTATCAAACTAAACTCGCAAATGTGGTGGAATGGGTAGTTATAAAATTTTATGTCTTTACGATAGTTCGAACTAAAAGTTTTATTGTATTTTTCGTTTAGTATGCGTGCTCATGGGGTCGTAAATTATAAAACACATAATGTCATTGACATTCAATGACATTGGCGAACTGTGGCCGTGTTCGACTGGCCAACTGCGCGAAATCACGTCCTTGCCACTCCATATGTATACAACAATTTTTACATATATTAATTTGATGTATTTTACACAATAACTGTCCAATAAAGTTTTATTGGATAACTTGCAAAATTGCTAAAAAATATTTTTTTACATTTAAATGAGATATTTCTAATAGAAAATGTAAAAGAGTGCGTTCGGATTCCTTTAGAATTTAGTATAATATCAAGTGAAACGGTAAACATGTTGTGCGTCATTGACCGGAGTTACCAAAATATCTGTCTCTACTCTGTAACAAATATTTTGTAGTTACTATTTCATTGCATGTTCATATCTTAATTAATTATACCTAAATGTATTTTGTAATCTACATAATATTTTGCATTCTGAAATACTACCAGTTGTACTGTACTGTACATACTAATAAACTAAGTCCAAGACACTTAATGGAACGAATTACACAAGTGAGTTTTAAAACTAATTTTGTCGTAGTTTTCTACAAAATATAATATTTAAGTTAAAGAATCGCATTCAGATTGTTTTTATTTCATAAAAAGTACATAGTAGTATTGAAACTCACTCATTGTAATAATACATAACATACTATACGTACGTACGTATCCCATACTACACATACGTAGCGCATGTGTATTTTGAAATGTTAGAACAAAAGTGTGACACCTATTTTATGTATGTATTAGGTTGATCATTTCTTTGACATCACGTAAAAGATTAATGCCACCGACAATCCCAATTTTAATTTTATATATTACTAGCTGTTACCCGTGGCTTCGCCCGCGTAAAAAGTAGCCTGCGCTTTGTCAAATTTTCATAATGATCAGCTGCTTAGTCAAGCCGTGAAGGAATAACATACGAGTATTAGTATGATTATTTTTACTTATAAGGAATCGCGTTTCTGCCAATACCTCGTCTAAGCCCACAACGCCTTATGCATTTTGATGGGATAATGGTTAGGGTTGCACCCACATCTATTATATGCAGATACAAGAGGGCGTTCATGCAGACGGATGTTAGAGATCACGTGGAACACATCACTGTTAATGTTTCTATAATATTCCATTTTATTATACCTACTTGGCGCAAGATTTCCAGGTGAAATTCAACTATTGTGTTTGAATTAGTCTGTCATACCTTATTATGGTAACATCATGTTGTGTGCTTTATCGCAATAAAGGGATTTGTAATCTATTCATGTTTATTTTATAACTTTTTTTATATACCACTAAGCTGGCAAATAATCTTACGGCCTGCCTGATGGTGAGCAGTCACCCTAGCCTATGGACGCTTGCAACACTGGGAGTATACACGCGCGTTGCCGACCCTGTAAAAATCTTTTAATTCCCCTTTTGAAGAACCCCAAATATTAATTCAGACCACTCTTTGGAGATATGGTGCCGAGTATAGTAGGACTCTTTGGAGATATTGTGCCGAATATAGTAGAATGAAATATAGTTAAAAGACACTTGTCGATAGTGGAGGGCGACGGACTAGCCCGTAGCGAACATGTCCAATATGAATGACGTTGATTGATGAATCGACTGATACTTCTAAAGTAACCTTAGATAAATACAGTTAACTCTCCTTATGAACGGTTACTTAAACATATAAATTCAGAAACATTACTTGGAAAATGTATATATATAAAATTGTGTTACTATGGCACATTGAGATATTATGTACTAGATAAAAGTCAATGCATGATAAATAAAACTAGAAAAATTGTTTTATGAAATATCATAATTATACTAATTAGACATCCGTCCTAATATAAAGGAATTAAATGAGACAATAATTATAATGAACTCGACCTATTGATAAGACGCCGACGACCGGGGACAACCGTATCTTATTTATTTACTTTCACGTAATAAATATTTGCCTCAATACTCGTTATTCAATAACAAATTACAAAACAACAAATAAATAAAAGAAAGCAATTAAAATAATATCATCATCTTATACACAAGAAGTCCAACGGACATTAGCATAATATACTTTTAAGAATCAGTTAAAAAATTGTCGAACCTTGAATATTTTTTGTTCAAGTAATTCTTACAATAGTCAATTGTTGATTCTTTTAATTGTTATCAATAACGAAATTTCTGTCAAAATCGTATCCCTGGATAATATAATTCGTGCAGTACTAAAATAAAAATGTATCATAGGCAATGGACTTAATGTGCTAAAGATTTTCTATCCATCTGTAGTCGTGAGAACGTGCGCGGAGTGCCCCCAATCTCTTATCTCAGGAAGTGCAGTCGCCGGCGCCAGCGCAACGCGGATTATAGTAACTAATCTCGTAACATTTACATCAGCAGTTTACGCCCGGCAAGTCGGTTGTTAGTTGGCGTAACATTTTGCTGATAAAACATCGCCAATAGATAACAGGGCATGAGCAAACAAAATAGTATGATCTCAAGATCTTATTTTGTAGCTGAATGAAGTGGAAGGATCTGTGTGGTGATATGGTGTGCAGCTAGCGTGTTGCGTACTCTACACGTGGGTCGCGCGGCGAGCGGGGCACGCGGGCGGCGCGGGCGCATTCCGGCCGTGACGTCACGCCCACCCAGCACGCCCGACATTCACCTCGCCCGCGCCTGCTTGCCCGAACGGTTCCATGGATCTCGCTGTATCTGCCATTATTGTTGCTACGATTATTTATTTATGTTCGGAAGTCAAACAACTCTGTTTCGGCGGGAAGCGGCCGGTAGTTCAGCGAACTTGATCAGTGCGGACAATGGCGTGGATTGTTCACGGATTCAAAATAAACGAACTACGGTTTAATTGCTCCTGGCTAATTCGCGGTTCTTGCTCAGTAGAACGAAGTTTTTAGCAATTTGTTAGTTGTAACAGAGTTCCCCGTTTTATACTGACCACCTTAACATAACCATTGCAGTAAATGCCTGGCGAATTTTGTCTGACTACGCCAAATAATTTTATTATTTTAGTAGTCAATGTACGTATAAATTTTTCGTATAATTGCCGCCCGCCGACCGTAGCATTGTATGTTAATGGTTGAGATATCAATTCAATATTATTATTTTCCATGTGATATTAGCCAAGTTATAGAATATGTCTATACTTATGGCCTCGGGTTATCACTTATTAGGGTTGCTTAAGGTGAAAAATTTGTGTATGTTTGGTTGAACGTGCTAATCTCAGAAACTACTGACATGAATTGACAAACTCTTTTAATGTTGAATAGCTTATTTATCGAGAATAAAATCACGTTATCCGGGAACAGGATTTTATTTTGCATTTAATTAGGTACTCTTGTTTGTAAATGTTTTATAATTTAGTCGAACTATGGTAACAAACACAGTGCCATGAAGAGTTCTAATTTCGCGTTTACACCTACAATATATTGCATGCAAGTAAGCTCGCGACAGCTTGTCAGACATTGGCCTGGGTATTGTGACGCAAGAGATTAATGACTATATTTTAAACGTATTTGCAATATCTCGCGACAATTTTAGCAAAATATGGGTTCAGTTCCGTATATTTCTCACACTCGCAGCTGTTTGCAATAAAATCATTGAAGACTTTTGCGAGTTCTTCTGTAAGAAATGGCAGATGTGAACGCGGTCTATGTCAAGTTTAAAAATAGTGGCATTGATTGTCCACTCGCTTCCTCTTTGAGACTGAGCAGAATATGATTTTTAGATGCAGCAATTTTTATTTAAATTTATACCACAAAATTGGCAAACAAGCATACGGCCTGCCTGATGGTAAGCATCACCGTAGCCTATAGACACTTGCAATACCGGGGGTATCACTCACGCGTTGCCAACCCTACCAACCCCCTCAAGTGGAGCTCTCGAGACCTTACCCACCGTAGGAACACAACATGGCCGAGACCAATGCTATTTGGCTACGATCTTCTGTAAGATGGAGGTCCTTCCCCAGACGGGCTGCTCCGATTTGAGCGGATTATCCGCTGTGCCCTACCTATCGTTAATCTAGCAATCTAGAGAGATTACGAATATCTTATTCTCGCAAAAGGATAGCAATTGTATGAAATTATGACTTTGAACGACGACGGTCTAGCTAGAACACTAGAGAAGGACCGTTTACTGCAATAAGTGTATTCACACTATTTCACACACACAAATATAAAATATTTTTATTTATATTCCATCCATACAAACATTAACTTATAAGACATAGACATATAAGAAAATGGTTGTGCTGAATAGCTTTTTGTACAATCATTTTCAAAAACTAAAGATTCACAAAAATACGAGCGCCCATAATTCGGGCGAACAAAGATGTTATGTTGATGGCCGCGCATAATCGTTGCGCTCAACACGATACGTCGATTGAGTTATTATTATGCAATTAGTGAGCGCTTGACGAGTTCTGCGCCGCTACATTCCCCTGAGCGGACGATGCTTGGCGCCACGGGTGCGTTGGGCGCTCTCTTGCCGTCGCCGGAGTCCGAGCCGACCTCACTGTCATTAATCACAATCAACAGAGGAATTATTTCGACGTTTAAAAAGTTTGATGTTATTATAATGTCCCGCCAAAGCGCTCGTTGAAGTGTAAGCGGGGGTTTGAAGGAGCAAGAACTCTATTGTGACGCAGCGGTTAGGAATGGAATGGCTACTGTTCTTTGTATTGTCCACTGATTGCAATGTTGTTTTATATTTATTGTTGTATCATACTCATTTTAAACAGTCGAAAGAGCTTACTGTTGTGCTTTATCGCATGAAATTAATCATTATACGTCACCTTGATCTTCATACAGACAGAAATGTTTTGCGACATGTAATTACGTTATCGATTAAAGATCTAGGTACTTTATTAAGTTTTAAAGGGTAATGTTATAAATTTTTGATTATTGAGATAATTTTGAAAGGTTATCGTAATATAGTATCTGTTGAGAAGTTTTTCCAGTGTTGATGCGATTAATACACAGAGTTAATACACATTGGTGACATTGTGTTTTACTGTTTGTGTGACTAATTGTTTAATTTGAACTTGCAGGGTAACATCGAAGGCGGGCGCACCTCCCTGTGGATCCGGGCGTGGCTCCAGGAGCAGCTCTTCATCTTGGGCTGTTTCCTCCAGGGAGACGCGGGCAAAGTACTCTTCGTCGCCATCCTCGTCCTCTCCACCTTTTGTGTTGGACTCAAGTCCGCGCAGATTCACTCACGCGTCGACCAACTTTGGGTTCAAGGTACTGTACTTTTACCCGATAACATCTTAAAACTTAGTATGTATACAATGATAGACATCGCTGGCGCATCTGTTAGAATGTCAATGCATCAGCGACGGGCGTCTGTCGAGCCGCTTCCTCCTATGTGGACGTGTGTCGCATAAGTCAGGCGACTACACAGCGCACCGCAGTGTGTTATCGCCCTTATATGACAAACTTGAATTTAATCGATGAATTTTAATTCGCCGATGGACAATCTGTGTAGGTATACGCGTCCGGTACGCTACTTGATTTCAATTAACATTTAATTGTCAATTTAAACTTCATTTGAAGACTTGATAGGTTATTTCAAATAGGATACTACAGTCACTCGTTTATGCACAGTTAAAATGTTTTAGTAGGTTCATATTTAACGTTTAGCTATGGTGAGTTGCATATAAATGTCGTTCAAATTCGAATATTAAACGAGAGTGCTAGTGACGCGGCTGCGTTGCATTCTCGTATGAGCAACCAGTGCAGTGATAGTACGTACCTATTTATGTTATTTATATCCCACGGTGCAGTTACGATTCTGGAGCTATAGTGGGACAGGGAGGATGCTCGCATGCGGGTTCGGGCAGCGGTCTACGATAGATGGTGGATTACGAATTATACGAATAAATGTTGTAAAAGTCTAATAGAACCTCCAAGAAGTAAATATCTTTGTTTTGTTTTACTTACTTTTTTATCAACGATCTTTTATAATGAATACTTATTGACTATCAAAGATTTTACTCGTTTTACGTCAATAAGACGAGGGTGGTCTTCTAAAACTATTTTATGATTGTCCTGTTAAAAGAGCTTATAAATTTAATCTAATTACATGTAGATTCCGGTGATTCTTTTATTTTTTGATGTGATCGCCGGCCGTGGAGCACGGAAGTGACCCAAGATGCTGACATCCCTAATTAAGAGAAAATGATGTCATAAAAAATAATTCAACCCATTAAAAACAAAATTGAACTTTATTGAACAATTTATATCCATAAAATAAAATTTGGCTCAATTATAAAATCTCCTTAAGCTCGATCTTTTCATCACTGTTTATTAGAAATGAGTAGTTTAAACGGTTGAAGACATATTTTTTAATTATAATGAAATTATAGGAAATATAAGTTACGTAAATAATTTTTTTTGAGTTTTTGGCTTAAACGAACAACTAATTTCAAAAAATCACTTTTTTATTTTGTAATGAAACTGAAAATTTTATACAAAAGATTGTAATATTTAACACATTTTGTCCTCAATTTTATTTAGGGCAACTCAATATATAACATACATTAGCCGCCTACGTCCACGCAGGTAGGTGTACGTTGCATCAGACGGCAGCAAAAAATCTGCCGAGTGCGGACGTTGCAAGGAGGAAGTGGGTGATTTTACTGAGGCACCTGTCGCCCCGCGGTGCCTCCCACCTCCAGCATACCGTATACCGAGCCAGATAATATCAGTATTTGCATATGCCAACTAATTAATATCTACAATGTAAACCTTATTCTACAAAGATTAATTTCATCAATAACCATCAGTTAACGTTGACATTTTTGACACATTGAAATGACTTTAATTATAACAATCCCTCGACTACCGTACCGTCTTTACAATTGAGACATTCAAAGGTAACGGCCCTTACAAAACCTTATCGCGGAACAAAGCCTCGCCTGTTAAACAATGCCGAAGTTTGGAGTCGTCTAACAACTTAATTAGACAGCCCACGGCCGACCGTAAATATCCCTATGTGAAATTACTACCAATAAAAGTAAAAAAATGTATAACATTTCTATTGAGTCACAAAAAACGAGGGATCTGATTGTCCGGCCCGCTTTTGTGTGAAGACGTCTCGCTGCGCGCCAAACCTGCCCCACTCTCCTTTGTGATCTCGCGACAACCGACGGCTAACGTCCTTATCATGATCTTTCTCTAATGATACAGAACATAGAAATAAGTTTTCTTTGAACCTTAAAAATGCACACTTAAATTATGCTAATTTGTTAAATGACATGTGCACACGTTTTTTCGGCATACTATCACAATTCCGGTCAGCACTCGTGCATTATTAATTTGGATAAAAAGGTAGATCTACGGTCCTATAATTTTATTTATTATTACAAAATTTTCTACATACTCGGAGAAGTCTTTCTCACAGAATACCGGTCCGAAACAACAATATTCAGACCAAGACCGGCAAATGAGAGACCCGGAAACAAAACTCATTCCCTTATCCCTTTTCTTTCACCACATTACCTCCTTTCTTCATGTAAGATCGGCAACAACGCTGGAATTCTTCTGATATCTCAGTATTCCCCATGTGCGGCAGTGAGAACTTACCATCGGGTGACTCAACCCTATGTTCATTTTCCCTCTAATCAGTCTCTTTCATAAAAAGTTGTCTTTACCGTAGCAATGAATCGTCAAAAGTTTCGCCCGACCCATAATCTTCTGGTTTAAGTGTGGTTGTTTGTAACCGATACCGATACGTGCCACGGTGTCGTCTGTCCGAGAACTGGATCGTATGATCTCGGCATACCAGCCACACCGCCACGTCTTTGCGGTGTTCCAAACAATCAATTTACACTTCCTGAACATGCCTCTATTTTACATGTCATATCATTGGAATCTTTGACATTACTGCTGCCAAATGTGACGGAAATAATTCTTACTTCATTTTTATCCAAAGTAGAAATAAACAGTAGTCTGCTTATCAATCAGGAACCTGGAAATCAAACCTCGCCTAGGCTTGTCTTTGTATCGTCAAGCAATGATGCTCACAGGACACAGTTTGTTTATTCCGCCATCCATCTGTTGTCTACGCTCTGGCTAATTTGCATAGAGGATCAACCGAGGGCGGGAGGTGCGGAGGGCCGGACCACACGGCTCGGCACGGCGGCGCGCGGGTGGCCACAACCACATGCGCGGTTCCGAGCGCACGTACTTCACTCCCCGCGCTCGTCCACCAACGTCATTCATTGCGATCGTTGGCGCTGATCGCTCGCTACCATCGGCTATCGAGTAGAAATGTTGTCATTATCGGACTGCACGCACAAAGAATGCGGCAAGATTTATACGTTCCGTATGGACTTCTTAGAAACATTGACAATTAAGTGGCAACCATATAGGGGAACATTACACATTGTGCTGTCTGGAAACGATTAATATGTCACATCATTTATCAGGACAGTTCTGTAGGTAGACATCCAAGACAGAAGATGAAAGATGCCGCAGCCGACAATGATAAGGCGCGGGCAGCGTAAAAGCTACGTGCGCGGGTAGACTCGATAACCTCGGGTGACCTTGCGCCGGTTCCGCACTTTCTGCGCCGCCTCTGTTTACTGTGGCCGCTACGCACTACGTAGTTCCAGAACCAGCCCAGGGTTCGTGAGTTTCGTGACCTCTCTCGAAGTTAACGTATTTGTTATGTTTTACTGAACACCTAATCCCTCGTAAGTATTCATGGCATCAACAATCTGATACTTAAATTCATCTTGACACGATACGGCACGAGTGCTAGTAACATAAGCGTCGTAAATCGCGCCCACGACTGGTAGGTGTTAAAATAGAGGCGCCCTGTGCGGGCCACCACGCTCGATTCCATTCCACTTGCTTTATGATAATCCCTAATATCCGGCACGAGTATTCTGTTCTGTGCCTATGTTTAGCATGAACCATTACGAAAGGTTGACTGCCACTGGCTTCGAAGCTTTCAATTAAATCTTCCCGCATGTAAATCAAAAGCGCCAAAACCAATACTTAGTGAACATTTTATTTTAATGCTTTAGATTTTAGAAGAAGTAGGTAAAATTTCACAAGTCAGGAATTGTAAAATGTCAGCAAGTAGAAATAAGCAAATGAATACACATAATAACTAAAACCATGTTCCATGTGCCATTCATTCATCATCATGTAAAACTATTATAAAAACATTTGACATATATGAAGAATTTTTTGTGCGACGTTTTTATAATTTCAACGCTTATTAATCTAATTTACATACAAAGTGTTCGTCGAAATGATGACCGACCACACTCGCGAATTTGATGTTCGGTATTCAGATACAAGATTGCTCTTCAAGATGCTATTTGTATGCAACCGTGACTACTCCGCACGATACAACTGTATATTTTTTATTTGGATGTAGTGTTCTATGACGTAATAAACACGACAAAATTAAAATAACAAAACAGGTTTTTCTGAACAGTTTTAAAGCAATTACCTGTATTGTTCCTTCTACACCGTTTATTATTTTTCTGATAAAATTCGCTTCGAGTTCCAAGAGTTTTGCCCTTTGGTCGTAAATGAGGATTAGTGCCATATTATTTTGTTTATTCGCAATATGTGTTTGCCGCTGCCCTTCATCTCCTGTCAAAATGGCTATACATAATGTATACAGCGTGTGGTCACAATGCGCTCGGTGTGAATTTATGTTGAGCTATCTAGCCTCCATTCTATCGATCTTACCACAATTTGTGTATTAATTTATCTGTTAATTAATACTGTGTGTTAAACATCCGTTTTTCGTTTAATAAATTATTCTAGTGTCCGTTACATGACAGACAAATATTTCTTTAATCTAGCCAAAACGTAAAATTTTTACCATGTTAACTCTATAATTCTTCTTCTATTTTCATTAAACGAGTATTATTCCATCCATGGGATACACACTCGATGACTAAGCCTCACAGATTTAGATATTCCAAACTAAAACGAAAAATGTGTGTGAAAGCGTCAGGAATTAGAGAGACCTTAGCATTAAAATTAAATTGCAACCTGTCAAGATAACATCGCGAAATGTGTTCAGAAACGTTTTTTTTTAACACTTGGTGCGCTAACCTCCTGCAAAAAATGTGACGGAGCAGCTCGTATAAATCAACACGTTTTGGGTGTTAATTGGAACGAATTCCCACGTCCACATGAGATAACGGGGGACCAAATTGGAAATTGTTATTGATAGTTAATGGATTCTCATAATAGCGACGAAATTGGTTAGCTATTTGAAATTCTAATAAAGTTGGTTGGTAAGGCAATTTAAAAATAAATATCGAAAATATATGCTTAACAGTATACTAAGTATTTTATACAAACAGTATTTTTAACACGTGAAGGCGCAAATTAAATTATTAGCGATAGTAAAATTTACCCAGATATTAATACTTTTATCTACGTAGAAATTATTTCAATTAAAAACACAATCCGGTAATTTTAAAATATAATGTCATGTATAGGTGCAGGGCTGATTTCGTCACAACTTTGCGATAAATCACTGTCTGGAATCGGGATGTGTTAACTGCGTCGGTCGCCATCCCCGCCCCAACAAATGCGTCGACACTCTCCAATAAACTATAGCCGCTGATGAGCTGCTGTGGATAATATTAGACACATTTTATTTTACCCTAATTAATATTCTCGCACGTGGTGTAAAGTTGCTGACAAAAGAGCAAACAATTTTAATTATGTGCTGTGTCGTATCAAATTATTTCAACATCTTCCAACTTGTCGTATTTTCCTTTTGTTTTTGTATATTTAGAGTATCAGTAAATGCAAATCAACGAGAGACCTTGCCGGTCGTTATCTTTGAGTAGCGGCAGGCTCTGTAAATTAACATAATATCTGATATTTATAAACAAGCGCCATTAAACCAAAGTTTTATTTTAATGGATTCCAACAGGTGATGCACCTCACATATGCGATAAAGAAATATATCAATAAGAGCTAATTGCATTTTCATTGATATTAAAACGCCATTTTTGGCTTCGCTGTTGATTTTCATATAAGAACCCATCGAATGTTTAATTTGCTGGTACCTACAGTCCGTTAAAACTTTGCATAATTTATTTTAATCACGAACTAATGTCATCGTTTCTCAAGTACAGGTCGTGATCAATAAAAATGTATCTCTCGGTCATTCGTTGTCTTGTCAGCCGGGCGGAATTAGTGGGAAATGTAGAGACACTTTCTGGGAACAAACTGATGACATGCCGGTGCGACCGTTACAGTTATTTTTATGTATTTTATCTTTAGGTAGTTCAATCGACGCGGCACCGAAGCTTTAAGGAAGCGAACTTAATAGAAAATGTATATTTTACTAATAAATCTCTTCTACTTAGATTTTATGCGGGTGCTTGAGAAACAATACAGGTCTATTTGTATTATATGGACTGATAAATGTTATTATTGTCAACAGAGGGCGGCAGGTTAGAGGCTGAATTGAAGTACACAGCTAAGGCTTTAGGAGAAGCCGATTCTTCCACACATCAGCTGATTATCCAAACGGCTAAAGACCCAGACGCGTCGCTGTTGCACGCAGCAGCGCTGCTTGACCACCTAAAGGTAACATTAAAGGAAGACAGAAATAATGTCAATCATAATTTAGTTCTTTTTTATGTTTGTTCTAATGAACTATGATGCTGAAACTATTTTAAGATGTTTATGGATTTAGCTGTTTTAATAAAATAGTTCGTCAAACATAACGCGTGTTCTATACCCGGTATTTAGTTTCATTTGATCATGAAATAATGGATTTGTTTTGTGCAGGTTGTCCACGCAGCGACCCGGGTCACAGTATATATGTATGACATCGAGTGGAGGCTCAAAGACCTCTGCTACAGCCCCAGCATTCCAGACTTCGAGGCCTATCACATCGAGAAGATTTTCGACAACATTATACCTTGTGCTATTATCACCCCTCTCGACTGCTTTTGGGAAGGCTCCAAGTTACTTGGACCTGATTATCCTATTTATGTTCCGTAAGTTGCTACCATTCGTTTAATAATTGAAATACATGCAATATCATTAATATACATACTCACTTATCTTTTACCTAGGTTCTCTAAGGAACTGTGCTAATTAATATTTTCTTTACAGTGTTCTAAAAAATAAGTTCCAATGGACGCATTTAAATCCTCAAGAAGTACTGGAGGAAGTGAGGACGCTGAAATTCCAGTTCCCTTTGAGCACAATGGAGGCTTACATGAAGAGAGCTGGCATCACCTCCGCCTATATGAAGAAGCCGTGCCTAGACCCCACCGATGCTCAATGCCCGAGTTCTGCTCCCAACAAGAAATCAGGCCAAGTAAGTTTTCATATCCAAGGTTATGTTTTGTGTTCGGATTAGCCCCTTTGTGCAAGTGAGAGTGAGCGATGTCATTTGTTATGGCTGGGTGAGACCCACATTAGGGACCATTACTACGACTCCCGGTCCTTTTATTAAGACTTCAATTTACGACAGTTTTACTGGCACATAAATAATGCGCGTAGAATCACGACAAATAAAATAACTTTATCGGGCGGAGGTTTAAATACTTTCCATAATAATAAAATATTTTTGGAAACGGTAATAAGGCAGGATGAAAGCGATCGCCGCCGGGCAGATGGCGCGGCGGCTACCTGCCGCGGCGCGCCTACGAGAAAGTTACCGCACCGAACCGGGGTATTGAATACGTGTGAGATAATATCACCTCGCACTACCTCGCGTTTTGCAACCAAAAATTACACATTGATTGTTATTAACATTGTTTCATCCATTCTCAGAAATGGGTCTTGACTTAAATAAACAAGACGCATTTTAAACTTTATTTTTACCGCAAATAACGGTAAGCTTTATTCTCGTGTAGACTTGAACAATAACAAATGGCGTGTACTTGAGAAGTAGGAATTGTGGAACTCTCGCTCAGAGCTCGAGGTTAGTTTTTGTGAAGCCGGGCCTCGGAGCTCGGAGAATGAGCGCCCGCGCCACCCACGTTCGGCGAAGGACCGCGCGGCAGATCGGGCGCGTATTGTTCCGTGCGCCCGCGCAGCCGGACCGCCGCATTATACGGGCACATTGTACACATTTCAATGGGCCTCGTTTGCCGCTGCTATCGTCCGTCACAATGACACTATTATATCAATAAAACTCACCAGCCAGCCAGCGGAGTCACTCGGAAACCTCGTAAATTTTGTATTGCGGTCCTTTGTTCACTAAATAATGTTGTCGAGTACAGGTGATGTAATGATTATTGCCAAGCTGAGCCTTAAGAATGCTTTGTCAAAGTGCAGTTTCTTGGAAGTAATAAAGCGAGTACATAACTTCTATGTTAAGGGGTTGGTAGAAAATAAATACTTCGCTTTTAGAGGTCCTCGTGTAAGGTTATGAATGTGTTAGATTCCAGATGTAGCGGCGGAGCTGTCGCACGGTTGCTACGGTTTCGCAGCAGCCTATATGCACTGGCCCGAACAGCTGATCGTCGGCGGCGCCACACGGAACACCACGTCAGCTTTGCGCACTGCACGCGCGCTACAAACTGTGGTGCAGCTGATGGGCGCCAGAGAGATGTTCGAATATTGGGCAGACAACTACAAAGTGCACCACGTAGGATGGAATCAAGAAAAAGCTGCGGCAATACTCGATGCTTGGCAAAGAAAATTCGCGGATGTAAGTATACCTAACAACAGAATATGAAAAATTATTAAAATCATTTTGAAAGCAACACTGATTTTATGACCTATATAGTAAAATATTACAACAACAACGTGTAACGATGAGTTAAAATAACAAACATCGAAAATTAATTCATATTGTATATTTATTTTTACAGGAGGTCCGTAAAATGACAGCATCCGAACAAATATCTCAGTTGTACAGTTTCTATCCATTTTCGACTTCAACTCTTAATGACATTCTCGGCAAGTTTTCTGAACTATCACTGAAGAACATCATCATGGGCTATCTATTTATGGTAAGTAATGTTTAGTAACTTTTAAGTTTCTAGTTGCGATTTATATAAATAACCACGTAGCTAATTAAAATTCCATGTTCATCATTTGCGGTTTCAACTTTGCAGTTGACCAAAAAGCATTGAGCAATAATATAAAATCTCTTTGGCAATGGCAAATGCGAATGTTATTAAAAACCTTTAATTTTTTTTATAATACAATCAACCTTACCATTGGGATTTGAAGACACAATTGAGTCTGTTTAATGTACGTGAAACTAAAGTTTGCTACGTGGTTATGTTTTATTTTTATTTGTTGCACATTTTGATTTTGTTTTTTTTTTATTTCACTTTCAGTTAATTTACGTAGCAGTTACTTTGATGCAATGGCGCGACCCGGTGCGCTCGCAAGCGGGCGTTGGCATCGCGGGAGTATTGCTCCTTTCTATCACAGTCGCTGCGGGATTAGGCTTTTGCGCTTTGCTAGGTGATTATTTTTGTTTATTTTTTGTTTATTTGTAACTAGCTTTTTTGCCCGCGACTTCGTCCGCGTGAAGTTCCGGACCCGTTCCCGTGGAAACCATATTGAATTTCGGGAAAAGCTATAGCCTATGTCACTCCCTGATAATGTAGCTTTCTACTGGTGAAATATTTTTTTAAATCGGTCCAGTAGTTTCGGAGCCTATTCAATTCAAACAAAAAAACAATCAAATCTTTCCTCTTTATAATATTACCTTTATAGATTTACCGTTATCACAAAAATAAGTTATGCTTCCTTTATTATTTTTTTTGGTATATATTTGTTAAATATTTTTTACATAACGAAAATATTTTCAAGTTTTTGTTCATTGCTCCCATGCAGCAGAATATTATGGTATTTATAATTTTCCAACGTCGTCGTATTTACAATTTCAACCTACATTAGACCACTGCTGAATATTACCTCTAGAGTTCAATAGATTATTATCCATTTACAACATATCAATATTTATTGCAATTTCAGGTATACCATTTAATGCATCGAGTACACAAATAGTGCCATTCCTAGCACTAGGGCTAGGAGTACAAGACATGTTTCTTCTAACGCACACATATGTGGAGCAATCGGGAGATGTGCCTCGCGAGGAGAGGACGGGATTGGTGTTGAAGAAAAGTGGCCTTAGCGTGCTACTTGCCTCATTATGCAACGTACTAGCGTTCTTGGCTGCTGCTCTACTTCCTATACCAGCTTTACGAGTGTTCAGTTTACAGGTACGTTATGGCCTACTATCATTTTCTCGCTACCAATATTTGTTTTATTTCCTTAATAGACCAAGTATACGTATATAATATGATAGACTGATATACTGAACAGTCCACCATTATTCAACAATTTTGTCAATTTTGTTTGTAAAATTTTGTGGTAATCTAGCAATGACTTTCCTTACACTAGTCTTCTCAGTTCAATATTATTTTAGTAAACATAATATGGTATATAGAAATTTATGACCAGAAGATTTTTATATACAGTCTGTAAAGTATTAGAGTCTATTTTATTTTCGTCTTATCAAAATAATTTTGTTTACAGGCGGCAATCCTTCTCCTTTTCAACCTGGGTTCGATGCTACTAGTCTTCCCCGCTATGATCTCCTTGGATCTACGACGGAGGTCGGCTGCAAGAGCCGACCTGCTTTTCTGCTTTATGCCTGAAAGCCCACTGCCAACGAGGACTAAGAATATAGATCGATCAAATACACGCTCTGGAAGAACGAATAAGGTAATTTTAATTATTTTTCATAGGCATAAACCAGTTGGACAAACATTTATACACGTATGAAACTTTTCAAAGTAAAACTACAAATGTTAATTTTGAAAAATATTTTGTTCATGACAATAAATATTCGCAGTAATTTACGGATTATTTTTATTATTTTAAGAGCAATTTCTAAGTTTATTTAGTGTTCTAATTCTGCCGCTTAAATTGATTCCAGAAAATCGGTAATAGCTGATTTAATAAACATAAATATGGTTTCTTCCAGAACAACTACAAGGATTCAACGAAACAACCGCTAGATCCAGAAGTGACTGCACAAGAACCGAAAAAGGGCTGCTGCCTCAGTCTGTCTTTGTCCAAATGGGCGAAAAATCAGTATGCACCATTCATCATGCGCCCTTCTGTCAAGGTATGTTTACAATATCATTATTTTAACATTATCTTGAAGGATACATAACTTTATTAATGACAAAAATATAAATGAAATTTATTTATTTTCAGGTTACGTCAATACTAGCATTGATCGCTGTAATTCTAGCCAGTATATGGGGCACCACAAAAGTCAAAGACGGCCTCGACCTCACAGACATCGTCCCGGAAAACACAGACGAACACGAATTTCTATCGCGACAAGAAAAATATTTCGGATTTTACAACATGTATGCGGTAACGCAAGGAGACTTCGAATATCCCACGAAACAGAAACTGTTATACGAATACCATGACCAGTTTGTCAGGATACCGAACATCATCAAGAATGATAACGGCGGTCTCACAAAATTCTGGTTGAGTCTCTTCCGCGACTGGCTGCTCGACTTACAAGCAGCCTTTGATAAAGATGTTGCAAGTGGTTGTATCACAAAAGAATACTGGTGCAAGAACGCAAGTGACGAAGGCATATTGGCATATAAACTAATGGTGCAGACAGGACATGTGGACAATCCCATCGACAAGTCACTCATCGTCAGTGGGCCAAGACTAGTCGACAAAGATGGTATAATAAATCCAAAAGCGTTTTATAATTATTTATCAGCGTGGGCTACCAACGACCCGTTGGCGTACGGAGCCTCGCAGGGAAACCTGAAGCCTCAGCCTAAACGATGGACCCATTCGCCTGAAGACGTAGATTTGAAGATACCAAAGTCCTCGCCGTTGATGTATACCCAACTACCATTCTACTTAGCTGGTCTGAGTGACACGGAGAGTATAAAAACGCTAATCATGTCAGTCAGAGAGCTATGTTTGAAGTTTGAAGCGCAGGGATTGTCCAATTTCCCGTCTGGTATTCCTTTCCTGTTTTGGGAGCAGTATTTGTACTTGAGGACATCACTTCTTCTCGCCCTCGCTGCCGCCTTGGCTGCCGTATTTATTGTAAGTTTTACATCTAATTTTAACATTTATTAGGTTAGTTTTCTTTGATGAACATCTATAATAAAAAGTTCCCTTTTTGTACATTATTGGAAATTGTAATGTCAAGCATAAAATCGAACGGTACGCTATATGGTGTTTCCTCTTTATTTCAGGCTGTCATGATCCTCCTTCTGAACGCCTGGGCAGCGTTACTCGTGACGCTGGCTCTTTCAATACTGGTCTTACAACTGCTGGGAACTATGGCACTGCTGGAGGTCAAACTGTCAGCAGTTCCTGCTGTATTGCTTGTACTAGCCATTGGAAGAGGCGTGCATTTTACTGTACATTTATGTTTGGTGAGTACATTCTTAGTATTTTGTTCATTTCTTCCTACCATATTCGTATAATTACTCTTTAAGTTCGTCATGAATAATGGTTTATAATATTACTTACGAAACTATTACCGTTGCATCATCTTTCTATTTCCTAAAAAAAGTAATATTCTATCTGCATTCTTTATGTATGTGTAATAATTAGTAAATCATATAAACTTCACTATTAATAAATTATAATAATTTTTCCATACAGGCATTTGTAACATCGATCGGTTGTCGTCGACGTCGTGCGTCGCTAGCCCTGGAGTCAGTTCTTGCGCCCGTGGTGCATGGAGCGTTGGCCGCAGCACTGGCTGCCTCGATGTTGGCTACCAGTGACTTCGGCTTCGTGGCTCGTCTATTCCTAAGACTACTTCTGGCACTAGTCATACTCGGACTTGTAGACGGACTGTTATTTTTCCCAATTGTACTCTCGATATTGGGACCTTCGGCTGAGGTTTGTATCTTTTGTCTTTTATTCGAAATCTTTTCAATATTTGTGTCTAGGCTGGATAAGCTATATTATGCCCAATATACTAAAAATAAACCAATCCACAATACTGGTTTACTAAAATACTAAATAATGTTGTTCATAAAGTCTATGGATTTTTCTACATCTTTTTACATTTTATTTTTAATTTATATCATGACATGTGGAACAAAATGCTAATGAAACACAAATTCATCAGGTTCGACCTTTGGAGCATCCTGAGCGTTTATCGACGCCATCGCCGAAGAGTTCGCCAATACATCCACGAAAGTCGAGTTCAAGCTCAAGTGGTGGCGACAAGGCAAGCCGGGCAAGCAAGTCTGCTCCACGACCTTGCGCACCTTCTCTAACTACCATCACAGAAGAACCCCCAAGCTGGCATAGTTCCGCGCCTTCCGTCCAATCATCCATGCAATCCATCGTGGTTCAACCAGAGGTGGTTGTGGAGACCACAACATATAATGGAAGTGACTCAGCTTCTGGAAGATCTACACCTACGACCAAGTCACATTCAGGATCTATTACTACGAAGGTAAGAATGGACTTTTACACAACAATATAACGAATTTCATTAATTCATAATTAGACACTATTATGGTTATTCATTTATATGAATATTAAATTTATATCTCCTTTGCAGGTAACGGCAACTGCAAACATAAAAGTGGAAGTAGTCACACCTAGCGACAGGAAGTCGCGGAGGTCATATCACTATTATGACCGCCGCAGGGACCGCGACGACGAGCGTGACCGAGATCGGGACCGCGACCGGGATCGGGACCGTGACCGTGACCGAGATAGAGACAGAGATAGATCGAGAGAACGAGACCGCCGAGATCGCTTCAGAGATGAAAGAGATCATCGCGCGTCGCCTAGGGAGAACGGTCGCGACTCCGGCCATGAAAGCGACTCTTCAAGACATTGAGAATTGTTAGGATGTCGTGAAGACTCCAATGGTTATTTAAGATACAACGAATTCGACGCTTATGTCACAAAATAGATAGACATTTTGTGCTCGTCACGTCGTTGGCGCGTTAGAGACTGTAGTGAAATAGATATTATGTGTGGATGCATATCTTTCGTGTTATGCTTCATGTTCGAAGAGACATCTTTACCTAAAGTTATCGAGTGTCATCTGATTGAAAACGTAAGCCATGTTTTAAGGATCGCAATACCGTTTATATTCAAAGCCTTAAGACAGTATTACGATGTAATTTTAAGTTATAATTTTCAGTAAAATATGGATATATTGGAGGCTACAATTTATCGGTGTTCGAAGGAGTGCTAGCATGCGTTGTACCCTGTGGCGCACTCCACGACACCGCGATCATTCCATGGGCGCGGCGCGTGCGCCCCTGTGTTGCGACGTCGCAATGTAGGCGTGTATGTCAATCTCGCTAGCTCTAAACTGTATAGACCAAATATCATTTTAAGTACTTCATTTATGTATTTGTTTCGTGTGTTCCTATTTGAAAGACATTTCCACTCGTCTCCGCATTCTTTGTTACATTTTTACTCCTCTAAAGACTGTGGTCAAATTTTTATTAATAATTTATAATATTATTTATTTTATGTCTATAATTTTATTATTCTGAAAGGAGAGAGGTCTGTGGAAAATCTCAGATTTATTGTACAAATTATTTAGGTAGGTGTAATACTAGACTAGGCATTTATTTATGAGATTACTTAGATATCTTAGTATACCTTTATTGTATTGTTGTGATCTTTAGGTAAACGTAAGACTGCATTTAAAGATCTAACCACGGCATTCTGTGGGCGACTCCGACGTGCGCTTGCGGTGTACAAAGATCCACTGTACTGACAGAATACTGACCTCAGGAGAAAGTAACGTTGTGACGTTTGTGCAAAGTACTTATTAGATTATATTAATTTATACGTACCTATATAATAATGGATACTCTGTAAATATAGGCGTAAAGTTAAGCAGCGGGCGGGTCGCCTGCGCCGACCAACGGCACTTTAATCTTTTGTATCGTTTATTTTTATACAATTTTAACTGACATATTGTCGAAAAACTATATAGGTAGGAGTGACCGAACGAAGCGTCTTATAGCTAAAGCTATATGGCTTTACTAGGATTTTTTATAAATAAGTTATCAAAATTTTAAATATCAGTCGTGTTACATTTGTATACCACTGGCTTTCAGCATTAAATTGTATTGCAAATAAGCAGTGAACATGAATGTCTGGTACTATAATTTTACTATGATGGTATTTGTTAACAACCCAGAAGAACGGTGGACTATATTGAAAAATAAAACTGTGTATTGTAAATATTTTGTTTCATTCATTTCCAAAAATATCATTATAACCGATTAAAAAATATTTTTCTAACACTTTACTGGACGCTAATAATTCCAGTAGGTGAATTGTGTAAAAACAGTTTTCCGCATTTATGAAAACCTATAAATATTTCATGTAAAAAATCTACGGCTTTGAAATGCAAAAAAACTTATTCTAAAAACGCAGTTAATTAAACGGTTAACGGCACCAATTTTCCTATTAACCCCCAATCCGTTCAGACTTAGTTATAAAATGGTCGGAATTTTGGCGGTAGCAACGCCTGCGACATTCCTTCCTTAGAAAGCGGGAGCGCGGGAATCAATAAAGGATTTCCTGGCGGCGTGCCCACGCATGTGCGTGGCGGCGGAGACCGCGTGCGGAGCCGGCGACCACGCTTGCCGCCGACTCCGTTCTCTTCACTCCCTGCTCCACAACAGCCGAACAGCTTCGTCATCACTTGCGCGATCAGACCATGCGTGGAGCCCGATGCACGACCTTCTACATATCTCCTGAAATTGGGCACGTTGAATGTTTTTATTGCGACCGCCGACCTCTGCCTTGATGACTGGCCAACAACCCTATGCATGAACGAATAAATCTCGGTAATAAGTAGTAGGCCGTTGCGTTATTGGGCGTATGATTCGCGCGCAGCGTCACTGCGGCTGCCGGGGCGAGGGCGGGCGCGGGGAGGCGCCGCGGCGGCGCGCCGGCGAGCCTTCCGCGCGACACGTTCTGTCCTCGCCCTGCGGCTCGCCCGCCGCCCGCCCCGACACCGGCTAGAACTAACCTGATACTACAATCGGCGGATGACTTATGCACAATCGTACGTCCTTTGGTGACATTGTGAGGACATTGCAGTGAGAACGGTGGTGTTGTTCGATGTAGAAGCGAGTCAGTGGTGTGTGTTTGTCGTGTCCTGTCATGTGGAGAGTACGATGGCGCTGAGAGGCAGCATGACACCGCGGCGCCCGCTGGGGCTGCTCGTGGCTCTGCTGGCGGCTGCCGCGCTGGCCAACCAGCTCGAGGACATTCCTCACAATGAGTAAGATCACTAATATCTACCCTAAAGATTCATTTGATGCAAGTAATGATTTTGAAAACACTGGTTATCTAGGCTAGCTTTCCATTGATTTATTTTATTCATACATTTTAAGTAAGTAAGCACTTACCTATATGAGTGAATGTACAGAATTCCTATAACTACAGAAGCCATATTACAAAAATGTTTGCTTTCATTTATATCTTTATGTTCTATTCGTCCACAAAACGAATTACAGGGTTATGAACGGAGTTAAGAAGTGTATCAGTAAAAATGTGGGATTTACTTACATTAGTTACGTTTATTATACACTTTTATCTCAACGTGATGTAAATAACGGTAGCACTACATAATTTTACATTTACATTACATTAAACCTGAAACTCTATATCCATTGTAAGAAATCACGATGATTTATAGATAACGGGTCCTAATTTATGATATTCATTACACTGTTTCCGTAAAATATCAACAATTCCAATAAAATAGTTCACGTGATTAATTCATATCTTCCCTCTATTATGATTGCAGTACGAACTTTTTGTAATTACAGATAAACACGAAATTATATTTTACGTGATTCACCATGGTGATCTATTTTATATTAGATCATGATCTATTTCCATGGCCGATTCCTAGATTATGGTTATAAATACATAGTTTAGAAATGGCGGACTTTAAAATAGTTTAGAGAGCAGCAGATCAGTTGCACATTGTTATGAACTTTGAGAACATGTATGTATAATACCCTAACGTTGATAAATTAATTTTAAAGGTTAATTCTATTTCATAGACTAGGTAATGACTTTTTAGCAGTGTTACAGCAACCTCCAGTTTTGAAAGGCATTTTTAAAATTAATGCACACTAATTTATAGCTGTCACTGCCAAACTAATGAAGACAAAAAAAGATAGCTTGAGACACAATGTAATAAGTATTCAATTTATAATGAGTTTCAGTGACCTGGCTGTTAGTTGAAATGGGTGCACCAAAACAAACGGAAATCTAGAGAATAGTCGACCTAATATTTCCAATGCTATAACTTCTATGTAGACAGAATTAACAACAGCCATTAGAGATTATAAGCAGTGAAACTTACGTCCCCGGGGGAAAAAACTTCGAACTCACTAATTCAATCAGAAAGATATCAAAGGAAAACCGAGTGGAAACCAGAATAATCTAATTTAATATAGAAAACGACCATCAATATGTGAGTAGGTTAAATAAGTTGGCGCCAGTTCGTGACTGCCGACCGACAATGTTGCGTGGAGCTAATTTGGCGGCAACCTTAAATGACCTATACTACTGCCACCTATTGCCACGAACTCTATTACTTGCATTATTGACTAACCTGTTTTCAAATTAACATTGAAAGCAGACTATTAAAATAAGTAAGAGTTACTGATAATGAAAAGGAGATGTAATGTAAGTTAAATATTTGCATGTAACACACACAACATTGCACATCTAAATCTAAACTCAGATAATTCAAAGTCGTGACTGGGTTTCAGTAAAATTATTTTTTCTTGCTGCAAAACTAGTAATTTTCTCTAATAAACTTAACAACAACTAAAAAACAGTTCTACACAAAGATAAAAACGATAAATCCCAGCTTAAACCTTAAGGTTGTAATTTTGCACAGAATATGCAATTAAAGTTTTGCAATTCGTTTGCATTTATGTTGCAAAGTCAAATGTAATCATAAAAAACAAATAAATATGTTTAAGTATGTAAATAAAACGTGTTAATTGCTTTAACCACCTTCCGCAAGCATCGGTTGTTCGCACCTGTTCCCCTAATAATTCACGCGGCTCCAGCAACCAATCAAGTGACGCACAATAACATTGATTCATCATACGTGACTCGTCCCTATTCATTTCTTCTCCACGAGGCATTAATCTCTTTATGCACCTGTTGCTGTGTCAGCATTCTGTCCTGTGACGTACAGGAGTGGCAGTTTAGGGCCAGTAAATAGAACCAATGTAGGTACCTACCTATACAAAGTCACCATAGTACAATTTTTCAATGTTATTATTGCACAAATAAATTGACTTAAAATAAATAAAAGCATAATTTTAATTTTATTTATTTATTTATTTATTTATTTATTTATTAAGGCAACACAACAAACACTAAGTAAACATTTTACATAGTATCTTAGCTTAACAGTTCGTATTCCAACTTAGTATTCTACGTGACGCACAGATATATAAGCTACGTTGACTCAACAAAGTTACATAATACATATCATGCAAATAATATAAACAAAGTTTATGAAATCTGTTACAAAAATACTACATTTTAACAATTGTGTACATTAATTTAATACATTGAGATGGATGTGTGGTTATAATAATAATATACTATGTACTCGATGTGGTGCTGAGGATGTTGCGAATATTTTTTTTGTAATGGAACAACCTATTATTAAAGATATCTATTTCATCATTATGAGAGATCTCATTGTATTTCCGACACATTCTTGCTAATGGATTTGAGAATGAGATATTATTTTTATAAACAGGCAGTACGAAAGTGGAGAGGGAACGTCGGGGATTGTATTTTGTATTAATGTGTATCTGAGAAAGCAATGTAGGGGAATCGATGATGGAGTGCAGCAATTTAAATAAGGTTATCAGATCTAGTTGGTGGCGGCGGGTGCTAAGGTCAGAAATGTCGAAAATTCTCAGTTTGTCATGATATGAGAAACGATTACGACCCGGTCTAAGTCTGTAGCAAAGGAGACGAAGTAATTTCCTCTGGACACTTTCAACATGCTCGGTATGATTTGCATAATGAGGCGACCAAATAATTGATCCATACTCCAAATTGCTTCTAACAAGAGAAAAAAACAAAAACAGAAATCATTGATAATCTGTGGCAGTTTTTCTTTTCAGCATCGGCAGTAAGCGATTTTGAACTGTAGTGAAAAATAATCGGACAAACGCTAAACTAGAATGGTACTTAACGTAATTTTGATAAAGTTGATCCAGATTCATAATATTATTAAAAGTACCTACTTAATATAATTTTTCAAGATGATTTCCATGCACTGAATATTATAAAATAAACTAAAAATCAGCGACCGATCTTATGTTCTGTAAAGGCAACAATAGTGTAATACAAGTATCAAACCTCCGCCTCGCTAAGCAGCATATTGACAGGTAATTACATGGCAGCCCCCTGCGCCTCACTCTTCTACTAAGATGAATTCCGGTAATGACGTGTCGGAGACTGAACGCCGCGATTTGCTAAACGAAAAAGTTTACAAGTGACAGTCGAGAGTTTCAAAATGGATCAATCCGTGATAAATTACTGTTCATTTCGGTAAGTCGAATCGTCCCATTTTCATTATGAGCCAATTGTACAACTTACATTTCATTACATAACAATCATTACCCTTAACTGTCATATCTTGGAGGCACAAAAATGCATATGCCCAGCCTGGTGTGCTATCGTGCTAGCAATTTATAAAAAAGTTTATTTCTTCCCCAATCATCTCGCTAGTTGATAAAAACTATTACGAAACACCTAAACATTACAAATTGCATTAACAGTTCCCCAAAATTAATAGTAATTTTTAGGCTTCATTGTCTTGTTTTACACAATACAATCAAATTCTTGTATTTCATGAGTGAAGAAAACAATCTTTACTAGCCCACACATTACGCGGGTCTTCTGTAAAACCAAAATTAACAACGGCGATCATAAATTGACAATTAGTAGCGAAATTCTTTGACTTTCCTAGTGAAAAAATATATTTACTTATGTTTTAAGACTTTTTTCCAGCCATACTAGAATTACCAAAAAACTTATTTCACAAATTCACAATTAAGCGATCAGGGAGTGGTGGAACCGGCTTTTAAATTTTACAGGATGCGCTTAAATATTTCATATTAAACGAGTCGATAATTAAACTGAAGATTATCCTTTCCCTTTAAGGGATGATGAAATATGTATAGGCACAGTTTTAGAAAACAAAGATTATAAATGTTGCTTCATTTTCTCTTAATGAAGGATTTTTGTTTAATTAAGGAGGGGTTTGGACGTGAAAAGCCACTACGCTTGGCCAATGCGGGTTAGTTGAGTAGGCCATCTAAGTAGGTCCATGTATATTTTTTTAACTCTTCCTTCGCCACCTGCTGCTGAATGACAAAAAAGGCCGTAACCGGTTTTCTTTCGCCATTTTTTTACCGGTAGCCATTTTGCATGTGTTCGAAATGATGGTAGTTTATAACGTAGTTTATTTTCTTTACAACAAGTTGCAAATGAAAAGAAAAAGTGTCTGTGAAGGTCTAATTTCTGAAATAAACGATTTCATTTCATTTCACCCTACAATGCTCTTGGACCCACTATCCAATTTAAGCTTCTAGTGACAAGTATTATCAAATAAACTCTGAATTGACCATCACATCTGTTCCAAATGAGAGTTTGCGACAGTATAACATATCAAGGATGAAAGGATATTTATAAAATATTATATTTCCTAAGTTTTATTTAGGTTAAATTTCAGTGAGGCTGTGTCGTGATTTCGTATTCCCGAGACATTCATTGATATTTCACTTGAAAATCACGTTTATTCAAACGATACCTCACTCATTTGCTCACCGAATAGACTTGGATATTCCCCATTTTAGATAGACATTAGAATATGCTTTATTTGCAATTCACAACAGTAGGACACAGTATACACAAATATAACTTACACACTACTGAAATCGCAACAAGGCGGCCTTATTGCTAAAAGCAATGTGTTCAAGCAATAATTTTAATGAAGATTAGAACAATTTAAAGAACAAAAATTTAGGAGCTAGTACTATGACATCGCTGTGTGTTGCACTCTAATATGGACGCACTCAAGTTAAGCGAAGTTGACCCTAGCCGGCGTTTGGATGGGTTTCGTTACCTCGAGCTTCTCCGTGCTTCGGCACGTTAAGCCATCGGTCCCGTCCAAAGTCAAAGGTGGCCTTCCGGCGGCTTAAAAACACCGGCCTCTAGTTCTGCCAATCCGCTTTGGAGCTGCGTGGCAGAGTACGCTCTTATCACCTTCGATTAAAAAGAGACCAGTATCCCTGCAGTGGGATGATTATGGGTTATATAGCTCTTACGTATATCTTGGACACAACATCGCACCAATGAGTCAGTTCTAAAATAACTCCACATCAAAGAACGACCCTGTCCACCCCTGTTCGATCCCGTATACTGAAGTTCTTTGGGTATGTGATGCAAAGAGGAAGTGATGCCGTGGACCGCTTGGTACTGCAGGACTGAGTCAATGGCAGATCCAGAGGACGATCTTCTCTGCGCTGGACCGACCAGATCAAGTCTCTGACCCAGGAGCCTCTCAATGAATGCGCAAGACAAGCTTCCACCAGAGACAGACAGACGACTACTCTGTTAGGAGTATACGACTGAGAAGGTTGATATGATGATGATGATGATAATGGAGGAAAAAACTTATATTGTATGTAATCAACATTTAACAAACAATATGAAAAAAAAAATATCCATACAAGTATTAATTTTTAAGTTAAGTGTAAGTATTTCATTAATTCTGATTATATTGCAAATAATTTCATTATTTTTTTATGGCAAGGTTATGAGTATTTACAAAGTGAGATTAATAAATTCAGTAGTTAATATAGAGTCCATACAGTAGCATTATTTAATAGCATTATTTAATACATATTAATAAACAATAATGATATGACTAGAGAGCGTGCCTGTGAAAGATTTCATTTTCATATTCATTTAGGGTTTAAACACATAACATGGGCGATCAGCATTACGCCCCAACATGCCCTTTCGATATCAATTGTTTTCAACCTACACAACAATTAACAATTCGTGGTAATAATAATTAACGGTAAATTAATGACAGTAGCATAGAACGGAGCGTAGGTTGTATGACCGCCTACACGAAGTAGGCGGTTCACAGCACAAAATTATTGATATACAGTTAAAATATCTTTAACAGTCGTGCGATGTTGAAGTTATGCATTCAATTATGCATTACATGAACGTAGAATACAGTAAGTACATGACATGATTTGTCTGTACCAGTTTTCTCTAACAAACTCTTTGCATTTCGAAATAGAAATTTTTACACAAAAAAACTCTTTTTCAGAAAGTTCTTTTATTTCGTTCTTCAACTTTTTTTTGTTTGTGTATCTTTTGTTTCGTCTGTACAAATAAATATTGGACTTTAGTTTTTGATATTGAAACCGGACTTACAAAAATAGAGGATAAGGTCGTTTCGCTCCATGCCATGGTCCGATTTCTCCTAATCGACCAATTTCCGAAATATACCTTGGTCCAATTGCACTCTATCACTTCTACGGTGCGAATAGTTTCATTCAGACACTGTTGCGGTTTGAAGATTATGGAACAGCATATTGCACTCATCTGCAAGCAAGCAAGCTAGCATAGCGTAGCAAATATGGAACTCTACACTGTGGCACACGCACTAGCCCGCTTATTAATAGAAATTAACTTTTTTTATATGTACGTTGTAACAAAGGATACCAAGCATGTATGGAATTATTGATAAAAATATTATATTTTCCGTTAAATAATTCTTATGAACAATTTCGAGAGTACTTCATTGTCAAGCGCCATCGTGTCGGGTATTTCATGAAAAGGAAAATCACCAGAATAAAAATATGTAATCATTTATAAACGTTATTTATTCGTAAAATATTTTGTAACAAATATCTAAGGTTTTTATTTCTAAAAGATGCCTAAACTATTTATTGGAAAATGGATTGGAAATGCTCTACTTATTTTCGTTTCACTTATACTTCTCAATATCAATCAATTTTACTTTATTTTTTTGGCATTTGGCAGGCAAACAAGCAAACGGGCCCTTTGAAAGTGGTTACCGCCACCTTTGAATATTAATATTACAATGTAACAGAAGGGAAAGGAATTGGACTTCTGAATCCGTCACTCACCGAACAAAAAGCGCAATGCTAATTTTGTGCTAGTGGTATTCCCCAAAAAATTATTTATGTAAGTACTACAGGAATCTATTTTTTTATATCTATGGTTTCTTATAAATAGATTATGTAATTATTATTTTTAACTAATATAGAAACAATATAAAATGTAATAAACAATTAGGGTACAATAAAATTACTAATTCGTTGTTTAATACATATATCTGATACATAGTTTATTATTAGTTAAAGTTTACAGGTCAATATCGATTTTTCTTTTTTGCAACGAAATACAACAAAAAATTTTTTTGCTGAAATTAAAGGGAAACTTACCTTTATCAAGTCAACGTGAACGAAAATGAATATCCATTATATCAAGGGTCCCGGTTACAATTTCGGATGTGGGTATTTGGGTTATCTTCGGTGGACGAAGAAAGATATAGTCTAATCAAGAGAGGTCGAAATATCTGACAGTAGTGACGACAGAGTAATCTGTGGCGGATTTTGTACTGACAAACGTTTATAGTTTTTTTCCTAAAATTATTCTTCATTTTCGTAAATATTAAACTCATTTACAAACACAAAAAAACTAGAGTTCTATTTGTTTTCTCTACGTCGCTGTCGTCGTAGGAATGTAGTCCGTTAGTACATATACTTATTTCTACTAGTCCACCAAAATAAAACATATTAGGTTGTTTAAGCCTCGAAATAAAAAGCATATTACAGGGCAAAGTTTTTCTTGAGTATTTTGTGTCATATAAGTTTTCCCCATTGTTTTTCAATACAGAAATTATATTAGAGCCACCGCGCCCACTTGTGATTTTTAATCATCAGCCATGGGCGGTGGCTCTTACTCTTGAAGAGTGTTCTTTTTAATAACACTCATAAAATTTATATTAACATCCACAGTCTAGGGGAATCCTTTATTTTGGAAATAATGCATAAAATATTGGCATGTATGCAGTCGGCTAGAATGCAGCCGAATTCAATATCAAGAAATAGTTTTAATATAGCTTGCAATGACTATATTCTCAAAATAAAGCTGCTTAACTCTGCATTTCCTTGCACAGCTTCTAAAATGCACCTTTCTCATACGATTTGTAGGAAATGTTATTATAAGTATTCTAAGGCAAGAGGCGTATTCACACTACATCGTCGACGCACCTGCACGAAACGCCCACAATGGCTTATCAAGTATGATCACGTAGGGGTCAAAAATCGTATTCAGTGAAAGTCGAGATTTTTCTCATTGTCGCCGGGTTCCCATTGCTTTTTAATGAACTGAGAAAATATTCCTCTCAAGGTCTATTCTTTATCTGTATGCCAAGGCATATTGATCTAGGAACAATTTAAAGAATATTCTATTGTCAAGCGTGTATTTAGGTAATCAAACTCCAATTATTTACAGTCATTTACATTTTGTATACCTAAATTATCATAAAATAAAATAAACGATAAGCTATCACCATTTCAGAAACAAACAAAATGGCCACCGGTAATTTTGTGTTATCTTAACTATTACACTCTGATTTATTTAGCTTTTTGAAAGTGTTGTAAATCAGGTGTGAATTTAGGGTTTAACTAAGCAAACATCAGATATGACGCAAAATCCAAACTAATATAGGTTTTCATCGTAAGATTAACATATCGTATGTTTCAACATAGGATAGACCAATTTGAGCCAATCGCCGAAACTCAATACGATCACATCGGAATTTGATCAAACATTCAGATCTAAATTAGCTACAGGAATGAAGAGTTTTATGATTTTTATTCTTAGTCGCTTCAAGGACAGGCAATGATGCTGAAAGTTATTCTTATAATGTTTATAACCCTAGGATAAAACATTATTTCCATTGGAACAATCTTTCCAGTGAAGGAATCCACATTATATCGATCTCTAACTATACTAGTAAATCTACAATTTTCATCTATGAAAGATCACGACCGTCGCCTTTGGGTAGTGTTTTTTTTCCTCTTGAATTCTGTGAAGAATCTCTACAGTGTTTCTTAATGCTCATTTGCATAGGCGTGCCTTCTTTTCTGTATGCAGTCGCGCAGTGGTTCTTCAGATTTTATAAAATCTAGAACGGCCGAGTGTATCTCGTTTATAGAGTCCGATATACCACTGCTACGATATACGTTAATATATTGTGTTAATTGTACAAAAAATATAATTAAAATTAATTGAGACATTAATTATGTTTGTCAATTAGCTTATTTCTTTTATCGGGTCCGGCGGACAAACATACAAATGAAACTAGTTATGATCTGTTTCCACAACGTAAATATTTGTGGAGCGGCACACGGGGCACATGTCAAAGGCGCCGGCTCCGGTATTGATCTAGCGCGGGGGATGGCCGGAGGCTGCGGGGCGGGGAGCGGGGGATGGGACGAGCCTCGTACTACGGAGGCTGGCTTACGTAAGGGCACAGCGCGTCTGACACCCTGTCTGCCAGCTCTTGCCGACGCTGATTAATAAAACAACCGTTATCGACTCGCTGCAACCGAGATATCA
The DNA here is from genome assembly GCA_905163395.2 of Endotricha flammealis. Taxonomy (NCBI): domain Eukaryota; kingdom Metazoa; phylum Arthropoda; class Insecta; order Lepidoptera; family Pyralidae; genus Endotricha; species Endotricha flammealis. The sequence continues at coordinate 5,459,245 of LR990853.1, forward strand.
TCGCTTTCTATCTTTAATGAACTAACTTTGGGAGACTTCGTCTGTCATTTGATGCTCAGCCTCTACACTTGATACTACAGAATAACTTTACAGAACAGTTTATTAAAGTGCTTGATAACTTGGCAATTTTATTTGATTATAAACATTTAAGCTAACTTAAACTATGGAAACGACATCAAACGGACTGTATTTTGTACAACAAAGTATGTAGCAGACTGGGATAGTCACTGGAGCCAATATCTGTTCGTTTTCATCGCCGCTTTCATTGTTGCAGTGTCTCTTGTCCGTTTTCACTGCCACTTCATTGTAATTAAAGAACAAAACTCAAGCTATTTAGGATAGGAGAGACAATTATTTAGTAAGTAAAAAGTTTGACCATAAAATATTTTTAAACTAGCTGCTACCCGCGGTTTTATCCGCGTTTAATTTTATCAGAAGCGCCATCTATATCAGATTTTTGACCAAATCCTACGGGAATCGCGTACTATTCGGGGTAAAAAGTACCATATGTGTTAATCCAACATATCAGCTACCTATATAGGTACCATTTGAGCGTGAAAACATACACAAACTTTCGCCTTTATAATATTAGTAGGATATCAAACAGATTTGTTTTAAAAGTCGCATGTTCTATCAAAGGCTTGCCGGCGGCGTTCGAAATTGTCACTAGCATAAACGATATAAAATCAGGTGGAAAGTAAATCGGTTTACTCCGGCCTGCGAGGCCCTATGCCGCGCTAGGGTTAAAGCGATTACAGTAACAAGATATTTTAAGCGGATCTCTACTGTGTTTCAGCTCCTTTTCTCTGTTATTCCACGTAATCACGGACTCCTTAAAACTAATGTAATTGTTACCGAAGGATGATCCTTCCTTTGAGATAAAATGGGATGTTGGCTCCTACAATTTTGGGATTGAGAATTTCTGCTATAAATTAATGTAGTTTTGGTTCATTAATAAACTATATTATTATGTTTATTATTAACATTTACTATATCATTAAGTAGTAACACACTCTCAATTTTTAGGGTTCCGTAGTAAACTACAAGGAACCCTTATAGTTTCGCCATGTCCGTCTGTCTAGGTCTAGCGTCTATAGAAAGCTGTAATTTGGTATGTATACACATATTAACAATGGTAACAAAGTGCTGAACCAAAATTTTGAAATAAATTTTTTTTGGGTGCCTCCCCAACAAGTAAAGTATAAACTATTTTTTTTTCGTGCCCACTCCTTCTTGTGGGGTATCGTTAGATAGGCTTTTTTAAAACATTGAGGGTGTGGGAAGATCAAATCAAAGATCAAGTCAATTTTCGTTTTGCACGGTGGTCCGGGCCCCCATTCTCCGAAAGTCTTATCTTTAGAAATTTGAAAAAATTCATGGTAGTAGTCCATATGCTGAATCTTTAATGAAAACTATAAAGATTAAGTAGGCTCTACTAGTTACCGAGTAATAGCCAACGAACTGATAAAATAAAATTTCTTTGATAAAAACTTACAAAAGTGATAGAATTTGATATTGGACCCAACTGAAGGCAAGCCAAGCACAGCAAATACGGAACCCTACATTGTGCGTGGCCCAACACGTACCTCCCGGCTTTTTTAAAAAATAGTTTGACGTTTCTACAATCTTTTATCTTTCGACATAATAAGGTTTTTAAATAATGAAACCACTTATTATTTTTTTATTAGTAATGAATATTTTAATTTATTGATATTGAAACGTTATGTGTTTTTTTAATTTTTTTTTTATACCACAAAGGTGGCCAACAAGCATACGGTCGGCCTGATGGTAAGCCGTCACCGTAGCCTATAGACGCTTGCAATACCGGGGGTATCTCTCACGCGTTGCCAACCCACCCAACTCCCCCAAGTGGAGCTGGAGATTTTACTCACCGTTGGAACACAACAGGGCCAAGACCAAATGCTATTTGGCTACGATCTTCTGCAAGGTGGAGGTCCTTCCCCAGACGGGCTGCTCCGATTTGAGCGGATTAACTTTATAATAGGTACCAAATATTTAAAATATTTCTTCATAATAATGCTTCTTTTTTACAAATAGATGTATTACGCCTCCAATATTATAAAATAAATCTGGAAATTTAGATGCGATCTAGTCATAACAGTCTTAGAAAGCCATTTAGGCGAGCGCGCCGGGCGTCGGGCGAGGTCGTCGATGGCCACCGCCACTGCAAGACGCGACGCGCCGCTTGCGAGCACCTGACGACGTCCGACAGACATTTTAAATAATTTTAAATTCCTAACTTCTGCCGGTGACGGCCCAACTTGCGCCAACAATGCCCACGAAACATTCCCTGATTGCTAATGAGGACATTGTGGAACAACTTGAATTAAACGAAACGGAATAAGGAAATAGGAATTCAGACGGCGAAGTTTAGCTGAAAATTTCGGCGGCTGTTCGGCGTTTTTATAAAATATTCCTTATTATTGTGTACCTTGACAGTTTTGATTATATAAAGTCTGAAGGCGGTGCGCGGTGGTGGCGGGACAATATGAATGTTCTAAAATGAACTGTTCCATTAATTGTGAAATAAAAACATTTGTAATAACGGTTTTAACTTTACAATGTTTACATTCATAAGTCATATTTTAAATTTAGGGTTTATATTGCTCAACATCACTGTCCAGGTAGGTTTTAAATGAATTGTAAAAATAACTAAAAGGCCACATATATTTTTTTTTCATTATTTATAAATAAACCGTTCGTTTAATAAACCTCGGAATAACTGAGTGGGTCAACCTCTTTCTTGCCATGAAGCCCTGTATTTATATCGCAGCGTTTATTTTCATCAATGTTTTTGTAAAGTACCAACACTTTATATTTCATTCACGTTTTATACCCAATACCTTTTATTTACAAATACAGGTAGACAAAATACCTGAAGATTACAATTTTTTATATAACAGTAAGTGGATTTTACAATGGATATTGATAATAATTTATTAGCGTTTATTTGTTCTTTCGTGAAAGATGAAAAAGTGTTTTACTAATAGTTTTACAGCCAGTTTCTGAAACATATTTTTAAAGTTAATGACACATTTAATTATAACTGTCACTGTCAAAGTAAAGAAAGCGTTTCAGAAAGTAGCTGTTAATTACCACACATGAATTTTGAATTATTGAACAGTGTGGTTTAGTTAAACAAAAAATCTTGTTTTCTGGAGTGGTAGAGCAATTATTATGAAATGGGCTAGCTCGACCCACCCTCTCACAGAATATCGACGTAAAGCAGCAATGCGTTTCGTTAGGTGAGTGAGAGATCCGGAAGCCCAACTCCTTCCCTATCTCTTCTCCCTCCTTCTGTCCCTTCTCTTCCGCCTTCCTTTCCTCCAACCTCCTTGGTGGACAACGCATTGGTAGCGCCCCTGGTGTTACTGATGTCCATAGGCGGCGGTGACCGCTTTCCATCAGGTGGCCCGCTTGCTTGTTTGTCTACTGTTTGACATTTAAAAAAAAAAAAATGTGAATATCGTACAACTAAAAAGAAGAAAAAGAAAACAAAATGCCATAACTCAAGTTGCTGGCAAAATGTACAAAATCGGGTGTATTTAGCCACGTGTGCGCCGCCGCCCGCGCCACCCGCCCTCGAGCCGAGAGTATGTTTGTTCTCCGCCTACGTTTTTCCTGTTTACGCTTTCATGGAACGTTTTGACTCATTATGCAATCGGAAATACTTGTTTGTTGAATTTTTATGAATTTTCGTGCCAGCACTTTTATTATATCACATTCTCGTATTATCATTTGCTTTGACACTCTTCGCATTTTATCTATATTTTGCAAAGTTTAGCTTTGTGACTTATGTTAGTAATACTTCGCATATTTTGCATTTTAAGGGTACACAAAGCTGGCAAGAGGACAGAGGAATATTGAGGCTGCTACATCGACAAGAGCACAGTTCTTAAGAAGATAGTGTAGACGTACTGAGTTCGTTCTGAGAGGTGCTCAGAGCTTCTATTTAGCAGTTGTTAGGATAAAGATTGTATTTTATTTTATTTGACACTAGCTGACCCGGCAAACTTTGTTCTGCCCTAGAGGCACTACCCTACCCTACCCCTACCCTACCCCTACCACTACCCTACCCCTACCCAACCCTACCCCACCCTACCCCTACCCTACCTCTACCCTACCCCTACCCCTACCCTACCCCTACCCTACCCCTGCCCTACCCCTACCCTACCCCTACCCTACCCCTACCCTACCCCTACCCTACCCCTACCCTACCCCTACCCAAATCAGCATCTATTGAAATGATTAAGTATTCATTACACATATCGAGTTTTCATTGTTTTTAAGATGTATTCTGCTATTCGGGACGGAAACAAATCCAACAAATCAAAAACCATGGCAATCGGTCCAGCCGTTCTCGAGTTATAAGTGTTGTAACAAACACGACTTTCTTTTATTTTATTTGACATTAGCACATTATGCAAACATTTGAAGTAATAATTAATCTCAGAATAGTTGCGATATTTTAAAGTAGTGTTGTTGTTACTCTCTGTCTGTCACTATTCACTTATCAGTGATTCAGTTCATTCCACATTCCTCCAGTTGTTCATAATATACATTTTTTCACTCTGTAAATAATATACATTTTTTCTTTTTAAACTCGACACTTAAACCCAGAGTAAGCGCATGAAAACCGCGAATTTTAAGTAGCGTGGAACAGAATTAATTATTTAAGTCAATATTTGGGAGGAGCGAATTGCCTTAGCGGTCCGTCAATCGAATTACGATGACTTAAATCTAATTTAGAAATTTTTATTGTAGCGGTGAAAGAAGCTGTGAATTAATGCAAAAACATTTTGAATCGTGACTCGGCAACGACGGCAGGTATCGCTTTGGCGTTAATTAAATTGGGCTCATCCCTTCACAATGATCGCTATACATTTTACGTTTCTGGTAATATGACAAATGTGAATGTATAACCACTCAGAACAAATTTATATGAAATAAGGGGTGGCTAGCGAGCTGGAAAAAATGCCTAACCTGCTTCCCCCAATCACATTTACTTCCCCGTGACAGAATTATGATAAATGTATAAAAAAGATTTTTTTTCTCGAGCGTCGTCGTATCATCTTCTCTCGACTTTACGTAATTGTGTCTTTTATTAAGAATTACATAAAATTATTGCACGCGCAGGCTTTCAATGGAAGTTATTATCGGGGTCCCTTTACCGTGCTTATTTCCCAAATCGTCATCGCTTCAAAACTTTTATGTCATGCTAAAATCTTTTATATTTATTACTGTGAAATATATTTTTGCCACTCGTAGGTTTACCTCTAACGTTTTCATATAAAAATATACAAATACGTTTTTCTAAATATATGCACAAAATTATAACATCACATGTAAATCTAATCATATTTTTTTGTTTCAGAGTCAAAAACTGGGCACTGAAATTCGGTGTGGATTTATGGGAGTTCGGGAGACATTTCACCAAAATGAATCAAATACAAAGTGTAAGTACGCTCATAATTTCTGGCACGGCATTAAAACGAGGGAAAATGTGAGGTTCCTTGAATGGGGGCCGGGGTCTGAGAGCGTGGTAACTAGCCTCGCCGGTCGGACGCGCTCGCACAAAAATGCAGTGTGAGAGTATTCACACCCTGAATCACTGAACCCGTCCCTCCCCTGCCCCCCGCGACCTAGATACGTGTCGATCCCAAGTTCCAACGCGGGATCGCCGGATCAGACACACTCGAGATACGTTTGCTGTTTGCTACGCGTTTTCGACAAACGCCTTTAATATACTCTTGTTTGGTCTAAGGAACTTACATTATCTTTATTTATTAAGGTACTTTTGACTAGTGTGCCATGACAGTCTCATTGAGAAGAACTTACTACTAAATATTAAATTGATATTAATTAGGTTCATAAATGATTCAAAACATGATTTTTTAAACAATTCTTTTTTAGGTTTGGTGTATGAATACCTAATGATACTTTTAGAATCTTAAAAATTATGTTAATAAATTTAAAAAAATATTATGATAAATGGAATGACGACGCACTTAATCATTCTTGCAGTCATGCAACACAGAAACTTATCTAATAAATAAGCTCACATATAAAATTGCTATATTTCATTATTATGTCCGCCGCAGTAATAAAACAATCAAAATTCTGCGGAGATCGCAGCCCTCCAAGTAATATAATGTTTCGCGGAGAAAGTTTCCCATCTGAACTTATTCAATATTAGCAGAGCGATCTGATCGACAAGGACCACCGCCGGCGCCTCCGATGCCCGCGTCACTACTCGCTATCTATCATATAAGATAAATCATTTGTATTTTGCTTTCATATTTACGCTCATATTTTCTCTGACACTCGATGATAGATTACTATTTTATTTACCCAGCTAATCTCGTTGTCGACTCTATATATAAGTTGCTTTTAACTTATTTCTAGTTGACATCTCGCAATTATTATTACACGAGCTGTTACCCGCGACTTCGTCCGCGTGAAATGTTCAAATAAGGATAACTCCTTTTCCAGTCATGCGATTTAAATGAAACAAATTTAAAATCCGTTCAGTAACTTAGAAGATGTGCGCGTTCAAACAGACAGACAGACAGACAATAAATTCCAAAAAATATTTTTTGCTTTTATTACTAACTGGTCCCTCTCCATTTTTGCCAAGTATGTTTAAAGTACAGACATATCGGGGTCTACTGTTTGACATGACATGACATGTTATTTAAGATGGTAGAAGTCTATACTAGAAATATTTTGGATTAATATTTCTAGAAAAGGAAGACAGGCTCTCCCACTCACAACGCCACTCACAAGCGACTCGAGTACCCATACGCGTATCATACTAGCCGTTCGGGTGTAGCTTCTATACAAATTCGACTGTCTTTGTCTGTTTGTGTTAATATTCGAGACAAGCCCACCACTTTCCCACCGATTTGTCTCCTGCGTAGCCAGGATCAACAACGGCGACCTCAGTTTGACAATAAGCAATGAAGCTTATTGACGTCCCGGGGGAGAAAACTACAGCTGTGTTGGAACTCACAATCACAACGAATTTAATCAGAAAGACGATAGTCAGAGTAGGAAGTATTGAAAGGACTTCCCTCCTGAGAAACAGCAATTATTTGTATTTAAGTTAATATTAATGGATTTCTAGTAAATATGATAAAATCGATTAATTTGAAAAACGATAATGCAGATAACATACATAAATACATCATTAATATAAATTAACGATATTTACAATAATATGTTAAAAGCAATAACAATGGTTTCATTTTAATGTTTTTGTTGATTTTTATCTTCATTTTCAGCGAAAATCTAAAATAAATCTTACTGATATGAAATCAATATTGTAAATGTAATATAATATGTAGCAAAAAAATTGCAAACATAAACGCATTTTTCATTCTAATTAATAACAAATGTAATTATTTTTAAACTTATCGTTTTGCTGAAAATCGCAATAATTTACAGTATAATTGATACTGTAAATTATCGCGATTTTCAGCGATTTTTACAGTATCAATTCAATGTATTAACCTCTATGTCATGCAATATTTCTACATAGAAATATATTTTGAGAGTCCACAATCTCGACATTCTAAGAATATGAAATTCCAAGACGCTTCGCCCAACTCTTCTTCGCCTTTCCAAAACTTAAATTTCATTAGTAATACATTTTTAATTAATCGCCATTAGGTATACAAAGTTGGCAATTTTAGCGGGTGCCATTCTGAAACTTTAATTGTTGAGAGTGACACTTCGAACGCTCACTTTCAAAGTAAACTTTATAAAATAAATGTTCAGATAGTGAAATAACAGAAAGATGACAAGGCGCGTACTTAGAGCTCTCTCGAGCATCCAATTTGCATTTTATGCGCAATCGATTTACGTACAAAGTTTAAATGTGAATAGCAGTTAAAATTTATACAAATGTTTAAAATCTTAAATACCTATTATTCAACCTTATATTTTTTTTATTATTGATCAAATATCAAAGTTTGTTCCATCTGCGATGATTAAGTACTTGTTATAAGATTAATGTATGAGAGCTTATGTGGTAGGTAATATGTGAATTTTAATAGTTGACAAATACACTACATTTCATATATGCTTTTTCCAAATATTTTAACTTATATACGATAAAAGTTTTTCATAAAAATAAATGTATCCATAAAGAGCAACACTCATGAAGCGGTGGCGCCGCTCCAGCCGCGCGCGAGAGCCGATACTCGGAATAGATCAAAGGTTGAAGCACCATGGGAGGGTTTTCCAATCGATCAAACATCAAATCATCTTTTCATGTGTGAAAGTGTAGCAAAACACTGCCAAACGACATCTGGTGAGGCAAACGGACTGTTTATAACGACACTATAGCGTAAAGTTTTTCTATTTTTATGTAAATACAAAAAAAAATAAGATTTTTGTACTACTTCAGAGATACTACGACAAAATTCTTCCGTATATTTATCTTTTTGATGTTTTTGTAGTAGTAGGATTTAACATTTTGTTTTGTATAAAAATACGCTAAATAGATTTCGTATCGACATAATGTTGGGATTCCACATTAGTGGTGTGCAGGCGACCGCGACAAGGCGTCCTACCCTTTTCTGTACATATTTTTTGCGGGCAAATGGAGTTCCCTTGTGCGGACAACGCACAAATGCGACCGGGCGGAGTGGAAAATCCTGTCCGGGGCCGCGCCGGCCGGCGCAAGAAACGCCAAACCGACGGGTACCGTCCGGGAAACGTGACAAAGCGTTTTCGTCACTATTATTTACTATTTTATTTGAAACTGTTATAATATTTATGTTTAGGAAGTTGTTAAAACTACTTTTAAAAATAGAATAGTGAAAAATTGAATTTACTTCCATTTCACATTTTTAGTTTGCTACTCTTCAGGAAAATAAAAAGGTTTTAATTTTATCCACATAGTCATATTTTCTGGGTTTTATACCATGTCTGTTAGAGGGTATCGTAGTAAGTTTTTGTAAAATTGAAACAAACAAGTGAAAAATCAAATGAAAAATAATCTCTAAACTGCGCTACATACCTGTAGGTACTCTTACATATTTTCCATATTTTAATGTTAACTCTGAAGTCAGTCAATTTTATACAGAAGCGATAAACATTACACTTTGTAATAAGATTAACGACATATCGCTTTAAACTTGGCAAGTAGACGCGGTCTAAACTCGTTATTGAAACTTAAAAGGTTTGACCTAAAGTGCTATAGATTATTTATAGTTTAATAGTGAAAACAAACACAAATTCGGAGGTCCGCGAGGGTGGTGTCGACGTACAAAGCGGATTAAATTAACTGGCTTAATTGAATTTAGGTTCCTTGTTAGGCAATGTGTCCCAGCGGGGTGCGGCCACAGTGCAACAGCTCGGGGCGGAGGCGCCCGCTAGGGCTCCGCTCACCACTCTGACACCTCCACCACCTCCTGATTAAACACTTCAATCAAGTATCTACTCTCACTCACTGATTTTTTATTGTTATTGACCCAAATTAAATTCAATTAATCATTAACAATTCATTATAAAGTAAAATGCTAAGTATGTATGTAATAATCAGACTAGTTTTTCGCGCATCTCGATTAAGTTAGACAAGTAACTATTAAGTAATCTGTGGTTAGACAGTGTATGGATATTATATGGATTTGTTACAATAGAACATAAAAAATCAAATTCCTATGTCATAAATATATACTTCACTTATTGTTTCCTAACTCACCCCGTGCCGCATCGCCTCATTCAGTTTGCAATCCAAAACGGCTTACTCCAGCTCCGCTCCGCCCGGCCCAAATAAATAAAGACTCTATATTTCGTACGTAACATTTGGTAAATGTTCTAGCCTATAGATTACGATAGATTTCAATTGTCTTTTAAGATTTTACAATGTTTTAAAGTACTATGTTGGCGTTAGAAATGCTTTGTCATTATGTTTATTTATACCATGTAGGATACAAACATAAGACATACATTTTTGGTAGTATCTAAAATGAGTAGAACCTCATCTGTAACAATGCAATAGTTTTTAGACTTCATTTTATTGCCCCAACGCATCATTATTAGTGAGTGATAGCACCACAAACCGCAAGCGTAATGAACAGGCTAAAAACCATTTTAATTTAATCACATTTAGGCGATGCATTTAGGTATAATTTAACATTAAGTAATGGTAAATGAAAATATATTTCAAATATAATAAATAATTAAAATAAATAAACATTCTTGGACGAATCACACAACGCCATCTAATCCCAAACTAAACTACTAAGCTTGTAATATGGGTACTAGACTGCTGATTAATACATATAAATATGATCATGATTGGTTTTTTATGCGCAATTTTTTTTAAATGGACGCTAGAGTTCCTACTGGAGTCTTACTGTATCTGAGGACTTGTACATCTGCACCGGATAATGCCATTTTCTGCGCATTCACTAGCTGAGCTACGCAACTTCATCTACATACCTCGGTAAATGGACTGTCCAACACTAAAATAATTTTACAATTCGAAACCGTACCACAGATTACTTAATATTAATCAAATAAACTCTTCAGCTTTATAACATTAGTATAAATTCATATAAGAACGCCTAGACTTGTAAAAATTTTGAATTTGTCATTAGATTTACTCAACAAAGGCAGCATCAGCAGCGGGCCCAATTCGAAATTCAATATACAGAGCGCGGGTGGCGGGCTCTGCAGAATGACAATAATTTGGCAGCCAGCATACGCCAAATTCCGGACGTGTTCGTTCCATTTTTAAATTTGACAGCTCTCGGCCGTGTAGGAGGCGCGATCGCGATTCGCGAACACCACCGCGCGCCCCGTGTGAACCCCACAATGAGGAGCCAATAACTCGGCGCGTAATGTAGCGCAAATGCGTCGCAATTGTTGTCATTTTCACAAATTATGTGAGCGCAACATGCTTGATAATGTTTATCTTGTACTCGTGGAAGCACTAAATTACGTACGCATGCTCATCCACAGTTATTGCACTCTATGTTGTTAAAGTACTATAATGTCGTTATTTATACCGTTTTAATGTTAGATAATTATGTGGATGCATAATCTACTTAATTAAAATTTAATAAATCCTCTATAATAATTAATTACTTTAAATACACTACAATATATATTGACATAATCATTATGACTTGATAAGGTTTTGGTAATTTCGTTCTATAAAGTCAGAATTTTGAGTTTGTGTAAATTCAGAAATTCAGAACTATAAATACATTTTAAAAAGCAGCTTTATTATAAATGTTCCAGCCGGGTTAAGCTGCTTGTTAAATACATAATATTAATTAATATTACTTATGTTGTGCAGAAATATCGCGAGTATGCCGTGGACGTGGCGCGTAAGGATGGGCTGCTGCTCGTCCGCGAGCTCGCCGCCGAGGTCAAGAACCACATGGAGTTCAAGATCAACGCTGTCATGGTGAGTATCACTTTAAAAATAAAGATAATATAAACGTGCAACCAAAACCACTAACTTATAGCTCTCCAAATAAATCGAGCATGACTAAAAATATGTAAATTTTTACGATAGGTAATTGTGGCTACCTTCCAGTTAGTTTATAGATACGAATCGGATAAGTAGAATCAATAACAATACTATAATTCCAAAAAAAAAAACAAATCCAAAGAGATCCCGCTCACAGATAGTAGCCTCGCCGACTTCCAACAGAACAAATCCGTAAAATCAATTGTGTATCTGCGAGGGCAGAGCAACGATCAGTACACGCATGAGATTTTTACTCCCCTCTAACAAAATGCGCATAATAATGTGAAGGCCAAACATCGAAGAGGAAAACCTTTAGGAAAAACTGGACCGTTCCGACTCCACCCACAGGAACATTTAAACAAAACAGCTACTGGCAACATTGATAACATAATGGTTTCACGTTTAGGTTCTATTAAGAGTGGCCGTAAAATATCCTGTCTAATGGTCAGGATTAGATAAGCCGCCCTTTTGTATTCTGTCATGTTTCATTAGGTCGCATTGTCTTGCTCGCGTTGTCGTGATAAAAAACGAAAACAATTCTTCATCTCGGCGTCCTTAGCGAGTGCTATTGAAAAAGTCAAGTCGAGATCCTAAGCGATCTTTGTCTTGCAGAGTGATACAAATCACTCGAGAAAAGGGAAAACGACGGGAGGCTCTTTACAACGTTACAATAGTTTACAAGCTACAGTCGCGTCGTACTACAAGATGCAAGGAGCGAAGCTGTTTTAGAGAATATCGCTCTTTCAGAAAAACGACTTTTGTTCGTTATTCAAGTACATTCAACAAAGGACATACAAAGGCCGATCATAATTGAATTCCGCGTCAGTACACCCCAATGGGGAGCTGAAGTTCGGGATGATATCGTGTTTAATACTTCCCACTGTACATATTTTAAAAATATAATTTTAATTGGATAACTAGGTCAACGGTTTGTGTACAATACATAAGCTTACGCTTTAATTTCTATTGACGTGGGCAGAGATCACAGAATTCCCAGATACTTAAGTACTCTTTTGTTGACATTAAAAACACATGAGTATAATTAAAACAATAAATAACCTACACCTAGATTTGAACCAGTAACCAGTCGGTTAATCACCTAACCATTAAGCTATTGCGACTTTTGTCCAAAAACGTATATTTTCATAAGTGTTCATAAAAATAACTTTATATTACTCCAAATATATTTTATCGTATGAGTGCTAATGGACATCGCATTATCATTCATATACCGGACTTTAACATTTATTTAGCATCTTATATCTGCGTATATCAACTGAGCGGGGAGGGCGATTCCTGAATATTAAATGTAATAATCCCTACTAAAAACATTAAGTGGCTAAATGAAACCCAGTAATTTAATTTAATTGGCACTGGGATAAATTTAAGCCTCCCAATACTCGCTTCATGAGAACACTGGTATATTACATATACGCAATTTTGTAAGGTTCGCCTCCCATTTAACTTCCTAATCTCCGCGATGCTGGTACCCATAGATAAAAGTCATTTTTAATTAAGGTGTATTATGAAATAGTTACGAATTTAGTTTAACGACATTAATCGGGTTGGAATTGGTCTTTGGTATTACTGAATAGCGCTTTAGTGTATCGAACCTAATCCTTATCATTCTCTCCATACTAATATTACATAAAATGTGAGTTACGTACGTGTGTTAGTTTGTTTTTCTTTCACGTCAAAAGTTTTTAACTTATCATGCGAGCGGAGCCTAACAGGTAGTTGATAAAATGTGTGAAAGATTTAAGTTTAAGTTTTTTAATCATTATTTGAGCCAAATGTTACTCACTCAAGCTAAAGCCTGGTCTACCTACTCCTATTTTTAATTTCGATATATTTTTAAAAGCTTTTATTTAACTTGACCTGTATGTATGTATGTAAGGGTGGAATCTTGGAACGTAAATTTGAACCACTTCCCGAAGACCGATTGAGCTGAAATTTTGCTTAAAACTGTAGATCAGATGACAATACAATATTATGATAACAAAATTACGATACAGCCGTTTGTGTTCCATTTTTTGTACAAAACAGTTCCGACCAAAAACCTATAGGGTACTTCCGGTTGACCTAGAATCATGAAATTTGGCAAGAAGCAAGATGATGTAGTACATGTACAGGAATAAATCTGAAAATCGTAAATTTGTAGTTACTTCTTCTTCTTTAAACAACCAATATAATGTGACCCTACCCTTGGTACATTTTACATTGGTACATGGCTCTTTTTATACCGGTTATGAATTAAAATGTATTTTATCTATTACTAGCTTTTCCTCGCGGCTTCGCTCGCGTTAATTTTATGACATAGATCTCGTTTGACAACAAAACAACCCATAGCGCGACTTGTGGCGCCATCTGTTGGCCGAGAGCATGCCATACAGCATATAGTAGAAAAAATATTTTCCCTTTGGATTGACATACTTTCACGGGTAAAAAGGTAGCCTATGTTGGGCTCTGTACCCCTGACATATACAAATTTTCACAAATTTTCATAATGGTCAACTGATTAGTCAAGCCGTGAAGGAAAAACAAACAAACTCACTTTTTCATTTATAATATTAGTATGATAGTATGACTAGTATGATTATGGGAAGGAACCCTCACGCGCGAGTTCTACTTGCCCTTGGTCGGTATTTTATTTTTGATGGGTACATAAACCCGTTTAGTTTGTCGCAGGGTGACTGTAGTAAAATCAGGAAATTATATAGGTATTCAAATTACTGGTGCTAGTTATAACAAATAAATTCATTAGACTAGTACCGCCTCTCGACAATAGATGGCACTGCGAAACCTGTCCAGTGATAACTAAAAAGTAAAAAATAAATTAAAAGTAAAAAAAATATATTTAAAAACAAGCTTTTATTTAATTGCGCTAAAAAGAATAAAATAAACTTTTCTTTTAAAATGTTAACTATCAACTTATAACGTCATTACACAATTTATATGACATAAAAGCTTGTCGCGAGATTTACCTGTATAAGAAAACATAATTATCGAACTAACATTTATTCGTACTACGAGTAAATGTTAGTAATTAAATCTCGCGACATGCTTTTATGTCATATAAATTGTGTAATGACGTTATAAGTTATTAGTTAAAATTTAAAAAGACAAGTTTATTTTATTCATTTTAGCGCAATAAAATAAAAGCTTGTTTTTAAATATATTTTTTTTACTTTTAAATTATTTTATGACAAAAAAGGCCGTTACTGGTTTTCAATCGCCATTTCTTTTACCAGTGGTCATTTTGCTTTTGTTTCTGAAATGGTAGTAGTTTATAGAGTAGATTAATTTCTACAAATCATTTATTATTGTATACTCTGGCAAGAGAACGTGTTTGTGAAAACCTATTCTCTGAAAAAGTTATGAATTTTGAATTTTAAAATAACTCAACGAATTTGAGTGAAAATAGGTGCTCAGGCGCTAGATAATGTTTATTATATAAACTAGACATAAGATGTTAAAAGCCCTATTTGAATGAAAGAATAACATACATCGTACCTTACAATAACAATAACAACATTGAAGTTTCGGGAAAAATTAAAATCGGTTGGAAAAGTTTCTTTATTAATAACTACAGTTAAATAAATATGATAAAAGAAATATTCGCCACCCTGACGAAATAAAATGCAGCTGATCCCGAGCCAGTCGGAGTGGCAACAGTGGCGGGCAAGTTGCAAAGTGGCAAGATATTGCGCCGACAGCGACATCCAGCATCTCATCTACATTAACATATTATTCAGCGATACCAGGGGGTCTACTATTCAACGTTTGCTAATAATAGTGAGATTATCGCAATTTTAAAATAATATAACCTATGCATAAAACTAATTCTTTTTAACCAAATTTGCGAGCTCGCGTATCACTTTGAACCTTCGAAAAGCAATGTGTGAGCTCGCAGACATTTACGATGAGATGCGAATTCGCAGTTATGTGTAGCCCTGATGTATTTGGTATATCCATATATATCTCTCAATCATTTATTTTTTATTTTTTGGCCTATTAATGTAGTACGCAATCAAAGTTTATCGTAGGTTTCCACCAGTAATATAATAAGATGCACCTTAGAATAAAAACAGACTTACAAAACCGGAAAACTTTTGTCACTTTTTTTTACTTTTTCATATGAATTAAATGAGCCTGTTTCGAAATCAACCACATCGCTCCTCAATATGTTTTTTACATTTAGAGTCTCTTTCCCACAGTTTTATGACAGTTTTTTATGGCTTTGACAGGTTATCTGATAAATAGACTAACTGAAACTTATTAGAAAATGAGTTATTGAAACAGTATTATAATTTTTATTAATTTCAAATGAAATTGAATCAGAGTAGACCCCTAGTCCGCGACCCGTCCGCGTCGCCCGCCTCGCGATTTGCCGCACCCACTGATATTGGAATTCTTTCGAATCTCAAACTAGTCCTCGCACTGTTCCCGGCTAAGTTTGGACTGGATGCAAACTCGACAATATTGACGGTTGTAACTCTTTTATCTATGTATGTAACTTCATTATTAAACTATATTCCATTCCACTATACTTCGTACTTAATATTGAAAGAATCATTCGATTTTATATGATGGTGTATGTTAGAATCAAATATCTACGCCTTCCAAGTACGAAACAAAAAAAAAAAATATTATTATGGTCACACTTGTATTAAGTAGCTTCACTCTCTCTGTTGAAAATTTGTCCTCCTGCAGCCATTGTAAAATTCATTTATATTTAATTAATAAACTTAATTAGTATAAAGTGCCATATTTTTTTCAAAAATTACAACAGGTTATGGGCCCAGGTTGTCCCACAAATAAAAAAGTGACAAAATATATATTGTGAAAGACTTTACCGTGAAACACATTTTGCCAAGCACGTGCTCGACTTGTCGGAGCAGTTTCGTTGTGTTTTATAAAATCTTCACAATGTCGTCGAACAACTCGCTGGCATTAATAGAAAAATTAACCGGCCGCGATAATTACGCCACATGGCGATTTGCCGTGAAAACATACCTTCAGCATGAAGAGTTATGGGATTGTATAGAAAACACAGATCCAAAGAATATTGACGAAAAGCGTGACACCAAAGCGCGATCGAAAATAATACTACTTGTCGATCCTGTCAACTACATCCACATACAGGAATCGCGCACGGCAAAGGAAGTATGGGAAAATTTGTCCCGTGCGTTCGACGACTCGGGACTTACACGCCGGGTTGGTCTCCTGCGAGACTTATGCAATACTACATTGGCTGGATGTTCAAATGTAGAAGAATACGTGAGCAAAATAATGACGACAGCACATAAGTTAAGGAATATTGGCTTTCATGTGGACGATGAATGGCTCGGCACACTGCTGCTGTCCGGGCTCCCAGAAAGTTATAAGCCAATGATAATTGCACTAGAAAGTTCTGCAATGAAAATCAGTTCTGATTCTGTAAAATCAAAGTTACTACAAGATGTCAAACAAACAGGAAGTGACTCTTCAGCTTTTGCCACAAATCAGAAGTTTCATAACAAACACAATTTCAGAAAATTTTCAAAAGGTCCTCGCTGCTATTCATGTAACAAATATGGTCATAAGAGTCCAGAGTGCAAATCAAAACCTAACAAGGATCAGAAGTCTCACGTGAGTAAACAAGACAGTTCATCTTACGCTGCAGTATTCATAGCTTCTTCTGACTGCTCCGATGCCTGGTATGTTGATTCCGGCGCTTCTGTACACATGACAAAGCACAAAAACTTATTTAAAGAAGAAATGATTCCACACATAAAAAGCATTAAAGTAGCAAACAATAATATATTACCTGTTCAAAGCAGCGGAAAAATAAGTTTGTGTGTTTATAATGAAAAGGGTCAAGAAAATGATATTCTATTAACAAATGTGTTATATGTTCCAGAACTTGCTACTAACTTGCTGTCAGTAAGTCAGATTATTAATAATGGTGGCCAAGTAAAATTTAATGAGAATGGCTGTGCTATTTTAAACAGAAACAATATTATAGTAGCGACAGCAAGCTTAATAAATAATATGTACCGATTAAATATGCCTGGTGGCTATGCATGCATATCAGATGTTATTGAGCAAGATACTTACCTGTGGCACCAGAGAATGGGGCACCTAAACTTTCAAAGTATGAAGAAATTGACTGAGAATACCGCTGATTTAAAACTTAACCAAGTCAAAGAGAACATAAAGTGTATAACGTGTCAGGAAGGAAAACAAACACGTCTGCCATTCAGAAGTCAGGGGTCTCCGAGTAAAGGCCTATTAGAATTAATACACTCAGATGTTTGCGGACCGATGGAGACTCAGTCATTAGGTAAGGCCCGATACTTTGTGACATTCCTAGATGATTATTCAAAAAGAATATTTGTATACACTATGTATAACAAGTCTGAAGTCTTAGAAAAATTTAAAGAATTTAAGAAACAAGCCGAGAATCAGTTAAATTGCAAAATTAAAATTCTCAGATCAGATAATGGGCTTGAATATGTCAATGGAAATTTTTCAAACTTTCTCAAAGATGCAGGAATAATACATCAAACAACCACTCCTTACACACCAGAACAAAATGGTACAGCAGAACGCATGAACCGGACTTTGATAGAAAAGGCTAGATGTATGATGTTGAATGCTAACTTGCCAAAAATGTATTGGGCCGAAGCAATTCACACAGCCGCATACATTGTGAACCGCTCTCCAACCAGATCTCTTTCTTACAAGACACCGGAGGAGAAGTGGACAGGACAAAAACCCAGTGTCAGTCATATGCGTACGTTTGGATGTGAGGCAATGGTCCATCTACCAAGAGAAAAGAGAAAGAAACTTGACTCAAAATCACAAAAACTACTTTTCATTGGTTACTGTGAGAACACTAAAGGATACCGATTCATAATACCTAACTCAAGAACAGTAATTAAAAGTAGAGACGCAATATTTCTGGAGTCAACAGTTAAAAGAGATTATGTTCCGATTGAATTAACCATTAATGAAGAAGTAGAAGACGTTTCAAGCGATGACTCATTTAACACGCTGACTGGAAGCCCGTCACAATCCGACAGTGAGTACATCCCCGATGAACCAGAATCTTCACCTGAAAATAATAACACTGAAAGAGTAAGAACAAGAAGACAATGTTTAATTGATAAAAACAAAGAAGAGGGTTCTTACCTATGTTATGACACACAATTACTAGCTAATGATGTTCCAGATAATTACGAAAACGCTATAAAGTGTGTTGATGCTCCAAAATGGATAAAATCAATAAATGAAGAACTCGATGCCCATCGACTGAACAACACATGGACACTAGTAGACAAGACTACCGATATGAGATTAATTGGATGTAAATGGGTGTTTCGCATCAAGGACGAACCTTCCGGGCAACGCTACAAGTCTCGTCTTTGTGCAAAAGGGTACTCACAGACCAAAGGTATTGATTACCAAGAAACATTTGCTCCAACAACAAGGTATGATTCTATACGTTTATTATTAACAGAAGCTGTTCAGCACAATCTACAAATAATTCAATTAGATATAAAGACAGCCTTCCTTTATGGTGAACTAGAGGAAGATATATATATGAAGGTACCTGAAGGCTTATCCTGTGAAACTGATAAGCATTCCAGTTGATCCACATGTGAGGTTGGAGAAAGCAGACCGAGAATCAGAAAAGAATATTCCCTATCGAGAAGCAGTGGGATCCTTGATGCACCTTGCCACAGTAAGCCGACCAGATATAACTTTTGCTGTAAGCCTGGTGAGTCGATTTTTAAATTCTTTTAATGAGAGTCACTGGAATGCTGTGAAGAAAATTTTTAAATATTTAAAAGAGACAAAAGACTATGGTATTTATTACACAGCAATGTCAGAGCCGAGTACAGTAGTAGGCTATAGTGATGCTGACTATGCCAATGACCCCAACACGAGACGTTCGGTCACAGGATATGTCTTCGTCAAAAATGGAGCAGCAGTAACTTGGGCATGTCAGAAACAACAGACAGTAGCTCTGTCCACTACTGAGGCTGAATTCATGGCCGCATGCGCAGCCACTAAGGAGGCTATCTGGATTAAACAACTTTTATGTGATATCAGTGAATTTAATCAGAAAACTGTGTGTTTAAATATAGACAACCAAAGTGCTATAAGTATAATTAAGAACTTTAACTTTCACAAACGGTGCAAACATATAGACATTAAGTTTCATTTCATTAAAGAAAAGTATTGTGCTAAAATTATCGACTTAAACTATGTTTGTACTGATGACCAATACGCAGATATATTAACAAAGCCTTTGAGTAAAGTTAAGTTTAATCATCTAAAACATAAAATTGGAATTAAAGCTTACGATGTAATAAATAAATAAAATAAAGTAAAAAGGATTTTCTTAGTAAATAAATAATTGTTGTGAAAGGCTCTGAATTTCGGAGGAGTTTTGGTCAAGCTGTAATAAATAAATAACTGTTCTAAATAAATAATTTTAAATGTAAAATGTTTGTGAAATATGTTAATCTTGAAAGGCATAGAATTTCGGAGGAGTGTTAGAATCAAATATCTACGCCTTCCAAGTACGAAACAAAAAAAAAAATATTATTATGGTCACACTTGTATTAAGTAGCTTCACTCTCTCTGTTGAAAATTTGTCCTCCTGCAGCCATTGTAAAATTCATTTATATTTAATTAATAAACTTAATTAGTATAAAGTGCCATATTTTTTTCAAAAATTACAACAGTGTAAAATAAAATAAAATCGTTTACCAATTTATTTCGATAATGCTTTATCGAAATAAATTGGTACGTACACGTCGCAAAACGTCACCACAAAAAGCTAAGAACAAAAAAACGAAATAAAAAAGTTGAAAGTATTCCAAAAGTAAAAGAATTAAATTTCTTTTCATTCAATAAGTGTCCCATTGGTTCTTATAAAATCAGATCATGAGAATCCCAACAATGAAATCTGAGTTTTTGTTAACATAAAAACAGATTATCACAGAAAATTACAACTACAATTTGTATTTATTTATTTGATAAATTATATTTATAACAAATGAATAAGTACTTACAACCGCTAGAAATTTGCTAGTTCAAGTATTACCCGTCAACCACACATAGCTTCGTTCTTGAAAGGGTACTCTACAACTCTCTGCCCGCTTGTTAAACTTAATGGACACAAAACATGCTAGACAACTTAATATTAACTATAATTAATTATTTTCTTCACAGAAGCACACTGAAGATAACATTATTTATTGCAAAGTGTATTAATTTCATTAGTTAAATGTGGAAAACACTTTTCAGATAATTATGCATAAGTATTACCATATTGCTACTGCTACGAATCACATACCAAGTGCTACGCGCCTACGTCCGCGTAGCAGGTGTCTACGAATACCACCATACTCAGCTAAATTGTTAACACTAAGTTTCGGTTTATAGAAACACACCTTAAAACCTTCCAGATGTTGGATAGTACATTACGAGAAAATATAAAACCAAGAAAAAGAACAGTAACCACTCTTCTATGTAAACGTCTTACTTACAAGATGTATAGTACTGAGCACTTAGATGGTATATTATGGAGAGCACGCTCGTAGATATCTTTTTACTCGCACGAAGTTTGTTCGGCGTGTACTTACGTTTTGGTAAAACATGTAATAATTCAGGCTGCGAGAAGTTGAACACGAAGTTTCGTGAAGGAGTGACGATGTTTGGAGTGTGAAAGCCAAGTTGGGCCGTGCGGCGCTCCCCTAATTATTCGATCCGCGCCACCTCCTCGATGTCATTTGTGGTTTTTGTCCGAACTCTGGCATTCTCCTTTCCGTAAAAGTTCGTTTTTGTCGATTTGTACCGCACCCTCTCTAATGAAGGCCTACAGGATTCAATTAACCGGAGAGATTGGAATGTTTTGTGACTTGTGCCCGGTACGGAATTCCATCAACACGCTTCAATTCAATGCCCTGCAACCGTCTTCCAAATTAAATCAAAAACTTTCATTGAAAACGAATTTCTTTACAAGTCGCGTCAGGCGATGTTTTAACACGAAACAAAACACTTTCAGGATACATTAATAACAAGATTAAAACGTGACTAATACTCATTGTCGTGTATATTTGAAATACTAAAGTAATCATTATCTCTCGTGTTCTATTATGCGTGATGCTAGCTAAATATTGTGTCATAAATCTAAAGCGATTACTGTGGTTAGAGTAATTCACGCGAATTTTCACAAAACATATCACATGAACTTCATCTAAGTAACCTACTGTCTATTCTCAGGTCTAAACTTATGTGGGTGGAAATATTTAATATGAATTTCAACGTTTATACATATGATATGTGGTGTTAGTGAATGGGAGACCTCCCGGAGCGCAGTGGTTGCAAAGCGGGGTGTTCGCGGGACGTCGCGGCGGCGGCGGCGCGGTGTCGGGCGGCGGGTGTCGTGAGGCCTGGGAATCACGCTGAATGCACTCCTTCCTTTCTCTGTATTTGCATTCTGACTCTGCACTTCCAATTTGGTGCATTGTTAGATGAACTACGTACTATTCGCTTTGACAAATCCTTGTGTTTTATCATGTCTCAAACAGTATTACTTACATTGTTTAAATACACTCAATTTCCTTAGTATAGTTGCTATATTTACTTAAATAAAAATCACAATCTTCAATCTTAGGTAGCTTAAATAATTTAAATAGCTGAATTATTTCTATTTAAACTCTGTATGTGACTTTAACAAGTCCTATCAAAGCGCCCCGATTCCTTTAATGTTCAAGCGTGGTTGAAATTCCTTTACATATACACGAACTTTAGCAAAATTCGGGTGAAATTGCCGCGTTGCTATGCCGGCGGCGGCTCGGCGCATCGATTGAGCAATAAATCATAATAATATAATAGGCATAATGTAAACAGTGCCCGCGGGATGATGGCCGCAGCCACCCTCTAACCTCTGTCCACGCGTCCGCCTCGGCCCGCCGCCACCGCCACCGACACACACACTACTATTCTTTGCATTTAATATTAAAATGAAATCAAAATGTTTCATAGGATAATAAAATTTTAATAGAGCAATATAGTAGAAAAAGGAGAAATATTATTACGACCGTAGACTCATAGATATTTAAAATGTATTTGTCATAATTATAGTCAGAGCAATGAACTGGCGGACGGACACATAACCCAACCGGCCTAGTTTCCAAATGCGCTAATGGCCTGTTTTCCCGCGTAATTACCGAACAACAAGCCTGCCACAAACCGAGCTACAAAAGTGTTGACGGCGCCCAAAATGTCGCATATCGTCATTTACTTTTATGGATATAGGCCAAAGAAACTGTCAAATAGCTTTAAACTTGACTCCGTTGAGTCGAATAGGTATATAAATTTCTCAATAACCTTAAAATACGGTTATTTAAACCATCGTTATAGCCCAGTCTCCAGTAACGAAATCCCATGTCTTCACGACTTTTCTTTCATTTTTAAACAACCTTTTCTCTTTGGCTACGGTACTAAATGTGTTTAGGATTTCTTCTCCTTTGATAGATAATTTTATTTGTCAAATGAAATGAGCAACATTTTGTCTCTAAGCAAATAATTTTATATGCCGTAATACGCAGTTGACAAAGTGGGGTCGGCGGCGGCGTAGCGATAAACGATCTATTAATTAAATAATTTCATATTTTACTAACATTGTGTGTTTGTCTGTAACTGTACTGTTAATGTTAATTTAACCGTTATGCGAACGGGCTGAATCACCTATTTTGGGAAAATTGAAAACATTTCGTTTTATTACTCTGTTTAACGGCTGAATATCCTTTTGAATGAGTTCGCCTGTTCATCAATATTTCGTATTTAAATTACGAAAATGAAAGCTTTCCGACGTACAACTGAAGCTTTTTGAAATACTTATTGGAAAATAGAAGGGAAAATAAATATGTACTTGTATCAAACAAATCTTCGATAACGCGATCGGCTCGGCTTACTGGGAGCACTGAGTTGCCTACAGACTCCGCATATACGCTGTAAACACTTTGTAATAAATCTGAGAGCCTCTCGTACCATAATTTACCCCGTGTAATGTAAACAATGTCGTGAAGGCAGCGGTAGCTGAAATATATCGAGAGTAATACTAATCTTCTAACAAACCAACTCGCACTGTAAGATAATATCTCGGCTTCACTTACGCAATCTTATTATTCCACCTACCATGAGAATTTTGAAAACAAATATAAGGTAATATACTCCTTCCAGTGAGTAATTTCATATAATCCAACCGTGTCACTGATTTAGCAAAACAAACAGAATGACTGATTATTACTTCTGAAATAAAGTAAGGATATATTTTTTTTTTACATTTTGACATATTACGGAGAAAGAGAGACAGAACCCACTAAACGGCTCGCATCGCATTGGATCGGGATTGATTTTACAATAATATTTAAAGTCTATATTTATCAAGCCGCACATCATATTCTTTTAGCTAGAATCGCGTGTCGAGAAACACGACTGCGGTCAGGCTGCTAAGCGCGGCAATTCAACATTTTTACTTAATTCGTATGAAAATTTACTCGTTATTGTAGAAAAAAACTGCTGTTCTTTTTTTTTCGCTAATTGGCGAAACGCTAGGATTATGTGGGAATCATCACTATCACTAGGAGTATCTTTATTAACACAATAAGTATATTATTTCTCACTAAAAAATCTTACACACATAGATTACAATTTGACATTCCAAATAGGGTTTCAAAACATTTTGCAAAATCCAATCGAAATTCAATTACCTACGCAAGTGTAGTTACCTACCGGCTGAAATAGGTGAGATAGGCGTACCCATGGAAACGACATTATACAAAGCCTTTCATTAGGTATGTAGGTCTCTCTAATGCAAAGGTACTCAATCTGACCGACTTCTATGTTCTAATATTTACAAAGAAAACAACATTTCGAATTTTTAAACATTGTATTAATGAATTTTTTGGAATGTTTTGAAATAAAAATTTTAGTTTCAGATCTAGCTGCTAGTGAGCTGAGTTAATTTTATTTTTTTCATTCTGCCGTCCGCTCGATAACCTTTCAAACATCTTTGTGTTCATTTTATGTCATGATATTTACAAAAATTTACACATTATATTATGGCCGTCACTGTCAAACTAAAGAAAGACAAAAGAGATAGCTTGACACTAATGCGCAGTTACAATGCGTTTCAGAAACTGTCGGTAAGTTTACTACATTGCTATCTGTGCATGTAAATTGTGCAGGTGAAGCCGCGACAACAATCCCGTGAACGAAGAGGCGCGACACGCGTCGGTGGTCGCCATCATGTTACACGGAAGTACGGTGCGGTTGTGCAAGTTCTTACAACTATGCTTAGCGCTTTACAAATACCTCTACCACCTCCAGTTGAGTTATCTTTATCAATATAAGTATAAAACTTTAAGACCTAACTATTCACATGATCAAGATGCTTTTGTTAACATAGCATAACTAATGCTGAGATTCGTGTCGCGTTAAAAACATCGTGTACGTGCATTATTCTTGTGTTTAACCTCAAGTGTTGCAAAAGTTCCAGCCAATATCAATACTACGCGTTACAATGATCTACTCGGCCACACTCTAGCCCGCTAGTGTAACCAAGCCATTATAGTTTTATTGTAGACTGTACTTTAAATCTAAATAAAATAACACAAATTGACGACCTCCGTGGCGTAATGGTTACCACGCCAGACCGCCACCCAGGAGGTCCCGGGTTCGATCCCCGGTCGGGTCATGATGAAAAACGAACTTTTTCTGATTGGTCTCGGGCCTTAGATGTTTATCTATATATGTATTTGTTATAAAATATAATATCGTTGAGTTAGTATCCCATAACACAAGTTTCGAACTTACTTTGGGGCTAGCTCAATCTGTATGAATTGTAAAATATAAAAAAGAAAACGTTTCACAATTTTTCGACTATTCATTTCCTATCATAGGAAATGGTGTATGTTGGTTCTAATACACATTGTAGGAAATGAATGCACTAAAGCTCACTTGTTTCTTTCTTGTTGCTAAAATCTCAATATTTTTTTATTAAGCTTCATTTAGGGAAGTACCACCCTCTCACAGAATATTGGGATGAAGCAGCAATGGGTTTCGAACGGTGAGGGAGCTCCGGAAGCCCAAATCCTTTCCTTTTTTCAATCTTCCCACCTTCATTGAAACGAATAAAGCACTGATGTTTATGGGGCAGTAGTAACCACTTTTCATTAGATGGCTCTCGCTTGCTTGCTTGTCTGCAATATGACATAAAAACGATTTTATTTCATCTTGAAAACCCCAACAGATTAGGTAATGGTCAAGAATCACGCGAATTTAACTAATTGGGTTCCATTCTGAGTGCTCTACAGGAAAATGGGGTTGGTTATCTGATCCGATTTGTCGAATAAAAGACAGTTACATTTAAAGGCGCATTCGTCTTTTACTTTATTCATGCGTGTTCAATCTTTGTAATTGCAAAGTTAATCCACAAAAGGTTAATATGCCAACCATTTAATGATTGTTACATTATTTCGTATTGGAGTTTTGGTGCTTGGAGTTCGTTGTCTGCCCTATTCTTCACCATCATCCGTAACAGTTAGTTTTTGTATTGATTTATCATCGCTACTTACATACTTTTGTTAATAAGTAGAAGCCTCGTTAAAACATAATTAACTCATATAAAACCAGCAACTCTTGACAGGGAAATTCCAAACACGTACTTTATGCGTTATATACAGAGTGTGCATATACGTTTGGAGTTGTGAGTCGGAGTGCAAGGCGCACCGCCAAATTCCGGAGGCATGCCACAGGGCCGAGGGAGTCGCACCCTCCTAGCCCGGGGGGCAGGAAGTAGTCCACTGCACTTACCGACCTTAATACCACCGCCATCAGCAAATTGCGAAACACCAGCTGTTTGTGACAAGAAATCTCTGGCATAATTCGCGCCATTGGACCGAAATTGGTACAGGAAATTACAATGACAATCATTCTCGATATGACAGCAATTGCACACTTCGTATTTTGTTCAAGTTTCCCTTAAAGTTTTACTGTGAACAGTATTCTCAGAATTTAATCTTGACTGATACAAAATTACACATTAATTTCAAAGTATATTATTACAAAGACGCTCTTAAGAAACATTGTATCAAAAGTGAGTGATTATGAGTGAGAGTGATTATATCATATAATAATTATATAACCTTTATATAAAAGCTACATAGAACTAGTTGAAAGTAACTCACTTAATGAAAATGAAATCTCGATAAAATCAAAAACTACTTGATCTCTGAAGTTTCTACTTAGGGCTACGAATTTTTTTCAAACACAGATAACAGGATTGTGTGAGAAATACTAGAAATACTGCAAGCTTTAGAAAATTTGTAAACATATCATAGTAACGAATTATCCTAGGAATATTATAAACTCGTCTCAATAGTGTATGAAAAGTAATAAAAAATATGAGCAGAGAACTGAAATTTCATGATGATGTGCATCAACGCGGGCGTTTACATAAAGCACTCCCAGACGGCGAGTAATATCTGTCAGGCGCGCGGTCTGCGAGGGGTTATTAAATACCATCTCGGGCTGAGTGCACCGTGACCCATATCCACTCGCTGCATCGCCCGACTTATACGAGTGGACTTTATTGATTCGCAGTCTTGAGACGCTGCTCCGTCCCCTTCGCGCCCGCCGCCGCGCGCCGGCAGGATAGAGAGCGGTGACTCCTGTAGGCTACTTACTCAATATTCCACAGGCGCGCCGGGACGCCTGCAGTAATAGGACGCTTAGGTAACACGCACTGTACTAAACGAGAGTTTTATGTGCGTCCGTTTTATAAATTGTATTCCGGTTTTGAAACCTTTTGCGGGGATTTATCAAACCCTTCCTTTGAAAAATTGGTTCTGTTGTTGCTTTTGGGATAGGGGTAATACTTGCCGTAAATTTATTAGCCGTCACTGATAAATATTCTTAAATTATATACAAATATTTTATTCCATCTTATATAAAAACGTTGACTACCGCTTGCATGATTGTGGATTGATATCCATTCCGAAATAAGTATCATAAATAAAATCCAATGAAAAATTGCTGGATGGCATTTCCATCATTCAACAACCTTACTTAGATCGCACACTGTGTTATTTGAGTATAAATAATCGAACATTAACACGCCATAATTACAGCAATGAAGCGATGCAATTCTGCAGTTAGCACACAAAACACAGTGGTGCGATTTCCAAGGCAACAAATCACCACACTGGTTTGTTGTTAGTTGTTGTTGGTCATTATAAAGTTGAGGATGGTTATCGCGAAAAGTTTAATGGGAACGCTTCTCGCACCACTTAGACGCCTACTTGGCGCATGTAATTTTAGACGCTTGAATTGCACCACAACTAAGCACCTACCGCTACATACATATGTTAAAGTTTTAAATATGACTAGGTCTTAAAACGGTAACGACAGGTTCGTTACCTGAAAATATTAAGTATTTTGTCACATTTTATAAATTTTATATAAACTATTATTATAAATGAGAAAGTGAGTTTGTTTGTTTGTTATTCCTTCACGGCTTGACTAATCAGCCGATAATTATGAAAATGTATATATATGTATTGTCAGGGGTACAGAGCCCAACATAGGGTACTTTTTATCCCGTGAAAGTATGTCATTCCAATGGGCAAATATTTTTTCTACTATAGAGGCTGTATGGGATATCAGCTAACAGATGGCGCCACAAGTCGCGCTATGGGTTGTTTTGTTGTCAAACGAGATCTGTCTTAAAATTAACCGCGAGCGAAGCCGCGGGTAAAAGCTAGTAATATTATAAAACACGAAATGTATCTTTGAAACTTTGTCTGTAGTTAGTTAACTGTTAAAGTCTTAAGATAGACCCTAGGAAACAAAAAATGGGTGATATGTGAAACTTATTATGTAAAAAATTGGTAAAATGTTTTCTGTTTGCGTTATTTGAATCCATAAATTATTGTGAGCAGATTGGAAGTCACATCCGCCATGTTGGATTTACGTGACGCCTATGATGCGTGTAACAACAGCCAAAGCAAACGACACCTCATTTGTCAAAATGTAATAAGTAGTGTTGGAGCACACAAGCTACAAATAGATGCATATAATACATACAATGAATGAATGCTAATGCCGTGGTGTTTGTTTACTGACAAACTTAATACCGTAATACGATAAAGACAAGCCAAAAATTTGCGTATTGTCTTTTCTCAGTTCTACGAATTGCTACGAATTTTCGTAGCATTTCGTAGCGTAACGCGTAGTAATGTTAAATAGCGCTCTTAATTTAATTATTTGTATGGGTACAGAACTGTCACTCCTCTAACTTAACATTTCCAAAAATCCTTTCATAACGGATTGTTGTAACGTCCTATAATATTATTTTACCCTACATTTTTTAATAAAAATAGTATGTAATTTATCCTTTATTTGTACTATGTATATAATGTAATAATATAAGTTATATATTGCATTATGTATAAGTATGAACATGGGTATGATGTGAAAAGGGACGCCCACTTAGTTAACATTCAACTTTGTTAAGAATGTTGTTGATCTTTCATGTAAAGTGGGCGATAGCCATTAGTGGAGGAGGGAAATCGGAGGTGGGGTATCACTTATACCTGAGTTCTTTTCAAGTTTAATGTCCTACTAGTTGTGTGGGCTGCTTTAATGTGCGTCTTATTTTAATATTAGAGCAGCCAATTTCTAAATCTATAATTAAACTGTTGCAAAAATTATAAAATCGCCGTCAGTTCTGTCAAAATAATGGAAACTTTAAATCTAATTAATGAAATGTCAAACTTGTTATTTTGAACATTTTGTGGCAAGCCTCACAGTTTATGAGGCAGTTTTATTATCAAATTATATTAAACAATATTTAATGCAGAAATGTCTTGAAGAAGAAAAAATTGAATTCAGTATTTGCGTAGTTTCAGTATAGCCACAGTAGTTCAATAGGCATAGTTAGCTCTTTTTTCTATTTGGTTACGTAATTATTGAATATTTTCTTAAGGAAATTCGTCTTTCAACAACACGAACAAAACCAATTGTACGGGATGATGTAGTTAGATATTCAAAAGAGAAAAACTCAATTTATCGAAACGTAACGAAGTACGGAAGGCACACCAAAACGAAACAATAACACGATTACTTTAGCTTAACATTTATTAGACCGGATACAGCTCAGTGGTCGTTTAATATCGGTACGCAGGTCGGTCGTCGACCCCGCCCTTCGAGGACAGGGCTCGCGCCTACGAGCGTTGCGTTGTTGCCACGCCAAGGGCTTCCTTGTATTTATACTGCTTACAGATAATACGATTTTTTACTAAAGGTCAAAGAGTACTATTGCGTTATTTCTGAATAAAATAACTACTATCAACAGCGTAATGACATATAATTAGTTTATAGTACATATTATATTATAATTTACGAAAAAACTTTTATGAATTTATATTTATTGGTTTATACTTATATGACTTATGAAGTAAATTATACCATCTTTGATTGAATACGGAAATGACTGTTAAACTGAAAAAAGACAGATTAAACTGTTAATTTGGCATAGAGTGCCACATATTTGACGAAAAATTTGTATCGATCCATGCGTGTGAAGCAAAATTGAGTTATTGTTGTGCGCGCCCTTCGTGCCGCGTCATTGCTCCATGAAGGGTTTAGCGTGATGGCGTAGAAGGGCACGCAGTCAGCGAAATTAGTATTCTGACGTTAGGGACGACGCGACGCCGACGCTAACTGTTACTGTACTACTGACAAGTTCAATGCCTGAAAATTGCTATGAGAAATATTCGTAACGCAAAAAAAATGCTAATCAAACTACCGATAAACCTATGTGAAAATGACGGATTAAACTAACAAAAACATAGATTTTCTAAAAAGGTTAAATGTGAAAAGCTTAACGTGGATTCATTTTATAAAAGTTAATCATTAATTATTCATATATTGTTCAACATTATAATTCATAATTTTTATCTCAGATGTATTAACAAAGGACACAATAAATAAAAAAACAAGTTTGTAAAACAATAAATCACCTACTTGAAAATAGAAATTCGAAATGGAACTCTTATCTTTGTAACCGCCAGCAAGTAGCATAAAATAAAAAAGCCAGCAATAAAATATACTGAAATGGCATTTAAAAGGTTAGAATTACGTCAGTTTTCATATAAATACCAATAAAATGTTCTCAGTTAAAGGGTTGGCTGAAAAAGATCTGTTAAGAGATAAGCGCCTTTGCGAACTACTTGTAAAAATGAAATGTATATTTTTTATTTTTCGTACAATAAACGTTGCTCGTTATATCAGAGATGCAATAATTTTAATTCGAATGACGGCGTGAATTAACTTCATGCTTGTAACGTTCAGGGGGTAAGCAAAGTCATTGAGTATTTAGTTTAAAATTTAGGATATGCAATAAATTAAATAAAAACATATTGTTTAACTTTGACCAGCGATTTGTCGTTATGCTCATGAAAGTTTGAGGTATCTTGTTTGCATGCAGGGATGTTAGTATATGATGTTATCAGATACACTTGAGATCGTGTTTACGCGCCGGAGACTTGTGGTTGTCCCGTTAGTTTGACGCACTCCATAATATTATATATCTGGAAAATGAACGCGGTTACCCACCGCCAAGCCTCGTAATCCTATCACGATGTTCCACTACTTCAATGGAAACTGGAAACGTTAACTTTGGAAGTCAAACTCTAAGGCGTCACAAAACGATTATTACTTTTACACAGATCGTTGAGAACATTGAATCTTGAAGAGTGTAAGTTTCACATAAGTTTTATTTTAATACCTACTTTTGTAGAACATTTTCCCCTCACTTTGAATTCATTTCGAAGTTTGACTTAGATGCTGTTGGAATATCGTATCTGTTTGACGATTTAGTATTTTGTATTTACTTTATGAGTTCCATTTACCGATATTTTTTTTTTTCCCTAGTCTGAAGGCTTTGTGTCCCGCTGCTGGGCAAAGGCCTCCCCCTCCCTTTCTCCAGTCGTCACGGTCCAAAGCTACTTCTGGCCAGCCGTCTAAGAAGGCATCCAGATCGTCCCGCCATCGCCCCCTCGGTCTTCCTCTACCTCGTCGCTCGTTCGGAACCCAAAAAGTTGATACTTTTACCCATCTTTCCGGCTGCATATTAATATAGTAACTAAAATTAACATGAATAAATTTCATTTTAATGCCTAAATATGCTCTACAATCTCTACATTGAGCTCTTTGTATGTTGTACCTCACGATAAAATGATTACCGCGCTGGCCAATGAAACGCGACAAAAACACTCGGCGAATTCTCCCTTTCAGGACAAAGTCTTTCTACAGATCTTTGATAACTTAGCAACAAATGCTTTAGTATCTAAATTATCTCTCTACTTTAGTTATAACACACTTTTAACATCCTAAATCCAGGAGTTTCCACATTATAAGTATTCATGTGACTACGGATAGAGTGTATTCAAAATTTATCCAACCACAGATTATATTATGTATACTTATATTAATACACAAAGTGCAAAATTGGCAACAGTTAATCCAACATCAAATGGCCCCAAAATGGTGGAAAGCAGATAAATGTTAGGGGCTTTGCTATAAATTTGCGCGGACACAGCGGTCAGGAAACTAATCTACGCAACTTGTCGCCACTCCGCCCGTGAACCGTACCTTCTTTCCGCTTTACTTGTCACTAACATATTGTTATTCGTCAATAAATTATCATAGTTTTTATACGCTGAGGTTGCAAATATGCCCACTATTCGTTGATTCATTGTGTACGATTAATGCGTTTAGGTTTAAAATGCCGCTAGATGAACGAATTTCGTCCCGTACGGCACCATATTCGACCGCGTCGCACATTATTATTATAATTACTGGCTCGGTCGGTTCAGCCGAACTGTTTCTCTAGAGTCCGTAGTGCGATAACCGAACCGTTTGACACCGCACGGTTCTGTGGTACGGGCCGGACCAAGTTCGATCGTCGGGTAGCACCATACCACCACATACTATGGTCCTCAAAATAATAGTAGATTTTCCGACTTTTGCATAACTACTGAAACTTCACGATCGTCACGAGGTTAATTTTAAATGCGCTTTACAGAATCTAATGTCTTATCTAAGTTGTTAATGAATATGTTATGTATTGTGTATTTTACTTGTCAATAAATGCAGATACTTATCGTGAAATGAACTTTCTGTGTATGGATCTGTACACGAAATGAATATACGTTCATTAGAAACCAACTACTTAGCGTGTCCATGGATTCGCCACGGATTCATTTTTAATTTTCATTAAAATTCAAAATTATGCACCCACTCGTTCTCTTTCAACCGTTGAGAGCAGTACATATTACTTAAATGCGAAAGCCAATGCTAATGTTATCTTATTTAAAAGAACATTTCACGGCACTGAACACCAACGAGACGGAATCATACCGAATACAGTTGAGTTTATCAAGCCGTTTATCTGCTCATTTATTTCCTCGCAGCCCCGCAATGTGCCAACATGAACTGAGAGACACAAATCTCTTTTCTCCCTTTCACACTTTATGAAAAATTATTTATTTTTTCAAATTGTTATATATGTAATTTTTATTTATGTACCTTATACCTACTTATAGCATTTTTTTTTCAATAGAGATACGTATTTTATGATACAAAAATTGAATGCACTTTTGTTTCCAATCATCTCATTTTATATCAGACGTAAACCTCAATTACGTCG
This sequence comes from Endotricha flammealis, assembly GCA_905163395.2. NCBI lineage: Eukaryota > Metazoa > Arthropoda > Insecta > Lepidoptera > Pyralidae > Endotricha > Endotricha flammealis. Next base: position 5,492,535 of record LR990853.1, read on the forward strand.
TGTTTAATAAGTTTATGAAGTTGTCACGTCTATTTAAGACGAAGAATTCGAGTATCAGCAACCTGAAAATACTTTTCTTAAGTAGCTTTATGGGTTTTCTATTTGCTTTTTTGGCAACTTATTTAATAAAATAATAAGTTATGACGACTAGGAACAGGGCATGGGCGGCGGCGGTGTTGAGCCAGAACTTAGCCCCTACAATAAAGTTGAAAAATCGGGGGATTGCGCGCTGCGGGCGTCGCCAAGAAAAAACGACGCTTACATTTCGCACTTAATGAAACTGTAGCTGAAATAAAATAAAGGAATGTCGCATTTACTGAGCGGTGCTAACTGTAGTTATGTGAGAGGACGATTAATGCGATTTTACAAGCCTGTTTTGCAAAAAATAAACTTTGAACATTGTCTTTATATTGTTTACATCAATTATAATAGTAAAGTTTTTCTTTCTTTTTCATTTCATTAACCACAACTATAAAACAGTCGTACTGGTACACCATTTCTTTTTCCGAAGTATCTATATTGTTAACTGGTTAATTAAACTCATTGTCTTGCACATGAATGCAAAAGTAGAAGCAGACATTTACCATCACGGGACCACCAGCACCCGGGTCACGCACGACTGCCGCCTCGCGTCCCACGACATGCGTGGATCTAAGTTTTTATACTATGAGTCTAAATGACTCAGTTTGTCTACATCCTCGATACACTGCAATTCTCGCCTCGAACACCGCCATACATAGCGTCCCGTTCGCAGTCTCATCGCGCGTAGCAGTGTGTTGACCGCCTAAAGCGGCTCAGTTCGACGGGCGTGCAAGTTTTAATTACTTCGCTCCCACTTCGCCAGCTAGTTCCTCCAATGTGGCTATTTCGTCTCTCACAACTAAAAACAATCATTTATAAACGGTTTTCAGGGGCACTTTTGCAAAGTTTCTGAATACTAAATAAGGCTTTTATGAATTTGCTCACAATATTTCAAAATACATTTCGATTTACGCCCTGACAATACTGAGTGGTAGTTGGTAATTATTTTGTACGGTCAAAGACGAAAACTCACTGTTGACAATTATTACAAAACTAAATCAGATTTAGTTTTGATAACGTACACATGAGGTAAGATTAGGATTACACGTAAGTAAAGGTCTCACGAAAATAGAGTTGGTAACTGGCGGACGAACGTAACATAGATATGGGAATAATGGCAAAAGTAATTGAAAAAGAACTTGCATTGAAAACATATCTATAATTTGACAATTTATGTAAAGCCAGGTAACATTTTAACTACAATGGATATATAAAAATGAGAAAACAGTGTGAAACATCGTGAAAACTCTCTGAAAAATGGTTGAACACGGTGCTTTCTCGGTACATCGTCTATTACAATACAAAACTCTTTATTGCACCATTAAAAAGAAAAATACAATTATGAAACTTAAGCGATAAACTTGTATACAAAAGGCGGTCTTATCGCAATAGCAATCTCCTCCAGACATCCTAACAGATTTAGAATCATAATTATAAACGGGTTACGTGACACAGAATAAAATAATATTACTTAATAGAAATTAATACTCTATTATTTAAGAATATCGTCGCCTTTTTTAGATCCAAAAATATACATTAAAATCACACACACACACACACACACGACGGAGGAATGGTGCTCCTACACCGGTGTACTAAATTGTAACATTCAGTGTGGTATCAAAGATTATACGTTTATAAAATTTTTGTTAATGTTACAATTTGTTCAATAACGTTAAATAACACCGGTGTGGGAGCGATCAAACTACTGAAACTAGTTCTACATCACTTGGTTGATATTTCTCAATTCTATGGAATAAGGTGAGTCGTCAGGTAATCGGCGAGCGAGGTCGTTAGGCACACGCAACCCCATTATCAGAGTCGTGAAAGGGTTGCCACCCTGACCCGGCAAGGTGACCTGCACAACATTCACTTTATCTTACGTGGGATGTCTTTGAAATCTCCTCTGATATGAGCGGGTAAACAAGAATAATTACTTAATCTATTATATGTGCTCTTCTCTGTATTGTCTGTTATATTGCAATGTATGTAAATATATAAACTTATTGGATTTGTAGTTTGTAACTGAAATCGTATAAGAAAAGGGACCTCTCCTTTCTCTCCTTTTTCGGTAGTCTTCACATGACATAGCGGCTTATGTGGGTTATTTTGAAAACAATAACTATGTCTGGACAATGTATTTGACAAAGTATTTTACTATTTGACAAATTATCAAATATACGTGTATAAATTTTCAACGGACACCATCATCATCGGACTCGTACTTGGCACCATGTTTGATACCGGTGTCTGGTATTCACATTAAGCGTCTAATATTTTGGCAAACACATCAATTTTGGTAATACTAAATAGCCAGTACGCAGCGCCAAGTGAAGTTGAAGCATTTCACTTGCAAATAAATTCTGTGGCACAAAGTATTTATTACAAAATATTTACCCGTTCTTCTAGTGTATAATGAGATTTATTTAATAAGAAAATTTGAATTTACAAATAATTTATAAATAAAAAAAAGAAATATACACAAGTTGTACACATTTTGTTCATCGATATGGCTTAATCGCCATTAAGACGCGTCCAAAGCTGATTATTTGTCATTTTTCATCGGCCGCTCGCAGGGACAAAGGAGGCGATCGATCAGCCCAATTCTACTCGCGCTAATTGCCAACGATTGTCTACTCTACGCTTTTATTCGTCCACTCTTTGTGCTCGATAGCCCGCGCCCCTTTTCTGAACTTTGATTCAACCCTTGTAAATCGAGCCGGCACGGAAGTGTTGACGCGGACTCCTTATAAAATGATAACTTGCGTAATTCTGACGATCGATTTATGTACACAATAGTCACAACAATAGCTACTATTATCATTATTTCGACAAGTGAAAATCAATGTTTAATTATTGCATTAATTAGACGTATGATTTGTAAACCGTGGATTACTCCGTGGACTATCAGTTGCAGAAATGCATTTCAATCGAATTCTACTTTAATTCTCAACCAGATTGTATTTCTCTTTTAGTTTGACAGTGACAGCTATAGTTTAATGAGTCATTAATTTTAAAATCTTATTGTGCAGCTCACTTTCACATCGTAAATAAATTTGATCTTGCCCTTCAAAGAAAGAGAGTCGAACACACTTTTATTAAATTTAAATAGCGTACTCACCAAACAATTAATAAACCTTCCGTCGGCCGTAACTTCATCCATAATAAATCCTGAATACCATAAGTACTTTTTAAATAAGTGAAGACAATGTAACCTTTAAGTTTTAACCCGCTTCAAGCGAATATCTTCATTAGCCAGCTTTAAACGAAGCTTTGTTTCTAATCAATACGTAAATAAGATTGTGCCTACCAAGTCCATTTGTAGATTTATATAGGTGTAATACTATTTAATAATACTGTCCTATTTACGGTACAATCTATTCAAGAAGAAAACTTACTACTTTATCAATGTATTTTATTAATATAGAAATAACTTAAGTATAATAATAAATTAATTAATTTAAAACTTTTGTTATAGCGTATAATGGATAGCGCTGAAGCAGCTGCCCTCTCCGCTGGCAGTAGCGGCGACGGCGCTCCAGGATCTTACTATGATGCCCGATGGTTGAACGTCCATGCCGACGACGGCACGCTCGCTGCCCGTGCACGACGTCTTCTCCTCTCACCAAGCAGGCACTTCGACCACATCGCCGTCAACACCACCTACAGTGCTGTGCTCATGCCTCCTTATATCAATACTGAAGGTGAGTTTAGTCCTTCGGATGAAAGTATTTGTCAGTAGTCAAATGAGCTGAATCATAAAAGACCAAGTAAGTTTCTTGCCAGTATTAATACAAATATAACAAAAATTGGTAGGACAAAAATTGTGACGATTCGAAAGAGCTTGTGATTGGCCTATTTGAATAAAATTATTTGACATTGATCTGTTAGTTAAAAACCCAAAAGTAAGCATTATAACCTCGGCGAATACAGAAATAGATATAAAATCTAAGGGCATTTTAAAATCTTTCTCTGCACTGTATATTTTTTTTATAGTAACCTGAAAATATAACAATGTGGTATGGGAATCATAACTGATCAATGGAGAGTGGATCTCTTAAGTCGATAGAAAAAGAAGGAAGCATATGCAATTGAATTCCCTCCAAAATATAAATAGGTAGAGCTTGTAACGTTAAATCGACAAGGCAAATCTAATACGGGTAAAGCGAACCATTAATTTTTTCCAGACCATGATCCGTAAGAAGGCAATCACTGCTGCCCAATGAAGCAGGCTTGCCAATTACGCGTCTTTTAATTGGTGGTTCAAATTTACCTAATTGCTTAACTATGCTTGAATAGATATTTTACTGGTTAATAATGTTTTAATTTAGTTAATAAATAATAGACATTATGATTGATAGAACAATACTTATACAGACCTTGCTCATCTGGAGCAAACACAAATATTATTGATTTTATAAATATGTTAAAATGTTTTTTTTTTGTTAACAGACGGCGAAGTACAAAATCAGATTGCATGGTCGGAGCACCTGGACCCGCTGTTTGTGAACAACTATGAAATCGACCCGACACTGTCCTGGCAGTATTATGCATCTTCGTCGGGCTTTATGCGACGATATCCAGGTGAAATAAGTATATTTTTAGTGCCTACTTTACCATCTACGAATAACACATCCGTAAAATAAATTGTGTTTAACTTTCCAAACAAAATAAAAAACACTTTTTTAATATTACGATTAAAAACATAGATATTTTAAAGATAAACACATTTTGGCGCCAACTCGGTAGCGTCAATTTGAAGCTCGTGATTTCTAATCACTACTAATTACGAGCTCAACTTGACGCTTTTAGTTTTTGTGTGTTTCACATGGCATCAGACATTTTTTTAATTATTAATTATTTATAGGCATTAGTAAAAACTTTTTTTTAATTACTAAAAGACACTATATCAATTTAGTTTATTTGTATTGATAAATAGTCAACTAGGCTGTGGATACCCGCGTATAATCAATCATGTCATGTGAGCAAACCCCCGTGCACTTCGCTAAGCCCAGTCATTATCAGTTCGCAACGGTCTCTAGATGTGAAACCTCACCCTTTTCACAAAATGTTGACGTCAAAGATAAATAAATACAAACACATAATCTAACTATAAGTATAATATTATACGTCTTTAAATATTTTATTATTACTTTTATCGTTGTTACAATATCCATATCCATACCTGTTAAGTATTATAATATCTGTGTCCATACTAATATTATAAATGTGAAAGTGTGTTTGTTTTTGTCCTTCCTTCACGTCGAAAGTAATGAACGGATTGATATGATTTTTTTATTGGGGACAGTTTAAAGTCTGGAGAGTGACATAGGCTACTTTTTTCCCACGGGATAAAGAGATTCCCATGGGAAAAATTATTGTCATTTTCCCTTGACCACGCGGGCGGAGCCGCGGGTAACAGCTAGTTATTAATATATTAACGCTAAAAGTCACAATTTGTAAATTACTTTTACCACACCACAGTTACTTTTTGTGAGGCAACATAATACAACACGATAACATTGGGTAACATTCTTCAACTTTTGCGACTTTTCAACTAACTTTTTGTTATCGGATTTTGCCCACTAACACTTGGTAACGTTGCTCCACAAAAAGTAACTGCGGTGTGGATGCACGGTTGTAGGTACTTAATAATGAAAAACATTTTGTTTGTCTTCTAGAGAAATAAGGTCTCATGCTAGTTTTACACTCTCGCGAAGTTGACTAAAAACGGGAGTTAGAACACTTCGTTTATATTGTACTTCATGCCTAATTTGCCTTCACTCCGGATAACTACACGAGAGTGACGAAAACGACGTAGCATAAAATCTACACATTACCTAAAGCAAGCAAACATCCAGATTTTGTATTTCACGAGGAGCGTACGGCTATGAATATTGTGACGTTCACATACACATTGTTTTAGTGTGAGTAACCTAGGAAACATGTACACGCCTTATAACATCCAGACGAACGCTCTTCGTGAAATAGAATATTATCTTTATTTAAAAAATAATCAGCTGTGTTTGTTTCAGCTATGTCGTGGCCACCAGAAGACGGTTTCTCACACCACGCAAGAGATTTCTATGATTTTCGTTCATCGAACTGGTTCGTTGAAGCTGCGACTTCGCCAAAAGACTTAGTCATACTTCTCGATGACTCAGATGACTTGAGCTCATCATACTGGAAACTCGCGAAGGCTACAGTCTCTGGGTTACTCGATACACTGGGCCCTAATGATTTCGTTAACATCTACCGCTACAGTGACACAGTGTCTGAGATCCATTCTTGTTATACGAAGATATTGGCTCAGGTGAGTGATGCCTTGTTTTTTTTTTATGTAAGAGAGGTTGGCTAACGAGCATGCGAGTCACCTGATGTTAAGTAATCACGTAATCACCGCCACCCATGGAGCACAGTTTTATGTTTAATTGTAGATTTTTATTGAGACTAAGGCAGCAAACGTTACTAGTATTTAGTTGTAACTCAAAGTAAAGCAACTGTTGATAAAAAGTAACCATAATTCATACATTTTTTTGCGCGCGTTTCTATTTAGCCACTTAAAAATCGTTTGGCAACCGCCCTGATTTTACAAGTTCTAATTGCATATAATTTTCGAAAGTGTGTAAATATTTCAAAAACTAACGCACCACACACCTCTGTGGCGATTCAATTAAGTATACAAAACTAAATAAATATGAATAGGTATTAATTTCAAAAAACGATTTAACCACGCAAGCAAAACAATAATACAATATTACTCGTACGTATGTATAAAATTTTCTAATAAACGTGTGTCGGGTTGTGAAACTCCTCGCTGATGACGTGTTAACATTATCAGACTCATACATAAGTCATTTTAATACGCAAAGTTGCTCAACTATTGTATTTACGTCAGATACGCGTACGGAACATGCAATCAAGACCAATTAGATGACATAAGTTTAATTAAAACGAGGGTTGCCGGAACAGGTGGGCGTAACAAATTGTTCAACGTCACTCCTGATTTAAACATGACGTAATTATATTTATCCACTCAATTATGCTCGTCTTTCACAGATACCCCTTGCAATATTTCAGATTTTATAATTGATCTGTGGCTGTACGAAAATATAATTATTAATGTAAATTCGATAATTTCCGCATACAACTACGACATCGTTTAAATAACTATTTATGATTACAATACCACAGAGTTTATTTTAATAAATTGATAAAATTCGTAAAGAATTGCGCTCCTGTTTATGCTGCCTATAAATAAAATGATTCTCTCGACATAGCTTCAAGTAGTTATAGACAAAGAACCCCAAATCACGTAATAGAAGATTAATTTCACATTCAGGTTACATATCTTGTGAGGCTAAGTTATCCGCTCCTAATAACCTGCCCAAACCTTAATCCACATCCGAGATTGACCATTGGGATTCCGCGTAACAACATGAATAATGCTACCTTTGTACGAATAATGTTCAATTTATAATAAAAAAAATTAACGACCAGGAGGTCTCGGGTTCGAATCACGGTCGGGTCATGATGAAAAACGAACTTTTTCTGATTTGCCTCGGGTCTTGGATGTTTATCTTTTTATGTATTTATTATAAAATATAGTATCGTTGAATTAGTATCCCATAACACAAGTTTCGAACTTACTTATTGGGGCTAGCTCAATCTATGTGATTTGTAAAAAAAACTTATAATAAAAACAGTATTTCAATAAAAGTATATATTGTAATTAGTGGGAGTCGTTAACCCCATTAAGAAGTAAAAGTTTAAAATTGAATAAAACCTTTAACAAAATAAATAATGGTTTCACAGAACTATTATTGTTGTGTGTTGTACCTTCATACATAATTATACGAAAGCAATTATTTTCATTGATGGTAAAATCAGAACGCCATTATGACAGGTACAAGGACGATCGAGCGTCGTAATGTAACGATCAAATCTATAATACTTGTAAATTAGTAACCAAATGCAGGTATTGCGTGCGCGCTGCTGGCGACACCCGGCGGAGCGCGGCGGTGGGTATTACGCGATACACATCTATCCGTACGCACCTTAATGGATTCAATCAAGCCAACTTAATGTAGGACTCCATTAAAAGCGGCCGAGGGATACTGTGCGCCGCAATTTCGGCCTAAGCGAACACCCGAATAAACACCCCCTTACGTACAATTCGAATAGGTGGTGCCACTTTGACATTTTCCGGAGGCGAGGAGCACGTTTGTTTCCTTATCCTATCTATCTTTAATTACTTGTTTCAATTTATTTCTGAGATATTGTTAAGAATTAGGATTGTAATAATTTGTCTGTTGTATGTTGCATGTAACATTATTACTTGTGGTGAAATGCCGCTTCAATTGTCCTTGTCTCCTTTTCATATTTTTTTGCTATTATTTATGTGCTCTTGGGACTCCAGCTATCCCTATGTATCGCGGCACTATGTGTACTTTTCGTTCTATCAGAAACAGTAACAAACTTTTCAGAAAATTATAATCTTTTGAACATTATAGTCCCTTATATTTATAACATTACATAAATACTTTGAATACACTACATTATTGTGCGATCTCAAAGGGCGTCAAGTATTCCTTAAGGTAGAAAGTGGCAACAAACAAACCGAGCTGTCAACCTGCTTTATAAATTCCCCTCACCTCCCAGCCACCTCTTTATACGCAAGTTTTGTTAAATACATGTCACGAAAATACATACACAGTCGGAAGACATTCATCAATTATTAGTTTGTTCATAAACTTTAACACTCCCCCAATTCTAAGTAGAAAGTTTTATAATAATACACAACACCAAGCGATATTTTGACCCTACCATTTTAAATACACATAATAACTGAAGTATTTACACGTTTTTATTTTTGTAACTGTTCGGTAATCGGAGTTACAAAATTGACTTATAAGTTTTTACGTTAATTAACTGATACACAATAACATCATTTAAAACGTGTTTAAAACATTATTCATAACATATAAAACTCTCTGTTTTCAGTCTCATTTCCCTTATCGATCCTAAAAGAAGCTACATATATTATTGTTCCTGGGTGTTATCTGCGTTCACTTAACACAGTTCATAAGTGTGGAAAGTTTCGAGATAAAATCTGTGCTACAAAGAGGAGAGTGGCGTAGTTGGTGACAGGTTCAGGGGAGGTGCGCGCCTTTATCACGCGACCTCACAACTTCGAGCACAGTTGCTTGTTACTTCCTCTTTTAAGCTGGTTCTCAACAATCGACTGAAACACTCGATATCGCATCTTTGAAAGGCAAATTTTGTTACAACCGTGCCATTTTAAACTAAACTCTGAACTCAAATTTAAAATACATATAGAGATAAAAAAATATATACATACATCTGGGTAACAAGCCCATAGAGAATACTTGAAACGAATATTTTTATTAATAAACAAAATTAAAATTAAATTATTTAAACCAATTTCAAAATGTTCTCACAGAAAATATTACGTACTTAAATGAAAAAAAACTGAAAAGTGATAAACTCCAATTAGAGACGACTTTTTTATTGGCTCCATGAAAAGGTGCCGTCATGTTCCAGTAGATCAGACGACTTTTTTATTGGCTCCATGAAAAGGTGCCGTCATGTTCCAGTAGATCCAGTCAAAGGCACCTCTTGAACTGACAAGTTCGCGAATATACGATCTGGCAATTAGCTTCACGGCAAACATTACGCTTTACGTCCCCTCGGCGAAATGAAACCTTGTATATTTAAGAGTTGTTACACGCATAAACTTTCCCTAATATATTCGTATGTTTGTTCACGTTAACTGCTTCGAGTAATTGTCATATGACTTATTTGCTGTTACCAAACGTATCGCTGTAGAGTAGAATAACACACAATTATGTATAAACGGAAATCAATTTAGGAAGCCAATTTAATTTAAAAACATTCTATTTCTAAAACTATTTAACCATAAATATTTACATTAGAGAAAGTTATTCTATTTGAAACCTAACCACGCAAACTATGGCTGAGTTGATTTTAATTGTAAAGTTATGTAACAAAACCGGAATGTCGGCACCTTGTACAACGGGCCGCAAGAAGCTTCAAGGTTCTTTCAGTGTGGCACAGCCTTCAGCGATTGCAGCTTAGATATTAAACTTCCATGGAAATTGTATGCAACCTAGCCTCGCATTTTAGTATCAGAGTCGTGCCAGTGTGTTCCGAGGTGAGCTATATTTGTTTAACCTGCATACGATAGATCCGCAAAATATGCTGCAATATGCTTACATAATGTAGGTAATATTACAAGGTCACACTGGTTGTAAACATACGAACAAAAGCTGAAACTAGCCCATATAGACAGACTAGACAGTGCAAAAACTTTATGATACATTTGTCTTTATTATAACTATCTTTCACAGGCTGTACCTGAAACGTTACGAGAACTAAAAAGCGCTTTATGGAATGCGGAAGCCACAGGTGGAGCAGCGAATTTAACCGGAGCCCTTACAACAGCCTTCGAAATACTGCACCGGGTAAGTAAAATCGAATGTTTGAATCAAACTCGATGGGTTGATCAACGTGCATTTGGTTCTACGGCGTAGCATTTGCGTAGAGTCTACGCCGCGTAGAGAATATACAGCGTAGACTAGACAAAACTGATTTTTATAATTTTTCAGCAACAATTATACAAAATGTGGACATCTCGCAGTACACATCTTGTTTTGTTTTTTTATTGGTAATGGTTTATTCAAATCTAGACTTTTCTGCATCGATTTAAAAACGAATTTGTGTAAAACCACTGACTATTCTCATGAAAGTCTACTCGAATTTATTTATTTTGAACATTGTGCGGTTTTCAATAAAACTATTCTAAATGTCTTTTTCAGTATAATCGCACCGGACAAGGTTGTCAATGCAACCAAGCTGTGGCAGTGGTCGGTGCCGGAGGGGGCGCTAGCGGCGTGAAGGCAGTATTCCGAACATGGAACTGGCCTCACATGCCCGTACGAATTTTCACGTACAAAGTAGGAGGCGACACCGCCTCTGGACATACTATGAAGGACATGGCTTGCACCAACAAGGGTAAATACTTTTATCTGTAATAAACAAAGTAATAAACCTTGGTCCTGCTAATTAACTTACCTCGTTACTTAAAACTAGTGAAAGTTAGTGCGAAAACAAATGGGCTAGTTTTTATAGTCTGCAGTAATACTAAGAGTAATTAACTGGAGGAAATAATAAAGAATAATATAGTTATTTATTTCTAGTCTGTAAACCACCATTTTGCTTTTTGATTATTATAGACTATACCCACCTCTTTTTACGATATTGTAACTTATTGGTGATTGTAATTTTTATCAGCACCATTTCACATTAAGTCCATCTGTCGTCTGGACTAGCGCTATTGAAAGAGATTATATAACATTTTGAAGAATAAAAATAGGTAACTTTCTAAGCCACGAAATACTATTAAAACTTATTTAAAAATACATTATTTACTTTGATATTTTTATAAATTAATCCTTTGTGAACAGGTTTCTACGTTTCAATAAACGAGCATTCTGAAATCAAGTCCAAGGTGTTGCATCTCGTGGAGGTACTGGCGCGGCCACTAGTCATGTATCAGACAGTGCATCCAGTCCATTGGAGCCCCGTCTACGTCGGAGGGAGGGTTAGTGACTTATAATCCATTAAATAAATTAAAATATTATTATGAAATTTTAAATGAAATTTACAATTTTAATTTAATTTTGAAGCTTCTTTCTCCATTTCAGAGCAGTAGCCTTTCCGATGACGGGATGGGTCAACTGATGGCATCTGTAACTGTACCTATTTTCGACAGGAGAAACCACACGGTACGTATAGCGAAAGGTATTGGATAAGAAAGTTGCCGGAGTAGTAAATAGGTGAAGACTAAAGAAATTGTGATTTGAGTGTGTGAAGAAGATATGTGTAGAAATAATGTTACAGTCGGGATGATAAATGATTTAATGATAAAAATGAGAAAAGTATAAAGATTCAAAAATTTCCCCCCGTGAGAAACTAAACGTCTACATTATGTACTTTTTCACAGCAACGAGAAGCAAATTTGTTGGGTGTGGTTGGAACAGACGTTCCTGTCGACCAGATAAAGAAGCTCGTTCCACCATATAAGGTATTCAAACTTATCATTTCTCAGAATCGTTTAAATAAACCTTACCTAGTACATTTCTTAAAGAAACTTTTTTGACTTATACATATACATTTGTAAAGTCAACATTATAACTAACAACTACATGCCACACATGGAATTCTTTAAAGAATTCGGCACTGTTCACCACTTGTTCGATTCACTGCTTAATTTAACATTTTCTTCTTATTTCGGCGCAGTTCGGTTCGCTGTTCGTTTCATATTAGTTTCGCTTTAACTGACACTTCAAATTATACTATAATATCATAAATAATGACACATGAAATTTAAGCTAATCTAATTGTTTATTTCTTGTTATAGTTAGGAGTAAACGGTTATTCATTCATGGTGGATAACAACGGGCATGTATTGTATCATCCTGATCTGAGACCTTTGGTGAGTAATAATGAAACTTTATTTTTATCAATTAAGCTATGAATTAGATATGTCAGTACGATTACCTCTCTTCAAACAATAGAATACAAATTAAATGATTAATAATTAGAGCTATTTAAGTTGTTATTGTTGTATACTGTTACATAAGAAAATAAAATTTGGATGTGATAGTAAATTTGCCTATTTTGTTACAGCACACAAATGAGGAAGTAAGTGATAGTTTACCAATATTTCATATTCTTAAGAGTGTTTTTTTTTTATTACTAAGTTATGACCAGCATGACTATAAATAAAAAGCCATATTAAAAAATTACAATTAGATGTTACAACAATCAAGAAATTTAATTAAATTCAAGTTAAATTATCACTATGACACCATTAAATCGGGAGTTCCATTCCCACATTACAATAATATACAATTTGCAAGTAAAATGTACCTATATACTTACCCCCTTACTAATAAACGTTGTGTAATGCGTATATAGTTATACAATGTTTTGTCACTTTCACACTTCATTTAATTTTCATCAAGAAAGACAGTGACACAACAGTGAATAACTATATACTCGTTATACTACATTTATTAGTAAGGGAGTTAATATATATGTGTAAAATAATGTGTTATTCTTAAATGTTAATATTTCAGTACACGGAAACTCTACGACCTTTATATTCGAGCGTAGACCTAACAGACGTAGAATTGTTAGTGGACTCTGACGAAAACTCTAGGGTCAACTTGACCTCACTGTTACTTGATGTAAGTAAAGCCATCCATTCAATAAATAACCCACGATCGTAATTGACATGACACCGGCCCCAGACAGTACAAATATTTGAAGACTTTGCCAAAGCTAGTGAAGAAATACTCAAACTTAAGCGAGTTGAGCTATTGGCACCGATTGTCGATATATAATGACTTATGTGAAGTCAATATCTGCAAGGGTAGCCTGAAAAGCCTGTTGATGACGCCACAGCGAAACACCAAAAAAAATATCCAATAAAATTTACTTGCAGGCTTACTATAAAAACTATATCAACAAAGAACTATTTTAAAGCATCATTTTACTATTTCTCAAATAAGTTTGCATTTGGAGAGAGATACGTCATATAACATAACTATTAACATAGCATTTTAATTCTTACAGCTCCGACACGATATGATAGAACAGCGCGAGGGCGAAACAGAAATTGGTGTGAAAGTCCAATATGATAATATGCGACGTGTGATTACTAGGAAACAGAGATATTTCTATAGCCCAGTGGACGGTACACCTTACTCGATTGCTGTGGTTCTGCCTGATGGTTATGGCATGTATGAGTTGCAGGCGGAACAGGAGGTCAAACATAGTGTCGTAAATGGTAAGACTGCTAAAAATATTTTATATTATAAATTATAAATAAATAAAATAAACTGTATTTTGACACAGTGCATTGTTAAAAAAGATTGTTCTTGTGTTATGTATACCAGACCAAGCGTATTTCTTAATGGAAAAGGTAATACCGGTGCACATACAACAATATTATTGCTTTAAGACATATCTAATAAAATCTACCATAGCCTGCGATGTTTAAATCTGGGTTATGGTAAGGTGCTAGACAGTAGACTGACTAATTTATTTATTTACCTTTTTCCAGTCACAGAATTTTTTAAAGGAGACAATTGGAAAATTCATCCTGATTGGTGAGACATTTTTTATTTCATTTTTTTTTTTTCTTGTAATAACAAGTTTACGGTGCGAATAAAAAGCTACCACGCTACTGCGTATTAAACTAATCAAATCATAACTCTGGATAAATTTGGACCGGGATGAGTCGACTACTCTAGTGCCATAACATTTTTTTATAGGTAGGTACATATGTTAAACATACAGCGGGGGTCATCCGATGAAAAGTGGCCATTGCTGCGTATGAACATAGTAACACAATGAGCGTTACCAATGCGTTACCCATCTCTAAAAAGACCATAATCATCATCTAAAGAGCAATATTATTTCCAACCTATATTTTCATTTGTAAATATACCTACAGGGTGTACTGTGAGTACGCGTCAACGTCAGAGCAGACGTTCACGACACCAGAGGAACAACTCGTGCATTTCCTAAGCCGTGCTGGACGGCCCGGCTGGAAATGGATGTCTTTACGGCCACGCGCACTGACGCAACACAACGCGCACAAGAAACAAGACAGAGACTCTTATTATTGCAAGTATTTTTTTGGATAGGCTTGCCTTTGACCGTTACTGGCCCTTCAGAGAAAAATAAGCAGTTTGAACATAGAACAATTTTTTTTCATTTCAGGTTCATTTTGCGACTATTCTTTGACTAGAGAAAGTAAAAAGGCCGTAAAGGCCTACATCTCTGATTAAACATTTTGAAATTTTAAAATAGAAATTTTGAAGATTATAAGCTGTTTATCACCCACTGCCCCACGCTTAATTTTAGTATCTCATTCTGTGCAATTTCTTTTTAAATTCAGTGTCTCACTCATGCGGCCAGTGCAGTGTACGAATAACAAATGAGTTTGTAATCGATTCCTTTTTTTACATAGACAACTTTTATCATCTTTGACATAGCACTGACTGGTTGCAAATAATCAATATGAAGAATAAATTCAAAATTGATTCTTTTTTTGTTTTTATAGAACACATTTATTTTTCATCTTCTGTCTGTTAAAGCAATGAATGAGGCCAATTATTAATCTATTGTTTATTGCTAAATATGTTATTTTATTTTTCAGGCGACAAATCTTTAGTACAATCGCTTATCCGTGACGCTATGATCATAAAGGAATTGGACTCGCACACTGGACAGCACAACCACCACTCGCAGTAAGTAATATTCTGACATCTTGCATGTATCAATTGCACAATCTGTAACCACTTTTACTGAAAATGTTGCCAGTCAAGTGCCCAAGTGCGGTAATATTATCTTTAAGTCTTTTATGAACAACCAACCATCTTTAATTTTAATCTTAAATCTGTTAAATTGAGCTTCATATCAGTAGCTATTTAAATTGTAGACATAAAGTTACAGTAACTGAATATTCTGGTACTATTCAAAAATAAAAATATTACTGAACTTGACTTCACATGCAATATAAAAGAAAACTTTGGTTTTTTATTTAAAAAAATGGATTTGCAAAAGGACACCTCACTAAAGCTTCAAAGCCTTTCGCATGATAAAATCGAAGCACAAAGTGTTAAATAAAATATGTTAACTTTAGCACACTTTATGTTTTTACGTTGATCACTAATTTATTTGTGTTTGTCACACGAATAGCCCGATAGCAACTTTAGTGGCTCTACTGACAAGGTAACGTAAAATGAAACTTCATAATGGTTCAGTAGAATTCTTTAGCTGTAAAGGTACTGCTACTGGCAGCAAGTATTGTTGCCATTTATAGTATTGTAGCATAAATACCAATAAATAGTAGTTATAACTATTCTATGAAGAAAACGGCAAAGGCGTATAATGACTCTACATTAGACTACATAAAGTTACTGCTAAGGCGGTTCTCACAGGAGTTGCAGAGCACGAGTTGGTACTTGCTAATTATAATGTTAATAAGTAGTAGGTTAATTAGATACTGTTGAATTTGTATAATAAGATAAAAGCGAAAAAAAGAAATGTTTAATTTGCCGGTAAAAGTATGAAAACTTTTTGAAGTGAACCGTAAGCTATTCAAACTTTTTTAAAACATGATTTAACTACTATGTTTTGTTTGTGTCGAAGCTATAATTTATCTGTAGATATAAGTTTTATGAAGCTAACCAGGAGTGAGGTAAAGGAGTTACTAACATTTTCAGCTTTCCAAGGAATTTTAGCTAGCAAGGATATTTTTAAATTGTCGATTAACTGTTATACATATACTTACCAAAAATAACGACGGCCTCTACGACTACGTCGGTTTTGTGTTTATTGGTATTATCGGTTTAATTTTGATTCCTTTTTACAACTACATATTTCTTGATTCGGTCGCCGCTCTCAAAGCTCGCGATAAAAGCTATGCAATAGCTTAAAAGAAATGTAGAATTTCGATTCCTAAAACATCGAAAATAACATAACATTTTCTACGTAAACTAGAAAATCGTACCAAAAATTACTTTCGTTTATTTACGTCAGGGCCGTCGATATAGGTATTCATTATTTTATGAACTTACTGTTGTACTATTGCATAATAAAAAAATGGTAGCACTCCGGGAGTGCCGGCAGAAGTGAAAACTTGATCATTAACGTTGTGTATTTTTAAATGTTTTGGAATGGTTAGGGAATAAATTCGCAGGAATTGCTTTATTTATCACACGATTTAATAAATTGTATGAGTAACTGCCATCTAATCAAACTCACTGGCATTACAACAATTATTGACTTCACTCAACGGGATTTACTGTAAACTAAAAAGTTCTAATATTTACCGATAGATTTCTCTTTTCGATCAGGTCACGTTTCCTGGTTGCGGAAATATCACCAGTTCCCGCGACCCCGCCGTCATTGTGAAGGCGGAGAAGGTGGCAGACAGTCAGGTTTTTAGTCGGTATCCCTCATTGGCCAGAGAGGTGAGCTCGACAGACCCCCGTCGCTTCGCCAAGTGGCGGGACATGTAGTAATGCATTTTCCTGACTAAAAACTGACGAAAAAAAAAAAGGTCACGTGTCCTGACGCGAGTTTAACATTTTTTACCCATCCCAAAAAATGCACAACGCCGCTAAAAAAGTTTTCACTTCAATAAATCAAAATAAGTAAGCATAAAATACTTACAATGTACAGTCAGGTGCAAGTTGAACTTGTACACTTGCAGTACAAATTCGACATAGAACTTTTAAGAGTGGTACAAAGTTGACACGCTCTTGACTGTCCTCATTTGTTTAAAAATATGAAAACATGTTCGACGTCTTGTTTTTTTGTATGAATTAAACCGAAACACTGTCGCTAATAAAATGAGAAAGAAGTTGATATCTCATTCCTCTATCGTCTACCACTAAGGACATGGCACTCTACAGTCGAAGACGCATAATCAGTCAGGCTGCTCTACTGTGAGAATTATCAAGCCCCCGTTAACTCACAGTATTTAATAAGGTCATTATTAACATTTAACTTTGTCCATCAAGTACCTAACGAATTTCTTCTTTTTCCATCTTAGACCGGTGAATCCACTTGAAAGTCATTCCATGCCATAGGAGTCTAAATGTCTAATTACGAATCGTCTTTTCAGGCAAGGCCGGTTCCACAAGTTCGTGGTATCGATGTCTTTCATAGCGACCCGCAGCGGCTTGCTGAAATGGACCGAGACCAGCAATAGTACACGAACCTCCGATTCTGCTGACCCGTAAGTATTTTTAATGACAACATTAATTTACAATATTAATGATTCATCACAAGTACCGGAAGCTGTCTTCTCATAGTATGACTTTATAACTTTATTAATTAATTCATAAATGTCTTATCATTAGAAAATTATTCCAATCACACTTAATATCACAGTAATTTTTAAATCATAACGATGTTGAAGAAATACGTATCAATGATATCGTTACAGAATAGGCCTGTGTCGTAAATTTCAAAAATGGCTTATATCGTTAGTTTAGTACCTGTATTACCCCAAAAAAATAATATTTCATGATAAAAATTATATTTAAAACACATATTTTAAGTTTTAAGAAAATATTTTTAATCTGGCGTAAAAACACAAGAAAGTGTCATGGCGTCGTGAATGACGTCACATAGTGGCAAACGATTGTGTTCACTTACGGCAAAAGTTTGTTTTGTTGAAATAAAAATGGAAATCTCGTATTTTAAAAACTGTATAGTGCCCCAGTGTATAAATACAAGTATAAAAACTCCGAATAAATTATTCATACGTGTTCCGGTCAACCACTATGTGACGTAATACGTTCTGACTGGCGTTCACAGCGGAGGAGCCAGGGGGGGGTATTTATTTGATTTTAATTTGTAAAAATAACAATAATCATTAATTTTTATGTGGAATTATTTCGGTTTTCCCTGTTTAAATATTACAATTTACGTCTAGAAACATTCATCCATTGATTTCATTGTTAGTTGACACAAGCCTATTTTTTCCACTCTTCGTTGCTACAACAAAGTAAAGCATTTTTATAATACGTATAGCAGCTTTTTTGTTTATTAAAAAGATGGTATACTCTATCAACATTCTTATTTCAGGCATTTTAGCGAAAAGTACGCTCGAGCATTCGACTCGGAGTGGTATCGTCGTGCAGTAGAACATCACTCAACAAAAGCCGACGGCTTCGTATTCTCTGTTCCATTCCGTGATGGCTCTGAAGCCGACGACCTAAGTGGGCGACCACCATTAATTTTGGCCACTCACGCGGTATTCGTCACTGGTTCGAGGGGCCACAAAGCACCTGCTGTTGTTGTTGGAATGCTCTTCCAGTTGGAGTCACTTGCTAAACATTTTTTGAATTCTACTTCCGTAAGTGGTCATGAAATATTTATCAGCAACCCCAGTATAAATTGTTACAATGTAATTCTTTCATTTCTGCGAAAGGAAAGAATACTTAATTTATTTTAAAAAAGTCAAAGAAAATATACTGATCTCGAGCTCATCTCCATCTAGATTATAAACAAATAATCGAAGTTAAATTGTCTTTGATTGTAATCCTAAAATCTAAAATTGTATATTACCCACAGTGCACATCAGGAAGTGTATGCAAAAAAACTTGCGCAGGAGAGGAATTAGATTGCTACATCTTAGATGACAACGGTTTCATCATCCTCTCAGAAGATGTCTCCCAAACGGGCCGGTTCTTTGGTCAAGTTGATGGCACTATAATGGACTCATTGGTACAAGATCGTATTTACAAGAAGATTGTGGTCCATGACCATCAAGGAAGGTGTCCGGACTCGAGGAATCCTTTCAGTGGTGGCGTTAACAGACTCTCAGTAATTATCCGTTTTTAACTAAGTTTACAACACATTTGTCGCACTTAGCTGGCTGAATTCTAGCAACTGCAGTTTTTTTTTATATTGACCAATCGCCAGGTATTGCATCTCACTTCTCTCACTTACTTCATGTTAAACTGCAGATTTATACTGTCTGGAATTCTTTAGTTAAACATACTTTTTTTAACATATTTTCTTTATTTTCCAGCCTTTGAGGCCGTTCGCTTGGCTCGGAGGATACCTCACGAATTTGCTAGCAGTTTGGTTTCCAATTTGGGAAACGGTGAAAGCGCGGGCGCACCCATATGTCGATGATGAAATCGGTAAAAATATTGGTAGATATAACTTATTGTATTTGTAGATCAATAATAGTATAAAAATAGCTACAAGAAAGTGCGAAAAAAACTAAGGAAGCAATAAATATTGAGTAAGTTGTGCTCATTTTATAGCTTACTTTATGGTCAGATTTTCAGTACCTGCGTATATTTTACCATGATAATTTTAATCGTAAGTCAATTCAGCTTAATTTGAGACTAGAATGACGTTGTGTTAGTAAAAATATTAAGTTATATTTATTTTTAGATTACGAAGACTACGAAAGCGAGGATGTAGAGAACGACGAAGATGTGGACAGAGACAGGGGGACGTACGAAATAATTATTGATGGATTAGGCGGTGGTGGGGGGGCGGAACCTGCGAGGGGGGGCTCCCCCGGCGCGGGGCCCCCTCGGGAGCCGCCGCGCGAAGCCGCGCGCTCCGCCGCCGTGAGGCCGTGCGACACCAGCGCAGAGTTATACATGCTGCAGTCAGCGAGGCTCGATGCCGCACAGCCTCTGAAGGGGAAACTCACCAACTGTCATAATTCTGGATGTGAAAGGTATTTTTATGAACATAGATACAAATTACAGACAGATAGAGCGTCGATGCAATGGATCACGAAATATAATATTAACCGCCTTGTAAATGCTTCAATCTTGATTCCGTATGTGTAGGAAAACATCGTGAGGAATCCTCTAGGCCGATTTCGAAGAACTTCAAACGAACTTATGGAAAGTCTGGATTTTCCTCTGAGTCGTGTTTTTTTTTAAGCCACAAAGGTGGCAAACAAGCATACGGCCCGCCTGATGGTAAGCATCACCGTAGCCTATAGACCTTGCAACACCCTCATCACTCACGCGTTGCCAACCCTCCCAACCACCCCAAGTGCAAAGCTCTGGAGACCTTACTCACCGTAGGAGCACAACATGGCCGAGATCCATGCTATTTGGCTACGATCTTCTGTAAGATGGAGGTCCTTCCCCAGACGGGCTGCTCCGATTTGAGCGGATTATCTACCCTACTCTACCTTACAATTATTGTTTGGCATTACTCCAAGTAAAATTCAGTTTTTTGTCAATTCCCCTAAATCATAGTCCAAGTTTTGAACACTCGTCGTTGTGATACTCAGGCCGTTCAGCGTGCAGAAGATCCCGCACAGCAACCTGATCCTGCTGGTGGTGGACACGCTGTGCCCGTGCGGCGCCAAGCGGCTGGACGTGCGCGCCCGCGAGGCGCCTCCCCGCGCGCCCTGCCGGCGCCCGCAGCCGCGCGCGCACCGCCGCCGCCCCAAGCACTGCCTCTCCTACCACCCGGAGGTATTAACCGCCTACTATTTACCCCGTTGACTTGATTCCGTCAAGCGGTCTACGGCTTGATCGCACACTTGATCGGACAAATCGGTAGGCGACTGAGGCGTGCGTACTTGACGGCACCTTCAATGGGCGTCAAGTCTTTCATCAAAATTGTCAATCACGTGAGACTTGTCAAGCGCACTTGATCGTCTCGGGGTATATCTAATAATCCTTATGTCTTAGGAGATCGAGATCCAGTCGTGCGGGCGCGGCGGGCGCACGCAACCTTTGGTGGCGCTGGTGGCGGCGCTGGTGCTGCGGCTGTGGAGCAGCACGTGACTGCAGCGCCACTAATAAACACCAGCGACGCGGCTTCAAGGCCTACAAGACGCGCTGTTACACGAAGCTTTCCTTAAACCTTTTTCCATTGAGTGTTTCACTAAATTAAGGAGACCACGAAAGCTTCAGTGAACAGAAGCCCTAGCCAAAAGTTTAATTTCTGACACGTTAACGCCAATAACGTCTGTTTGACATTTACTATCGAATTTTAGTCACGTGACGGATTATAGAGGCCTTGGCGTTAACGTGAGCAGGAACAGCACGCTTGCACCTTGTGTAGGGGGCAGGTCGTTCGACTGTGTTCGAGCATCGTGTGATTGAGAACGGTTTGTCTGATACGACAGGATGCGTGATGTTGTGTGGTGTGCTCTTCTGGTAGAATGACGACGGCGCGCGTGCGCGGCGCGTGTCGGCGGGTTTTGATCGATTTTACCGACTGAAGTTTTGGTCCGACCAAATGAACTTTCGATCTTGTTTTGAGACAGGATTATCTACTCGAACTAGGATACGATAAAAAATATTTTCCCCTCTCGTTAAGTTGTCACGTTTCATATTGTAACTAATGCAGATGCATACAGTAAATAGGTAGGTAACGAATATCTTGTTAAATTTAATTGAGGATTATCACAAACTTGGAGATCTTATAAATTATAGCTAATGTTAATAGGTATTAAAGATAATTAATGTAAAAATAATATCGTTTGAAACTGTTTTAGAAAAATTTACCTATGTTGAACCTAACTCATTCGTTTCTCGATATCTGTCATTCAAATAATCGCAATCTTATTGAATAGATGCATAGAGTTGATGTAAATAAGAAATATTTTGTTTGTAGAATATTACTTTGCAGAATTTATGTGTGCCTGTGTATAATTATGTAAACGTTGGATCGCGGAGGCGGGTGTACCAAACAATATCTATAAATATCCATTATACAAATAGATAATACCTACATATAATACAAGTAATTAAAACCCTGTAAAATTCATGTAAACCTTAAAAGCTAACAGCATTTCGGCGACGTCTCGCGATTTCGGTAACTTCAATTTCATACGAATATTTAGTCCCGAACACGATGCAACTGAGCTGTTTAGAAACAAAGTCAAAGTCGCGCGACATTGTCAATATTTATTACGTCCTGCCGTTGCTGCCCGCGGTGTTACCCGCGTTTATGCATAGCAGCGCCATCTACTTCAGACTTTGACCAAATCCTACGGGAATCGTGTACTTTTCGGGAAATGAATACCCTATGTGTTAATCCAAGGTATCAGCACCAACATACCAAATATTATAAAAAATTAGTAGTCTTTTAAGCGTGAAGAAGTAACAAACATACACAAAGTTTCACCTTTACAATATTATGAGGTGACGTAATTCGAGTTAAATGAATTTCACTCGAGCGAAAGAAGGAAAGAGGGCTGCCACGCCCGCCTCCGCCGGCCTTCCATTTCGTCTAGTCGTTAGTGATTTTTCTCGCCTAATCTTCGAGTAATGTCGTATTGAGGAAACTGTAAACAGTTTCATATTTTTATTGTAAATATTTTACTAACTTAACTGGCCTATTACGATTTAAGAAAGTGTTTTGCTAATGTTGAGTCGTTGACCGCGACTACTGTGAACAACTACGTCATATCGACCTATCACAATAGTTATAATTTGCATATCGTATTCCTTAACATTTCCAGGCCTCGGATCGTTATTTCACTACTTTCGTACGGACACGTTTCGCGGTGTAAGAAAGTAATCGTATTTAATATCTCGTTTGTACCTAACATAAATGTGAATGTTACATAGGGCTAAAGTTCAGATCCATATACTACACGAATAGTTTTTATATATCATATCGAATAATCATAATGGTAATGTTTATTGGACGGCTTGCCTTTGTCCCACACTATATCATATAATTTGCTCGAGGCGAACTTTCAAATAGTACAAAAGCATTATAAATAGTTGTCAGACATTGAGTGCCAAACCACACAGTTCGATTTGTTCTCGGATCACATGCATTTTATGGGACGGGACCGATAGTTTACGTGTATGTTGTGCGCAGGACAACGGCAAGCTCAGAGTCTGGCGGAAAGTGTATCGGTCACAGCGCTCCAATAGCAGCTAAGATTACGCATATTGCGCCATAAACTCTTGGCTTGTATACACAAATATTTTGCTAAACTTTCTCGAATTGTATACGATAAATCCAAACCTCCATATAAAGAAAATTCCAAAATGATTTAATTCCGTTTGAGCCTCGATTGCCTTAACAGTTGACAATAAATTTAACCCGACAGTTGAGGCTCAGGAGCCAGACCCGACGTGTGCCGTCACCGATACACTAGCTTTCATCGAATACATAATCAATGTCGTAACATATACATAATCACAAACTGTAAAACAGAATTGTTGAGGGCGCTTTTGAGAAATTGTACATTTTGTATAAATAATACAATAAGGAGTCGATATAATGGCGTAGAGATCGTTTTAACTGGTGAGTGGCGAGCGACTGGTAACGTATTGAAAGTGCTTCTAGTAAGCGTCGAGTCTTCCATAGCAGTCGAGCGCGGCGGCGGGTGTTACTGTAACGTTAAGTATTAAACGATAATAATAGCGTATACTTATCATAGAATAGGCGGAGCTCGCGTCTCGTGCGGTGTGCAAATATTTTTACTTGCACTCGCGGGATTTAGTTCTACATAACCGATAGACACAAAGACGAATACCTCGTTTAGTTACTGAGAAGTAATAGCTAGACAGAATTAGCGTTTATTTCGCATTTAGTTCTGGGACATATCAATTCAGGCACCAAATGAGACTATAGCATAAGCGATTTTAAATTTTTTCGATTGTGATCTTTGTGTATAGTGGCGCGGCGCCGGCGAGCGTCGCAGCAGGCGCCGGCGCCGCGCGTAGTTCGTCGATAAGTTGTATGAGCCGGGAGCGTTCTACTGGCCGCGTTCATGTATCGGTGTATGATGTACATTTTTCTATAAAAAGACGATTCGTTTCTGTTATATAACTATTGCCGCTTTTAGGAATATATTCAAAATTTAAATAAAATTCTGAATTTTGTGGATTTTTGATGTCACCGTTAACAAAGTTGTTTTCTCGTATTAGTTAGTGGTATTGGGCACGGCCGACTCTGAACAAGGTTCTCTAGAGTGTAATTCTAGTAAAATACTGTTCTTTTTGTTACTTGCCAGTTCATGCTATAGATATACAGTAATTAAAACAATAAAGTTCTCTTATAACATTGTGATTGTTGTGTTTCATTTAAAAATAAAGTCCAAAGAGCGGCGAATTACACATCTAACGTGTTTAGTTAAATGGAGTAATGTAAAGGCTGTATACTATAAATGGTCATATATTTACTTATATTACTCAGTGTTCACATATAGAGACTGGCAGCGAATACAATGTCTCGTTTGAGCATTTTGATGGCCTCACTAAATTTGTTCTCCAGGTCTGTATTGCCGATGTTCTTGGCCGCTTGGCACAGTTGCCGCAATACTTCCTCCAGTCGCCGCATACATCTGATTATGGAGCCTGTAGGCAATGATTTTTTTTTATTTTGAATTGTATTTCCTTGACCAATTTAGGTATTAGTCTGGCTCAAAAGTGTGTTAAAAAAACGAAGACTTTGATTCCTCGTCAATAAATCCTGGACAAAAATCAAGGTCTTTTGTTCTGGGAACAACAAGAATTTTATGTGAAATAAAAACGCATTGATTTTGATTTATGAAGAGCAACGATTGAGATGGCAGCACTGTCGCGTCAAATCAACGCATCATTAAAACACGTTTTGGTAACGTATTCGTGATTATCTTCATTTCATACTCATGACGTAATCATTACGCTGTCAAATTGAATTGCAAGACCAGGTACAGAAATCCAACAATTTTATTAAATCAGAACATACCTTCATAAACATCCGTCATCTTGCATATCTGCAGGAAGCTGGCGCCTTTCGCCCACGCCAGCACCACGTCCATCAGCGTGCACTTGAACTTTCCGACGTACTCGTCTTCGTCCAGGTCCATCTTGGCCTCGATGGACACCTTTGCTATTCGACGAGCGTACTCCTAAAATAGTACAATAATTTAAAATTATTTTGACCATTACCATCTGAGTGAACGTACAATATAAAAAAATAATACATTTATATATTTTTTTAAATAACAAAAAACGCCGTTAGGTACTGTTTTCAATCACCATTTCTTTTACCAGTGGTCACTTTGCTTTTATTTCCGAAATAGTAGAATCTTATAGAGTAGCTTAATTACACAAATCATTTATTACCAGGGATCGAAAAGGTTCGTAAAATACCGGTAAAGAACCGGTACTTAGAGGTTCTGTTACTAGAACCCGAACCGGAACCGGAACCTAAATCTGAAACCTGGACCGAAACTTTATTTTATCGGTTCTTCTTTAAATCATGTCCGAACTTGAGTTACACTTAGAGTATGTCTACGCGCCGTCGCAACGTAAACATTTTAGCGCATTGCCGGCCAAACAGGCGCTGCGTTTGAGGCCTCCCATACATTAAACGTGGTTTTTTGCCATTTTTGGTCTGTATTAATAACGGCAATAGATAGACGCTTGAAACTTTTACAAAATATTTAGTTTTTTTGCTCGGTTTGGCATGACTCTGGTCAAGTTTTAAGATGAAAGACCAGTGAAACTCATGAAGGGTATACACGACAAACATGCTGCAAACGTGGTCCCTAGATTCTGTTTAGATTTTGCAGCCTTTAGTGCACCTACAGACCTCTACACTCCAAATCGAAGGCTAACAGTCAGCTGCTGAAAGAAGAGATACGCTAGACACGGTTGAGCGTATCCCTTCTTCTCAGGGAACCTTTGAGGAACCGGTATATTGGAACCTTTATTCAGAACCGGTTCTTTGGAACCGGAACCCAAATTCGTACCGGTTTTAAATCCCTGTTTATTACTGTATGTACTTTCTGACGCGAGGAAAGTAAGTACCTTATACCTATTCTATGAATAAATATTGAATCTTTGAACCCAAGGTCTCCAGAGCGTGAAAACGTTCGAATGTAAGGTCCACTTTTTACATGGTCGGCAAGCGTCCATATTCTACGGTGACGCTTGCCATCAGGGCCGTCCGCTGGCACGTCAGTGTACCTGCAGCTGCCGCAGCACCCCGCGCAGCTCGTCGCCGCCCTGCGAGGCCTGCTGCGGGTTCTCGTCGCACACGAAGCAGCTCACCAGCGCCGCCGACTGCTCCGGCGTCAGCGAGTTGAACACGCCGTTGAAGATCAGCTCAGTCAGCAGAAGCTCGTCCGCACTATAAACCACATTACATATTTCTCACTGACCTGGCGATCGCAACAATTTTTTTGATTCGATTTTAAAATCGCCAAACGATAGAGATGTCACATTACGTACATTTTAATTCACGATACGTTCGGTGGGGCGCTTCAAATCGGCACAAAAAATTGCTATCACTTTGTAAGGCATAACCAATGCAGCGTACTTGTATAATAGACGTCACACGTCAGTGATGTTTCTCCATAAATCACTTTCGCAATAGAGATGTGCACGCGCAATTTTACTCGACTGTCGATAAAATGCTAATAAAGTCATGCGTCTACCTCATTTAAAACAACTTGCTATCGATAAACATACATAACCAATCAACGTGCATCACTAAGTATTTGTTATGTCACCCATAAACTGTGTAAATGCGAGAAAGAACATGATATGCGCTGTCTCGTTTTTTCATTTTACTGCACCGTCTGCCACGAGTCTTTGCTAACAGTATTATAATTTCATCGTTATATTTACCTGCTCAATTCACAAGCGATACGCCCCTTCATTTCTATGACGTCAGCGGCTGTACAGTATGCTAGTCGTCTGAGGACCCGTTTTCGCTTCCTCAGTTCTTCCATTTGCAGTATACTCTTGGCTTTTCTTAATTCAGCTTTCACGTTATTCAGTTCTTCAAGTAATTCTTCTTTCTTTTCGTATGACGCTGTGAGTGCCCCACGGTTCTTGTCGTTGTGTAATGGGTGTGCATACAGTCTGAAAAATAAGATAAAATACGTAGACGTCAGGTACAATGCTACGTGTTTATTAAAATTTAGACATTTTTACATCGATTATTTATATTAAACTAGCTTTTCCCCGCGGCTCGCTCGCGTTAATTTTATGACATAGATCTCGTTTGAAAGCAAAACCACCCATAGCGCGGCTTGTGGCGCCATCTGTTGGCCGGTACAGCGCCCTCTATAGTAGTAAAATTATTTTCCCATTGGAACGACATACTTTCACAGGCATAAAAAGTAGCCTATGTTGGGCTCTGTACCCCTAACAATATGTATGCAAATTTTCATAATGATCGGCTGCTTAGTCAAGCCGTGAAGGAATAACAAACAAACAAACTCACTTTCTCATTTATAATATACGAGCTGTTACCCGCGACTTCGTCCGCGTGAAATGTTCAAATAAGGATAACTCCTTTTCCTGTCACGCGGTTTAAATGAAACAAAGCCTATATTCTGCTCCAAGCCAAGCTCTAGCTTCCTGTGAACAGCATTAAAATCCGTGCAGTAACTTAGAAGATGTGCGCGTTCAAACAGACAGACAATAAATTCAAAAAAAAATTTTTTCGCTTTTATTACCTTTCTCTAACTGTTCCCTCTCCATTTTTGGCAAATATGTTCAAAGTACAGACATATCGGGGTCTACTGGTTTATTATATAGGGTGTTCTGAAATTATATGTTGCATAATGAAGTGGGACATAGTATCCGTTTCATAGATTTTATTTATCCAGCAATTATCAATTTTTAAGCTCATACAATTTTCCATACACACAAAAATAATATTCATGTTCTGCCTTTGTAACAAACCCGGGGTGCCGCGTGGGGGCACCGCGTTCATTCATTATAACAGCTGTTACTACGCGAGCTATACGCCCCGTCCTTGTCTGTGTCGGCGTCGAGGGCGGCCGGCGGGCGGCGGCGGCGGCGTTCCCGCGCCTGATACCCCGCACCGCCGCCCGCGCCCGCGCACCCGCGATGGCGTATATCAAACACGGTCACTGACCTCTGCCAATCCGTAGTGAAAGGGCGTGGCAGAGTAAGCTCTTATTCTATTGAAGGAAGACCCATATCCATGCAGTGGGATGATGGTTGATTTGATAGATGATTTTACAACTGCGTACGTAGCCTGTATTTGATGCCGTCACCACGGTCGGGTCGCGTTACTCTTTGATCAGACTCGACAAAGAAATGCATAGATTTTTATTTTATTCATTCAGACATACCAATAAACAGTGTACGTACACATCACAATTACGTACATTAAATTAATGATACAGTATTATTCTCACGTGTACACCAATTACAGGTATTACAAATTTCACTATTACATTATCAAAACAATCTCTTATTGTGAGTTGCACGAACACATTTTAAAGTAATAATGGCACCTTAAAACAGTGCTCCTAACGTCTAACTAAAAGAGAAAAAGAGGCCCGTTCTTCACCTCTATTTTACCTAGTTACATTGTAGTTACCATGTAATTACATTGTAGTTACCATGTAATTACATTGTAGTTACCATGTAATTACATTGATGTAACTAGTTGGACATAAACACTGCTTGCCTCGTAGTGCAGGTACTGATTTGTGTATCGAAATAGCATTATTAAAAGCTTTTATTTAACTTGTATTTTAACCGAACCGAATCACGTGATTGACTAGTCTAAATAGGTAACACTTACTTAGTAATAAGGGAAAGGGGCTGCGCGGGGGTTGCAGGGCGCGGCACGGGCGGCCGCCGGCTGCCGGACGGTGGCGCTGCGCGGGCGTCGCGGGCAGCACGCGGGGTCGCGGGCGGGACGAGGGCGGTGGCGGCGTGGTCAAACTCAACTCAAACGAGCGGCACCTTTGACCGCGGCGACAACGATTTTTCGCAAAAAATATTATTTTATTCTTTTTGCTTTTTTTCTCGTTCTTACTTACGTCAGACAGAGTAAACGGTTGTGTTGTGTTGTGTTGTGGTCATTTATCATCTTGCCGTACGTAAACAAATGAATGATGAGTGTTTGAACATAGTGTCAATGTTGTGTACAGAGAGTATTCTTGGAGCGGCATTGGGTCACTGGAGACGCGGAGAACTCCCGCTTTCGAATACCTACAGTTGGATTTAGGATTTGCTGGATTTCTTTGAGAGAATGCGAGCACTGAGGATGGAGTGATAAAGGCTTTGCGTGACGAGTGTAGTCGATGGACTGATGGGTGCTCTTGACTTGACAGCAGTGGTCATAGTGAGTGCAGTGAGTGCTTGTTGGCACGTTAAGTCGGCGTGTTCGGTGAAGAACAACGGAGGAAGATACTTTTTTTGTAAGTAACCTTGACATTTTATGCCTAGGTACTATTTTGTAAATGTATCTAATGAACTTTTAAACGCCAAATTACTGTACGATAGTTATTTGAAATCTAGTAGGTACTTATCTATCTACTAATACTATCAGCTGTGAACATTTCGATTTATTTTTTGTTAAATTTAGCTTGATTGATAGTAATTAGTAGGTAAAGGTAAGTAAATGCATATGATAGGTAAGTCGTTTCCCCGCTTCATTCATAACTACATTTTATTGAATGAAAGACAGAGATCGAATGAGTGACAGAGAAAGATAGATGTGGCTATGCCGTAAAGATGCATCTACATATGACGCTGTTTGTCGGCGGAAATCCGCCCGTTTTTAGCCTGTTTTAATGCCAGATTTAGTACTTGCAGCCATGTTTTCTACCACTTAAAGTTAAATTTACAAGCGAAGCGAACTTTTGTCTGTATTGTAAAGCCACGCGAGCCTAATAATGCTAAACAGTACAACGGTTCTCGCGCGGTTTTTGAATTACGGCTAAGACGCGGCGTGCTCCGGTCATAATGTGAATGCCGCTTAAAAGTTATGTTCTTTAGAGGCAGAACACGAATATTATTTTTGTGTGTATGGAAAATTGTATGAGCTTAAAAATTGATAATTGCTGGATAAATAAAATCTATGAAACGGATACTATGTCCCACTTCATTATGCAACATATAATTTCAGAACACCCTATATGTATAGATTAGTAAGGATTTTATTGCAGCGTATTCATATTTCTTTACAAATAAAAAATGTAAATTACGTTGGAAAAAAGGACAATTTAAAGTGTAATTTAATACAATTACTGCAATTTTTATTTACTATATTCAACTTTTAACTATTATAACTTATACATATATTTATTGCGTTAAATGTCTACGGGCACAGTCATACCAACCTTTCTTCCAAGAGTTTTATCCTATCCACACAGTCTTTAAAGACCGTATCTTCAATCTTCATATCTTTAATAGGGTTAAGGAGCGGCGGGCCATCTGGGAAACGCTTTTTCACTTCACCAATAGTCTTGAGCACAGACTTGCGACTATCCGCTGGCCTGAGATCTTTTGGATAGTACACGCGCAATGAGCTCACTTGGTATATAAGATTGTGGACGACTGGTACAACTTCTACATCTCCTGCCTAGAATACAGAGACTTTATTAAAATCTTAGATTAGAGACAGTAGGAACGTTGAAAAGTTGCTATTCTAGTCGCCACCAAGTCTAACTCGCGCTGATGTTTAACAAAGTTCGAAACTGACACTTATTACTTAGTGCACAACGAAATCGATTTTCGAATGTTTAATAAGCTGTGAGTCGCGTCATTGGCGCGTACTTATAATAATTTAGTTTGTTTAGACTTCTTCTAGATTATGTTTAGGATGGTATTACATAAACTAGTCTGTGCGTGGTTTTTCGTGAAACATACACGCGTACGCATACGCAATTATTAATGTGAACTATTGATTATTTATTTATTATGAAAATGGTAATTATGCCGCCCCGTTTCTCGGGGCTACTATCATAGTACCAAAGACATTAATATAATTTAACTGAATTGCTTGCCTATTAAATCGAAGGATAATATGACTCACACAGTCAACAAATAGAAAATTGTCACCTCCCCCCCAGGTAGGATACGACCTCTCGATATCCGGCCGAGTGCTCTAGTTGCCTTACAACTATAAATAAAACTCATAAATAATATAAATTTATTCCTATAGGTAAAAACCAACTTACCTCTCCCGGTGGACAAGGAATATTTGTGTCTGGGTCGTCCTCAGCTGGCTTCTTCACGTGAAGCAATATGTCCACCGCTATCACTGTATCCGATGTTAAAGGATTTTCGTCTTTATACTTCCATCCTTTTACGTTCTTATGTCTAAAGTTGACTATTATTCCCCAATCGTACTCGTATTTCTCAGTTTTGACCTAAAAGAAATATATTTTATTAAAGTTGTTTTTTGATAATTTCTTTGAGAAGAGAACGTTGGAGAGACATAGGCTAATTTTAAAAATGCGAATGACATTTTATTTTAATATTACATGTTTTGTATTTTAGAAAATTAGTACATACTTAACGTGTTTTCGTAGTGTTGTGAAAGGCATTTAAAAAAATAACTGATTAATATCTGCCTCTCGTAAAAAAAAACCAATCTCATCTCAAATCACGCACTATCTCGCTCAATTCCTATTTTGTATGAACCGGGTATCCACTCACGCCTTGCCAACCATCCCAATCCCCCCCGAGTGGAGCTCTGGAGACCTTACTCACCGTAGGAACACAACATCGCCAGGGCCCATGCTATTTGGCTACGATCTTCTGTAAAAGGTGAAGGTTCCCCAGACGGGCTACTCAGATTTGGGCGGATTATCCGCTGTGCCCTACCTCTCTTAATAATATATAATATATCATAATGCATACTATACAAAATAATGTTTATTTAATACCTTGACAAGTCTGCCCGGTTGAAGGAAAGGTTTCAAATACTCAGGTCGCGTGATGAACGAGCGGAACTGAGCGCCGAGGAGATCCAGCTGCGATCTGATGCTGCAGTATGACGCTATGGAGTGCTCCTCTTCGATAGTCAGTCCATCATACTCCTTTTGTTTGGCTTTCACTTCTACAAAAAAAACCTTTGTTTGATATAAGGAAACAAAATCAAAGGAATGCGTAAAGAAACCTTGTAACTCACAACTAGACAGACAACGGAGGTCTTTATAAATGCCTTTCATGGTTCTGAGATGGAGCTTCGCACACGAAACGCAGTTGTGACTTCTTAGGCCGCGTTTATATCTTACTTCCTAATAAGTCTACTAATATTTTAAAGGCTAAAGTTTGTTACTTCACGCTTTTTATGATATTTGGCATGTAGGTAGCTGATACCTTGGATTAAGACATAGTAGACTTTTTATTACGAAAAGTACGCGATTCCCGCAGGATTTGGTCAAAAGTCTGATAGTCAATACGCTTTATGAAATAGATGGCGCTGATATGCATAAATACACGCAAAAACGAAGTTGCATGGGTTTCGCTAGTCTGCAATAATTACTAACAGCTCTGTTCGTTGGAACCCTTTGTATAAAAAAGCCTTACAATAAATACACATACTGTCTATTAGATCCGGAATAGCAGTTTGATTCTGAAACTGGAAAAAGCTTCTCTCCAACATGAATTCTGGATTGATTTCTTCGACTCGCAACAGATTCAATACCTGAAAAAACAAAATAAGTAATAATATTTTTTTTGTTATACCAGGCCAACAAGCATACGGCCCGCCTGATGGTAAGCGGTTACCGTAACCTATGGACGCGTGCAACACCGGAGGTATCAGTCTATTTTAATAAATAAATAATAATATATTACATTTTATGTTAAAATCCTAGCTTATACCCAATTTAAACATCACAAGCAAAGTATATACAAACCATATTATATGTGAGATGGAAAGCAGAATTTATAGGGTCAGCCTTGCCCTGTACCATGCCCTTGACGACGGTGGGTGTGATTTTATCATCAATCATTAGTATCACGATACCCTTGTCGTCCAAGCCACGCCGACCAGCACGCCCTGACATTTGGATGTACTCGCCTGATGTAATCTGTGTATAGAGATTTTTTTGTTGTAAAATTACAAAGATGTTACACATTTAGAAAGACTGAAAGAAAAATAGTTTATCTATTGTTTTACTAACTTATTTGCAAGTTTTTTTTTTAAATAACTAACGTAAAATAAAAATGTAGATATATTTTTTTATACCACAAAGTTGGCAAACAAGCATACAGTACGCCTGATGGTAAGCATCACCGCAGCCTATAGACCCTTGCAATACCGGGATGAGACAACAAATAGACATCGTGGGGTCGTCTGACTCCATGGCGCTTGTCTTACGCAGACACGCCTGTTTGAAATATAGCACTGTTGTGCGCAAAACGTAACATTCCAAATATCCAATAATAAACAAATGGTAACTGAAATTATATTATACTAGCTACCGCCTAAAAATTAGCCTATGTTGGGCTCTGTACCCCTAACAATATGTATAGCATAATAAATATGTAAAAATAATTTCGATTTAAAATTGTATACTCACGAATCGAAAATCTTTTCCATCAAACTTTTGACAATTCGTGAACACAACTGTCCTCGCAGGCATATTCAGTCCCATCGCGAAAGTTTCCGTTGCAAAAAGAGCCTGCAACATTTATATTAATTTTAATCTGTTAGATATGTAAGAAACGTCCTTCTTGTGTGCGTGTCGTGTCCTTCGGACATGTGTATGAGTGCGTTTGCGTGGGGGCCGCCCGCGCAACCGTTGGCCGTGAGGATGACGCAATAAACAGTGTGCTATCAACTACCGTGTTTAATTCATCTATGGAATATAAGTACTTAACATAATCTAATTTCAATTTGATTATGTAAACCTATTAAACTTGTACACAAAATAAAATATATTTCGATGAAACATTCAATAGATGGAATATTATACTAGTCGCCTACAAGGCTGACTCGCGCTGACGTAAAACGAAGTTCGAACTGACACTTATTATTTAATGCATACGACAATCGTGAGTCGCGTTGCGTAGCGTACTAATAACAAGGTTCAAACTCATTTGTTTTTAAATAGAAAAAAAATATATTCTACCTTTATAAGCCCTAAACTGAAAAGTATCTCAATGGTCTCCTTGAGTATGGGCAGCAAACCGCCATGGTGGATACCGATCCCTCGTCGCAACAATGGGATGACATTCTCAACTTGTGGGAGCTTGCGATCCTCTTCAGAGAGCACATCCATGGCGTTATTGAACACTTCATCTACTAACTTTTTCTCTTCAACTGCAAGAAAATTACATTTTCATAAATTTTACTTGGAAATAATCCTCGGAAGACTAGCGTTGTGGACTTGTGGCCTCCCGACATTATACTGAAAGGCCATTTTGATGTAAGCACAAATTGTGTCCATTTGTTGTGGTTAGTTATAAGAATGAATATCAATATTTTTTTGATTATTATTTTTATTTATATTGTTTAATTAAGAATTCATATTGTGTTATTGAACGAAAAGTAATTATGCTTACATTATGGAGTTAAATATGAATATTACAAATTACATTGATCTAAAATAGATAACACAACATACTTGTGTTAAAGTCAAGTTTGGCCATTTGCATAGCATATGCCTCGCAGTCCTTTTTGCTGAAACTGAAGATTATCACTGGTGCAAAGTTCCTTTCCATGATCATCTTGACAATATTAAATATATTTGTTTGATATTGGTTCCCGCGAGGCCCACCGCGGCGCCCACGCTGGTCGCCTTTTGCCGCGTCGCCTGCGTTATTCAATATAGCCATCGCCGTGTTGAAGTTGTCTTCTTTGAATTGACCCTAAAATAGTAAGGTTATCTTACGAACTTTAACGATATAGAACGAAACTAGGTACATTCTGTACCTATCTCGGATGTAATGTATTTATAATGTAATGTTTCAAACAAAAATAGATTAGATTTCTGAGATTTTCAAATGAGACTGAGAATCGCGACACTGCTGTAGTATAAATTTATGGTCGCGAGGTTTCGTCAGTACATGTTACGTTCCAATTTGCGTCACGAATACTAACTACAACCAAATACTATAGAAGACTAATACCCACAGCTTCGGAAGAATTCGGGCAAGACGCGACACTAGCGCCCCTACGACATGAGGGCGGCATGAGGTGAACGATTTCAAAACTTTTGTGCGTTTTGTATGCAAAATGTTATAGCGCCCCTAGCGGCATGAGGTGAACGGAGGTTTTTTGTATGCAAAATGTTACAGCGCCCCTAGCGGCGTGAGGTGAACGGAGGTTGCCAAGTCATTGTATGAGAAACGTCAAGAGCTGTGGGTATTAGTCTTCTATAGTATTTGCTACAACTAACCTTAACGATTCTAGATTATTGATAGATAAAACCTCGTCGCCTGACGCCTCAATTACGAGGTTTTATAAATCTAAAACTGGTTAATTTTTTAATTACAAAAGTAATTTATTTATACCTTT
Source organism: Endotricha flammealis (assembly GCA_905163395.2). Classification (NCBI taxonomy): domain Eukaryota; kingdom Metazoa; phylum Arthropoda; class Insecta; order Lepidoptera; family Pyralidae; genus Endotricha; species Endotricha flammealis. The sequence continues at coordinate 5,528,445 of LR990853.1, forward strand.
TCATCAACAACAAGATGTATTCCATCACCACCGGCGGGAAATATGTAGTGTTGTAGCGGTGTTGGACGGTACTCTGTGTACACGACGTGACACGGCTGCGAGTGGAGACGGCAGACCCATTCAGCAAATTGACGGGCATTCGGAATTGTTGCGGAGAGGAACACGTAGTGCACATTGTCAGGCAGGAGGATCAGTGTCTCTGTAATATTAGTTAAATATTTCACACATCTGCAATGATATGCAAATAAGAATATGTAACAATCAGTAAAAATTTATCATAAAAGACCTGTCCGCACTGCGAAATTTCACTTTATTTTTAGTAATTCTGTAACACCTTACATTTTATGGAAGTATCCGCACAAATTACCCACACAAATTACCTTTAAAACCACAAAATAAAATTCGCGCTTTGATATTTCGCAGTGCGGACAGGCCCTAAAATAAAACAGTTTCATTTCATATAAATTACACCACTGTGTTAGGACAAGCTTAGCTTTTAGATAAAGCAAAGTTATGAGAAAGCAGTTTAGCTCTAGGCCACAGTAAGTTGTAACATAAGGTTTTGCAATAATGAAATCTGTTGTTGAGTGTAAGAACATTAGACTATCATACCTTCCCAAACAACACCTCTTTCCTTGTCTCTCATGTAATGAATTTCATCAAATACCACCCAGCCAACTTCACGCATAATTTCAGAGCCTCGGTACAACATATTCCTTAGAATCTGCAAATAAAAAATGTGCAATTAGACAGTATTTATAATAATAAACATGTTTTCCTATTTTATTATTATTAATTAGTTATAGAGGAGCAGCATCATCCTGATATGTCTGTCACTCCTCTAGTAGAGAAAAGATAAATTATGGGTGTAGTTACGTATTTATGAAACGGATTAGCTAGACCGGGAAAATACTACCCTCTCACATAATGTTGGTGTGAAACAGCAATTTAAATTCCGTGTTATAAGATAACTGTTTCAAATAAAACATATTTTACTCAATATTTTAATTTTCTTTATATTTTATAAAATCTTACCTCTGTAGTCATTATAAGACAAGAGGCTGATGGGTTTATGGTGACATCTCCTGTGATGAGACCCACATCATGGAACTCCTCCGAAAACTCTCTGTATTTCTGATTGGAAAGTGCCTTTATAGGAGTTGTGTAGATGACCCTTTGGTTGTTTTTTAGTGACAAAGCTATTGCATATCTGTTACAAACATAGAGAATTATTAGTACCCTGTAAATAAATTTAAGACCTTTTTGAAAAGTAAAGCACAGTAGAGCAGACACAAGTTGAGCCATGGATATATGGATCTATAAATCCATTATATTTGACTAGCGAAACTCGCGTGCGTGTATCTATTTATGCACAACAGCACCACCTATATCAGACTTTACACAAAATCCTACGGGAATAACATACTTTTTGGGATAAAAAGTATCTTGTGTTAATCCAAGGTATCAGCTACTTACCTACCAAATATCATAAAAATTGGCCCGGCCAATTAAGCGTTAAGAAGTAACAAACATATATTATTCACAAACTTTTCCCTTTATATATTAGTGGAATATCAAATTCGAAAGAGCTGTAGGTCTATTTGAATAAAAAAATACTTTACTTGACTTTGATACTTACTCAGCAACAACAGTTTTTCCTGCAGACGTGTGAGCAGACACAAGTACGGACTGCAAATTGTCTATACACATTATGGCCTCTTTTTGGAAGGGATCTAAAATAAAGCTGTACTGCTTAGCAGGCTCAGATCCAATTGGCAATAGTGGTCTATACTCATGGTTAGGAGGAATTGCCACTTCGTGGGTACACCCCTCATGGGTTTCTAACGTGTGAACCACGATCCGTGAGGCTAGAAGATCCACACTAAAAAAAAATATTTTTATGAACTATGTGTTTTTATGCTATAGTTGTTATCATTATGTATGTGATAGTTACATACTTTATGTCACTGGTGAGATCAGCATCATCGTCAGGTTTCGCTTTTTTCACAACTTGTGAAGTATCCGCATATTCCACTTCTTCATGGGGGCGTTTGGCAGTTTTTATGTTTTCTGATGTCTCCCTGAATTAAATCAAAATAATAAAAAAATATTGATTTTAAATAACAGAACAATCACAATAGGTACTACAAATAGAGAGGTTATAGTACTTACGCGCTATCTTCATTTTTAGGGTTTGGAAATTGAACAGAACCTTCATTTTGTGCTGGTTCTTCGAAACAACCAAATAAATCGTTAACATCAGCCATAATAATTAACCATTATTTCATTAAAAATCTTAAAAATACACACGATTCACGTTTTAAGCAGGCCAGACAAACCAAACCAAGCTGACAGCAAGAGTGGAGTGGAGTGACAGTGACAGCAGTGACAGTACTGAGTTTGTGGGAGTGACAGACATGTCTATTTTTCTCTTTGGAAGGCTGGTACGTAGGCTGTGCGATATCTTTTTGAGCGGGAATTTGAAAAAATTAAACTTTAATTAATTTTATTTAAATTTATATTGCTTCAGTTTAAATATACCTACATATTATATCTATAATGAACGAATGCAGTGGCGGTAACAAACCCGCGAAAAGAAAAATGACTTTTTCCGATTCTCAGGAGGAGCCCGGAAATAAAATGGCGCCTAAGTATTCGCGCACCAAAAAAGGGGTCTTCAAAGAGTTTACCCACCTGTACCCTGCAGATACCAAATCGGATTATTTAGTCCTTCTAACTTCTTGTGATGGCAGTAATTTAAACATCGTTGAGGTTAATGGTGTTCTGAAAAGCGTTCCCGGAATACTACACTTGAAAATGGCTAGCCCTAAATTGCTAAAGTTAATGTTTCATACAAATAAAACTGCTAACGACTTCATTTTGAACTTAACTTTATTACAAAAATACAACTGGGCTGCCCGGATTCCTGCTAACGCCCTGGAGAGCCAGGGCATCATGAGGGTGCCTATTGAGATAACGGAGGAGGAGATGTTGGACAATTGCAAGGCTTCTTCGGAAGTCGTTGGAGTCAAAAGATTTATGAAGCGGCAAAGTGATGGCAGTTTTCTTCCATTGTCCACAGTTTTAGTCACGTTCCTGTCCGCCAGCCGTCCTGACCATGTGACCCTAGACCACATGTGGTTTGATGTACAAAATTATATTCGTCCTCCCTTGCAATGCTTTGTATGCTATGGCTTTGGTCACGGTCGCAGCTCCTGCAGAAAGGAACAGGTGTGCTCAATATGTGCGGGTAATCACTTCTTTAAAGACTGTTCTAACGTTAGCAATGTTAAATGTATTAATTGCAATGGTGCTCATCCTGCTGTGTCTAGTAATTGTCCTAAGAAAGCTGATAAATTAAACCAAGTTAGGAGTAGAATAATGGGTGTATCTTATGCTGCAATAACTGCCAGAACCAACGAAGAAATTACATGTCCCATAACTCAGTTGTCGGCTCCCATTAGTTCTACGCCTAATATTAAACCTTCCTCAACTCCTCATAAAAGAGCCTTGGCCTCTGATATCCTGAATTCGGATATGGTCCTGAATGCCATTACTAAGACAGTTGTTGAGTTGGTGAAGTTGGTAATCGGAAAAAAGGACTCTCCTAGCCCTTCTACCTCTAATATTTCAAGCAAAGTCATCAAGGAATTGCTAATTACCAATTTTTCTAACATCTAACATGGATCTTGTTCAAAGTTTATATATTATACACTGGAATTCTAGAAGTATTCTTTCCAACGTTTTTGAATTAAGAAACTTTTTAATTAATTTTCCGACTCATGTTGACATTATATTACTTAATGAAACTTGGTTAAATGCTGATAAGATTTTTAAGTTACCTGGTTATCAAATTATTCGTAGAGATTCTGATCGGCCTCATGGAGGAATTGCTGTGGCCATTAGTAAAAAGTATAAATATAAAGTAATTGATTCCTTTTTCTCATATGATTTCCAAAATATTATCATTTCTGTACATTTAGGCCAATCTTACTTAGACATATTATGTGCTTATAGTCCTCCTCCTCCTAATGGTCAGTTCAACATTAATCAATTAACGGACTCCTTTTCCAAATTATCATCTAAACATTTTTTGATAATAGGTGATTTCAATGCGCGCCACTCCTCCTGGGGAAGTAAGGCGAATGATGTCAGAGGTAATATCATCTACTCTTTTTCAGATTCTCAGAGTTTGGTTTGTTTGAATGATCACAATATTACTACTTTTCCTGCTTTTGGACAAGATGGTAATGTATTGGATCTTGTTTTTGCTTCACAATCCGTTAGTTCTAGTTGTTCCTTTTCTGTTTTGGATGATCTGTTAGGCAGCAATCACTTTCCTCTTCTCATATCCGTCCAGCGGGCTTATTCGCTAATTTTGACAGATGAAAGTGATTAACACTGTAGTGATGATCACCGAGCTCAGTGACCAACCGAACATTGCGTTGATTTGGTATTCAGTATCGCTTTCATGTCACGTGATCTTTCGGTGATTTATGATAACTTTGAGTGCTTATCGACATGAAATTGTTACCACACTAGCTATTACCCGACTTATTTGATATCCTTGGTTACACGAAATAATTGAACGACACTAATGCCCACTTAGTTTTTGCGGCTATTACGTTCGCCACTTGAATTGTCAAAAATGTTAAGTGGAATTATGTGCAAGCGCATAACATTCGAAAAACATAAAAACATCCACTTATACTGGATATTTTAGAAATAATATTTAGAAGTGCTTTTCTTTGAAATATTGTTAACAAATTATACCATGCTCCGAGTACAGTCTTGTTCGTTGCGTCGCGTAATTTGTTTGTTTGTGTACGAAATACATCTAATTAGCAAGGTGAGTAAAACTTTATTGAAATTAAAATTTTACTACATATGTTTATGTAGGTACTAGCTGTTACCTATAGGTATATCATTTTCGATTTTATTCTATTTTAGAATGCCGTCTAGCAGGTGCATCTCCCAAAGGCAGCTTGATGTGTTGTTGGCTTTTGCAGAGGCCAACAAAGACATCGCCTTAGGGCGATGTACCCGCGGGCCTCAGTCAAGCCAAATAACACAGCGAGCCTGGGAGACTTTTGCCAACAAACTGAATTCTGTGGCAGACGGAGTCACTAAAACTGCCGAACAGTGGCGAAGGGTAAGTTAATTACACTGTTTTTGAATGTTGTTAAAAACCTTAAAATCTACCTTTTTTTTAACACCAACATGATATTTTTTACAGTACTGGGTAGAGTAGAAAGCGAAGACCAAGGCAAAGGGTGCAGATATCCGGCGCAATGCCTCAAAAACAGGCGGAGGGCCCAATAAACTGACACCCTTGAATGAGTTGGAGGAGCGCATACTCCAACTCATAGGTCGTGTATGTGTGGAGGGCTTGCCCGGAGTGCGGATGCCATTTCCTGTAAGTTACATTATCAAAGCATCTTATCAGCATATCTTAGTAATGAAACAGTTAATATTATAAGTCTCAACAAAGTTACAAGCCATTTTCAATGTGTATTCCTAATAATAATATTATAAATATGAAAGTTTGGATGTTTGTTTGTGGCTCAATGAATATGAAACAAAAACTGTTCTTGGCTGAAATTTGACAAACAAGTAGATAATGCTCTAGAGCTTTATTATCTAAGTTATGTAATCTGTTGTTATGACGACACCACATTTGTGCATCTGACAATGTACATCATAACTATGTTGGCCAACTAAAAGGACTTGTACTTACTGAAATTGAACACATATATAACTATCTATCTTTATATGTCTTGTTTATTTTTAAAAATAAAGATGAATGTATTTGCTTCTTTACAGATTCCTTCTGAAACTCAGGAAACCCCTCCCTCTCAGCCTAGTACATCTCAAGTCACTGGCTCCACTTCCCAAACCTCTCCTTCAACTTCCCAAATGGAAGTAGAATGGTTGGAAGCTGAAGATTTCCAATTGGAAATATTATCTTCTCAACAACCGCTTCCACAATCTTCACTGATCCCACTGACTTCCCAGACTGGTACTCCGTCAATACCAACACCCTCACCACCTCCACAGTCTTCGCAAACACAACCTCAGTCTTTGCCTCCACATCGGCTACAGACTCCGTCCCCACAGCAACGACAGTCTCCACCTGCACAGCCGGCCCAGTCTTCACCACGACTCCGTAGCCGACAACGCCGTAAGTCGACTTTTCATAATTGTTTCTCACAGGGTGAAGGAAATAACAATAGATCATTTATACATTATTATAATTTTAAGTCACCCATCATCATGTCTGTCTGTCAGTCAGTACAGGCTAATCTCATAAAATACCATATGGATTTTAATGAAATTTTCACTAATAGATAAGTAAACTGATTCATGAAGAATGTTCATTATACTTATAATGATGATGTTGAACTATAATGATGATTGTCAATCAAAGTCGGAAAAACATGCCTTTTGAGAGTTCAGTTGTCAAGTATACTTATTTCTAATTACTATTTTTTTCAGTCATACGCAATCGTGATGTGCCTCAATGGGCTCGCAGTTTAGAAGAGAGGAGAATAGCCATTGAGGAGATGCATGCGAGAGCGCTTGAGGCTTTGTCAGCTACACTGGAGAGAAGACTGGCAAACATTGAAGATAGGTTAAGGGAAATTTGTGTTAGGTTAGGATAAGGAAATACATAATTTTAGTATTCAAAGTTATGTTTTATTAAAGTAAAAAAACCTTTTTATATAACCAAATATGTAGTTTCTGTACAAATTTCAATCCATTATTATTTATGTACTTATTAAATTTACATTGCATTGATGTTAGTATGTTAGTTCACATTACATTACATGTATGCTTATAACTAGTTATTAGTTTGTTGTTAGTACGATCCCTTTAAGGGTAAAAGCCTCCTCCAATCCATGCTTAATATTATAATTGTGAAAGTGTGTTTGTTTGTTTGTCCTTCCTTCATGTCCAAACAATAAACTGAAAATAGATGTGCTAGTACGGAGAAATCTACATCAAGAACTCTGCAGATGTTATATAGAATGCTAGGAGCATGCAGCAAAAACTTATACATATTTACACTAATATAATAATTTACACTAATAAATATTAAACACTATCTTCCTCTCCACAATCTATTCACTAAAATGTCTCTTGCACCATCAACATTGGCTGGAACTGCAACAGCAGGTTGCAGTGGCTGATCATTTTGAAAATGCTAGGAGCATGCAGCAAAAACTTATACATATTTACACTAATATAATATTAAACATACACTAATATAATCTTAAACACTATCTTCCTCTCCACAATCTATTCACTAAAATGTCTCTTGCACCATCAACATTGGCTGGAACTGCAACTGAACAGCAGGTTGCAGTTGCTGGTCATTGTCCCTCTCAGCAAGTGGCAGCTCGGGCAGTGGAGTCCTTGAAGCATTAGCTATGTTGTGCAGAACTACACATGCATTCACTATTTTTCCACTCCATGTTGGATTATAATGAAGCACTCTGTGTGCTAACAAACATCGCCAACGTGCTTTTAAGACTCCAATACACCTCTCAACCGTATTTCTTAAACGACAGTGAAGATTCGTGTAATACTCTTCGGGTGTCCCAGGAGCAGCTCCAAGAATAGGTGTCATCATGTATGGGCGCTGAGCATACCCAGAATCACCTATAATGAAAGCAAAGTTATGTAATTGACAACTGCTTTTTATATCCACTGAATATAGGCCTCAAAATTGAGCATTGCCAGATAATAGACAAAAGCACAATCAATTGTAGGTGTTATGTATACTTAAAAAACAAATAAATTTTTGAAGAGGCATGAGATTTTTCTATGTAAAAATTGTTTTTTTTAATAGGATATTAGACCATACTTGAGGTAAAATTCAGCTTAATACCTCCACGGGTTCCTAGGAAAGTGTCTTAACAAACAGACAGACAATGAAATGATTCAATAAGAGCTCTTTTTCCTTTTGTGATATGGAACCCAAAAAATGACAGAAATTATTGGATTGGCTTATAATAAAATCTTAAGTAAATAATTTACCTAGTAACCAGCAGTGTTCCCCATTATTGTGCAGTTCTTCCATATATTGTTTTATGGGGGATTGATTCCATACAAAAGAATCATGTGCTGCCCCACCAAATGATGCATCAGCATATAAAATATTTAATTCCATGTCACAAATCTGTAAAAAATATAGTTTTATTGCAGTAACACATATTATTATTATTTATACAACATACAACAGATACAACTAACTAAGCCTGTATACTGTTTTGACTAGCTAGTCTAGAATTATGTATTCAATTGCTATGTAAACGATGCTTGAACAATAATATGTATACTGTCCACTGGCCTATCCCCTCTCATCTCATATGTATACTGCTAAATGTGGTTATATGCAAATAATAAAATAATAACAAATAAATTATAATTATATTAGTGTACATTACTTGTCATTCTTATATTAAATGTTGATGCTCTATAACCCCACTAGGAAAAATATATGAAATCAAATATCTATGCATTTATTTTATAAAGAATTAGAACACTTACTATTAGGACATTCAATGAATAATAATAATAATAATAATAATAATAACGAAAACGAACAATAACCTACATTACACACTACACGCTACACTTACTTGGCCTAACCCGTAAGTGTGGTTTATACCAGCTAAAGGGCTGAGAGAAAAAAAGAACACGAAATAATAATAATAAAGTTTATTTTCTCCACAAAAACAAGGTATTACAAATGATAACTTTTCCTATTAAAAAAAGTTTCTTCATGTTCCACTGGTCGTATCAATGCTACATGAGTACCATCAATACACCCAATTATTCCAGGGAATCCAAACTTTTCCATACATCTGAAAAGATAAAAGTATTTATCATAGGTATCAATAGCCACAAAAAAGATATTGAGATTGCTGATTTTGTAATTTGATATTGCAATATTTTCAATTCTTTTATTAAGTAATTGAATAAGTATTTTTTGTAATATAATAATATTTACTTTGCCATTATATTTTCCCTTGCTTCACGTGTAAATGGAAATTTTATGTGATTCCTCAAGATGTCCGGATTATTGAGTGCGTTGGTGACCTCATGCAAACATCTACTGAAAGTGGGTTGGGACATGTTAAATAAATAAGATGACCCAAAACTCTTTTGGTACGACCCCTGGGCATAAAAAGATACAACAGCTAACACCTAAAACAAAATCAACCAATCAGTTTGATCACTGTAAGAAAGAGAATTTACATACATTTGTTTACATTGCATACTTAAAATATTCTATTGCATCTTCAAAATTTTAGTCCACTTATATTAGGTAGGTAAGTACTATACAAATGTCGCTTTTGTGCAGCCTTGCATGGTAAGAATGCTGCTTATAGAACACTTATTGGCATCATGTACAAAACTTACTTTGAGCTTGTGGGGCACTCCAGTATTTCGCCGTCGTTGTGTTATGAAGACTTCCTTGGACAAGCGAAAGTGAGCCTCAAATTCTTGGTCCGGCAAATTCATGGGATCACTCAAAGTTAGCCTTGCTCGACGATCTCTTCGCAAGACATTCATTTGTCTCTGTTCTTCAGCGATACCCAATAAATACGCGCGTGATATTATCTAAAATTTGCAATAAGTAATGGCAGATTAATAAGTTATATTTAACTATATTAAAGTTAACTTTATATAATGAATGAAAATTGGAAATTAGATTTTATTTACATACTAATTATTCTATTTCACTTTGTTCTTTATTTTATATTTGTTAATAACAATCACAATAAACACAAACGTATAATACTTACTAAATTAGCGATTATTATGTATCTAATATTACGGTGATGATCACTTTACTCCAATAAAACACTGCTATCCCACAGTGGTTTTCACTTCTAATTTGACAATTTGAGTGGTCCACTGCTATACGTCAAAATCATGTACACCGAGCTTACTGAATACCAAATAATGAAAGTCGATAACATAAAGTGGCTATCAAACGTCACTAGTGATGATCACTGAGCGGGACGCCATTTTAAAATTTTTCAGTTGCGCACCGAAGTTACGGAATACGAAATGTGTGGTTTGACAGTTGGTAGTTGGAAACTATACTCGGTGATCATCATTTTAAACTGTCATTCGAGTTAGCGCCCTCTAAGTTGATAAGTAGACGGAGTGAAGTGCCTACTGATGTTTTACCACTTTTTAAATATTTAAACTTTAAGAAAATAGACTGGGTTGAGTTTTCGAAACTATGTGAAAGCTCTTTCTCTAATTTTAATACAAATAATAGTCCTGTTGACAAAAATTACAACAATTTCATTCAAATTTTGAATGACATTTTAGTTAAAGTTGCCCCTTTTAGATTTCCAGTTTGCCATAATAAAAATAAGAAAGTTTCGGTCTGGTGGAACGAAACTTGTGCATCGGCTGTTAATCAAGCTAAATTAGCGTATAACTCTTTTAAAAGATTTCCTAGCGCAGAAAATTATATTTTATTTAAACAATTTAACGCTAAAAAGAAGAAGACTATTCTAGAACAAAAAAGACTTCATTGGCATGATTTATGCTCTTCATTTAATCGGATGACTCCTTCGCAAATAATTTGGAATCATATCCGTAGATTTAAGTTTAGTCGTCTCGACTCATCTAAACATACATCTTTTCTTGATGATGAAAATTCAGCATCTTTGTTCCTTGAAAAAATTACCCCTGTTACTAATGAACAGTCCTCCAGTTTATTATTAAATCTTTTCTCTTCTAACGGCTGTGAATCTGCCCAGTGGATGACTTCCCCTTTTAATTTCAGTGAATTTGAGACTTCTTTATTGAACAAAAAAGATACATCACCTGGCCCTGACTTAATTCCGTATTCTGTTATTCAAAATTTACCTAGAAGTGCTAAATTATTATTATTGCAAATATTCAACCAGCTCTGGATCGTAAATCATATTCCTGAAAGCTGGAAAAAACAATATGTTGTTCCTATTTTAAAACCATATAAAGATCCTAACAGTGTAGATTCTTATAGGCCCATCTCTCTTACTTCATGCTTCTCCAAAGTTTTTGAAACAATGTTAAAAACTCGATTAGATTGGTATGTGGAAAGTCAGTCTTTAATTCCTCATAATCAGTCAGGTTTTCGTAAGGGCAGGAGTACAATGGATAGTCTTAGCTGCTTAATAGGTGACATTCGTAACAGTTTCCTGTGTGACAAATCTACGTTAGCTGTTTTTCTAGATATAAAAGGTGCATTTGATAACATAGATCACTTGTATTTGATTAAGAGTTTACATTCTTTAGGATTCCCTGGTCATGTTCTACACTGGATCCATAACTTCCTGAGCAACCGCAATGTTTATTTGAAAATCGGAGACAGGTTGCATGGTCCTAGAAGTACAAACAAAGGTACTCCTCAGGGATCTGTAGTATCACCCCTTATATTTATTCTTAGTTTGGTAAATCTTATGAAATTGATTCCTAAATCAGTAAATTATTTATTTTTTGCTGATGATCTTGTCTTATATACTCAGTGTGATAATGTTGTGGAGGGTGAGTTGATACTGAACTCTTGTTTGGGAACGCTTCATGATTTGCTGAATGAACATTTGAAACTGGAAGTAAATGTAGATAAGAGCTCAGTTATTCTTTTTTCTAAACAGTATACTTACCTTTGTTCTTCTGTCCTTTACGGTAATGTGTTAATTCCTGCCCAATCTCATATTAAATACTTGGGAATCATTTTGGATTCTAAACTCTCTTGGAATCCTCATATCGATTTACTGTGTAAGAAGACTGAGCTAGGTCTTAATATTATGAAATCTTTGGTTGGTCTCAAGTGGGGGTCTGATCCTAAAACTCTGAAAACTCTTTATATTGCAACGGTTCGTAGTCATTTTGATTACGGCTGTATGTTTTATTCTGATGCGTCCTCTAAATTGTTAAGAAGATTGGATATCATTCAAAATAAAGCTTTGCGAATTATATGTGGAGCCATGATATCGTCTCCTATTAATTCTCTTGAGGTGGAGACTGGAATTGTGCCTTTACGAATTAGAAGATATTATCTTATTGACAAAATGTGTTTGAAATTGATAAGCAATGATAATCCGGTGATATGCCGTTTTTTGGAAAATTTTGTTATACCCAACTATAATAATATTGAGTATTATTTGGAAGATACTAACATGGGTACCTCCATATCATATTTAAACTTTGAATTTCAGGACGTAGTTTATTGGTCTAGTAATCCACCTTGTTACAGTTTAGATTATTTTATTAACTTTAGTCATGTCTCAATTAATCTTACGAAATTTAAAAATAATGCTGAGTTTTTGGAATTTTTGAGCTCTAAATCGAAATTTATTAAAATTTATACTGATGGTTCTAAGTCTACGAAATGTACTAGTTTGGCGTTTTACGACTCCTTTCTGAAATATGGTAAGGTACTTAAATGTAACAACTACTTTTCTGTATTTTCGGCAGAGGCTTTGGCTATTTTACATGCTCTGGAATATGTCTTAGATCATAAGTACGATACTCATAAGCATATTTTAATTTTATCAGATTCCTTGAGTGTATTGTTGGCTTTAAGTGCGAAGCAGATATCTGTCAAATGCAGTTATCTAATTCTTGAAATTAAAAAGTTTATTTTTCATCTTTGTAAAATTGGTGTCTCTGTTGAGTTTTCTTGGGTTCCTGGACATTCAGGAATTCTGGGAAATGAGATAGTGGATACTTTGGCCAGGTCTTCTGATTCCTTGACGTTTACAAATTACAGAGTACCTTCCTCTGATTTGGTTCCGTACTTGAAGTCAATAATGATTCAACGCTGGTCCACGGACTTAGAACTTACTAGAATTGTTAAGGGTCAATGGTTGGAGGCTGTTGTGTCTAAGCCTTCTACTAAGGCCTGGTTCGAGGCCTATACGCGGTACCCTGGTAGGCACTTTATAACCACTCTAAGCAGATTGCGAATAGGTCATTGTAAATTCCCCGCTCATTTATACCGTATTAATCTTGTTACTAACTCATCTTGTCACTTTTGTAATGATTGTAATTTCTGTGACTTGCACCATATATTTTTTGTTTGTTCCGAATTTTCTTCTCAGCGGGAAGTTTTTATGGGTATGTGTCGGGAGAGGTTGGGATTAGCCTTCTCTTCGGTCACGGAGATGCTGAGGCATGTCAAGGTGTATTCATGCATCTATGATTATTTAGTTAATACTGCGGGATCCTTGTAGTTGGAAGGTCTGTTTGACTTTCCTGCTACAGGGTTGTTCTTGTTCTTTTGTTTTCCTTTTTCTCTTTTTTTTTAAATTCGTTTTTTTTTTATTTTATCTTTCATTTTAATTACGTTGTTATGTAAATATAGAATTAAGAATACTGTATCTTGTGTAATGTAATATTGTTCTAATGTAATATTGTATCTGTTCAGGCGGATGGCATTTTGGCCTATGCCTTAATAAATTAAAAAAAAAAAAAAAAAAAAAAATCTCTTTGGAAGTGACTGACAGACAGGCTGACTTTGACTTTTTTTTTTTCATTTTTAATATAATTTTAGATTTGAAACATGTTTTAAATTTGGTATACCATTATACATGTTTTCCAAATCTAAAATTAGAAACGTGTCATGCACACATGTCATGTCAAAAAATTGTGTTGTTCGGTATGGTAATATTTTAGTTGAGAATAATGGCAACATTTTTTGTGACTCAACGGTCACGTGACCACACATGAAGCTTGGGTTTATGATTTGATTGGTTCGTTTTGAAGATTGCTTCCGAGAACTCGCTTCACTCGCTTGTCTCATCGTAAGCTCGTGTGGATTTTATTTGCTCTAAATATAAACGGCTTGAATTAAAAAACATTTCAGAATGTCGTCAAAAACCAAAAAAACTGTGTCATCTTCGACTAACATAAGTGTCGTGTCGTCTGTGCAAAGTCCTCCGCAATCAAGCACCCCTGTTGGTAGCCGCCCTTCTAGTTCAGCCGGCCGGCCCAGCAGCCCACTGAGTCCCACTAGACACAGCCGCATGCAGGAGAAAGATGCTCTACAAAACCTCAACGATCGCCTTGCGGCGTACATCGACACGGTGCGTCGGCTCGAGAGCGAAAACTCGGGATTGCGTCGAGAAATACAAACAACTCAGGAGGTGGTCACCCGCGAGGTCTCCAATATAAAGGGAATGTACGAACATGAGCTCCAAGATGCTAGAAAGCTCTTAGACGATACATCCAGAGAGAAAGCCAAGTTGGAGATCGATTTGAAGAGATTGTATGAGGAAAACGACGATTTGAAGAAGCGGTGAGTTCATTGCCCTTTTTATTTATGATTCGGGAGTAAGTAATGAAATTGTATGCAAGTAATAATGTAAGCATCAAATTTGTAGTCCTGCCGCCTAACCTTAGCGTGAAGTTTACGTCATCGGCGGAGTTTCGGAGCGGGCGCGGTGTGACGAGTGCGCGCGGCCTCGCTTTTACGACATCGTGACATCATAGCTCGATTTAACCAAAGTCACATAGCTTCACATATCTTCAGCTACCTAATGCAACATACTAGTACTTTATTAATTTGTTTGTAAACAAATGACATGTTTACCTGCCTGATTACAAAAGAATGCACAAGATTATTATCAAGTGATTTCCTTAAAATTATTGATGCATAATTTTAATTTCAGGAAGTATTCAATAATCATCTAAACTTGGCATTCACATGTCTAATAAAAGTTCTTACTATATTCTTACTAAACATTTATTATAGCTATATTTTTTTACAATTTATTTTTTACAGTCTACTCCACATCTAGATGATAGTAACATGTGCTAAACACAAGTAAATTATAATTAGAACCTGTCTAACTCTATGTTCAGTGTTCTTTGTGCTGATATTTCAGTTGATATCAAGTCACTTCAAATATCCAAACTATTGAATATTCATTAATTTAGATAGGTTAATCATAAATTAAGAATAAGTTGATTAAAAATATGATAAGCAATAGATAAATTATTTCCCTCACTATAATATTAATGACACAAAAATTGGAATAATTTACAATGACCTAGCTCTATTATGTCTTAGAAAATGACCTAAATATCTATTCGAACATCTATTTGTGTCTAGGTGAAATTAACTTCTTAATTTTAGCATTTTAGCCTTTTCAGAATATTCCTATATAGCTTAACAGGTATTCTATGGCTTTTTGTATGTAATAGAATAATGTATTTGGATCTAAAATGTTTGTATTTCTGCACTTCCTAATGGTTGACTGGTAGAGAATAAAATTTTGAGTTAAGTCCAATAAGAAGAAAATTTGTTGTGCTTAATGAAGTTAATTCATAAACAAAATATGAGGGTGGCTACAAATTACACACAAAAAAAAAATTTCAAAATAGACAAATTTCAGTACCTACTGTTTATTGTAAAACGAGGCAGTATTTTTAAATACAACACTAGATGTTGTTGCTTGCCTCAACTTAACAGTTAATTATACAATAATGAATTTTCATGTATGTATCAACGATGCGAATCAAGTTTCTATCAAAATTATGCAAAATGTCTGTGTGGTGCTAAATTATAATGATCTTAACGAAAATAAAAACTATTTTTATGTATATTTTAAATTATTTCCTGTCCAGATTTATTTATATGTCAGAATAGAGGAAAAAATTTCATTAAAATTGTTTATTCTCATCTTCGTTACGTTAGAAGAAAAATGATTTGTATATTATTTTGGATAATCTAGTCTTTTGTCCGAAAACATGATTTTCACACAAAACTTTTCCCTATTAATGTTCATGGTAGCCAGCCGTGGTATGAGTAGGAGGAATGAGCAGGACAATTAAATAGCTTACTAAGAAAAGAATAGACTATCAATCATTCATTCCTACAGTAGAGGGAACTAACAAATTGATTTATACATGCGTCTCTACAAAATCTCCAAGCATCAAGACGCACATGCACCACTATTGTAAGCTGCTAGTGTGTTGAAGAATATTAATAACTAGCTTTTTGCCCGCGACTACGACCGCGTGAAGTTCCGGACCCGTTCCCGTGTGAACCACTTTAATTTTCGGGTAAAGCTATAAAAGCCTATGTCACTCCCTGATAATGTAGCTTTCTACTGGTGAAAGAATTTTTGAAATCGGTCCAGTACATTCGGAGCCTATTCAATGCAAACAAACAATCAAATCTTTCCTCTTTAAAATATTAGTATAGATAATTAAAACGTTCACTGCAAAAATATAATAACCTTCACCGAAACGGAAATTGCATTTAAGTATATTCACATAAATGATAAGGATAATTAGCCTTTCTTTTGTTTGAGTTTAGTGAAGAATTTTTATTAGCATTGTTTACAAGTTAACATAAGCCTTGGCTTAGATATCTGTATTTGGTAGTTGATTCTTGTTTTCTGATATGTAAAGGTTATTTCCTTAGACATTCATCAGTGTTATATATGACATTGTGACCATAAAGTTATTGATACATCGTGAAATAGAGGTCAGGTAGATCCAGGGGTTATATCACATATTTCCAGAACCCCTCGTAACTTTAAGAAAATAAAATAAAATTCAAGTGTTAGTTGAAATGTGATGCAATTTAAGAATGACCCCATATTAAATCAATCAAATCTCTTTCTTGTAATTTCTTCTCTCTGTAAACAATTTACCTATTATTATTGTATTGTGTAATTGTTATTTAAAATTATTAACAATGTAAAATATGTAATAAGTTGCCATCGTAAGTGGGGTCGATCTATCAGCGGCGCTGGTCTGCTTTAGTTACCATAACAGTTCAATGATTTGAAGTGTCAAAAATAACTTTTGCATTTTTATATTGTATGTATTAAAAAAAAACCTAACATCCTAGTCAACATTATCTTTATTTTTATACCACTAAGGTGGCAAATAAGCATACGGTTCGCTTGATGGTAAGCACTATAAGCAGTCACCGTAGCCTATGGACGCTTGCTTGCTATACCGGGGGTATCACTCGCGTGTTGCCGACCCTGTAAAAAGTGGAGCTCTGGAGACCTTACTCACCGTAGAAACACAACATGGCCGAGACCAATGCTATTTGGCTACGATCTTCTGTAAGGTGGAGACACTTCTCCAGACGGGCTGCTTCGATTTGAGCGGATTAGCTCTAAATTAACTTAATATTACATAGCTCCATCTTATTATAATACTGAGCGAATGTTGACCCTGAATTCTACGTCACCCGCCGGGCGGTTGTCTCATCGCCCACCTAAAGTCCAAATTATAAAGGCGCGTTCATAAAGCTGCATAAACAGGCCATCGAAAGCCCGCTCGAAAACCGGAAATAGCCCCGCCTGGTACGCGTTACTCCTTGTTATCGCTCAATTTATATCTTATTTGTTCTTTTTTATTGAGATAGTCGTCCTTGTGTATGTCTAGGAATTGCTATGTACATTAATCGAGGTTTTGATTTTTTTTAAGTTCGAAAAACTATCTAGAAAAAACTAAAAAATAAATTCTATTAAAACAAAATGAAATCGGATTTTATGATAGTTAGTCAAATATAAAATCTACACTGCAAAAAAAAAAATTATATTCTGTAGACGAAACATTACTATTAAATACTGCAAATAAGTCTTAACATTTATATTAGCTAATGAATTAAATTGTAAGATTTTGGGATAATGAGTAGACAACATAAGTTCACTAATATTTTTATTGTTTTATAAACATCACTCAACCTTGACACAGTAAACATTAAGTTCGACACAAAAAATGTCTATCTTATATATGAGCGTATACACTTGGCCTTACCTGACGTAAGCGCCTTTTTATAGCCGCAGGTCACACGCGAAACACCAATGCAGCCTTCAATGACAAATAAACTGTAGCATAAAATAATCGATGACGATTTCCTTGGAATATGTTTGTGACGTCATCCGAGAAGAATCCGACGAATAGGTATCTGAAATTATGCGCAAAACACACAGATGCAGACTGATGTTAATATTTTCGCACATGACAGACGAACCGCTTCCGACCTATGCACGCGTTCCTAATTTCGACTTGCTATGCCAAATAGGAATAGAAATTAGAAGAACAAGACAAAATATTGTATTGTAAAAAAGAATATAATGCAATTTTTATCATTTCATACTTTTCTGTTCAACTATTACTATTCTTATTTGAAACGAATTGTATATTGACCCGAGTGGTCCTCAAGCGTCCTATGTGTATTTCGCTGATTTCGCGCTTTATAATCCTGAAATGCTCAATACTTATTTTAAAATATTTAAATGATTTGGGTGTTTAGACTTCATTTTTCCACGACTCTACTTGCAGTGTGCAATATCGTTTCATTTGACTTGAATAACCAAAATATGTCTGGACAAGCTTGCTTGCTTGTTTTGTATTGTAACTGTTTTTTTGCTCGGCTTCTATAAAATAAATCGTGTAAGTACTGTTGAATACTTTCTTCAAGAATAACCTTCATAAACAAATACAAAAATATTCCCTCAAATCCGATTGGTAGTTCAATAGATTAGTGTGTTTACACAAGCAAACTTTTTTCTTTATTATATCAGTAATAGATTACACCTGCTGTTTTATTCAATACTAATGCAAATACATTTTCACTATTAAAAAAAATTGTTTGCCGTTTCAACATTAGTCGGAAACTAGCTAATGTCACCCCCACTATTACCTCCCACATAGATGATTCAATAAAACTGTATTTTATTAATAAAATAGCGAGCGACATATTGCACATGTCTTCAAACCATCCATTTTAGATACTTAACAGTCTATCAGCTAGTTTCTGAAACGTATTTTTAAAGTTAATGACACATTATACTTAATATAAAAATTAATATGCGTTTCAGAAACTAGCTCTATGTTTAGTGTAATTGGCCTTTTAATACATCAAAATGATATACTTGTTAACAGAAAAATTAACTCACTCTCATTGTCAGTTTGTCAGTCTTGTGTTACGTGACATCAAAAAATAGCTTACGTAATAATAAGACCATCTGACCTTGACAGATTTTTGTACTAATGACGTACTAAATGGACAATTTGTTATAACAGATAAAATGTCGACATCATCTCTAAAAAAATAATGTTTACTTCACATTGTTTACATTGAGGACCACGTTGCCGAGTTACATTGCCCAATCGATAGTTTTATCTTCAGAGTTATTTCGGTCGTGCGATTCTGTACCACGAGCGTAAAGATATGGGTCATGGGAATGCGACATCCCCCTTTCTCTTTAAATTACTTCTATCACGCATTTCGATGTATGCCAAGGCCCGCTTATGCGATCCTGGCCCCCGCAACGTAAGCGGGCGTCGATTTTAAGCGCGGCGCGGGAATTACAAGTTTTAAGGCGACGCAAGACGCCGAAATAATGAAGATACGTTCTAATAGTTATTTTAACAATAAATGTACATAATATGTATTTATTTTGCAAGTAGATTTACATAAATTAGGTACTTTTGCACGTGTTTTTTTACCCACTGATATAAAAAAAATACTGTATTAAAATTACTATGAAAAACTTCGATGTGAAATGTTTCGTAGTAAATTTTTAAGATGTCTCAGATGCCGAAATAATGAAGATATCTGCGGCAAATTGATAAGTGATTCATAGTTAATTATGTCGACATTTTAATAGTTTTTTAATTAATGATTGAGCAATGATATTCCACAGAATCCGTTATTATTTTATAAGTAATTAATTTATAATTTACATTGTCACATCACAACTACAGTTTAATTTGCTTTTAAAGAACTAATTTTCTGTACGTACGAAACAATTTGAATTTGAACCAATTGCAGCTTTTTTTTAAATGAAATAAACCTACACTTTAACCTATTTTCCATAAATAGTGAAATTAATCCTGTAAGTTTAGTAAAGAAATACATACTTGTACTATGTACTACGTCAAAAATGTACTCTATAATGTACTTAGTGAACTTACGTATCTGCCAATATTTTTTTAAATAATTTTTCATTCTTCTATTTTATCTAAAGTTTTACAGCTAGAAATAATAATAACTAGGGTATGCCAATTAAAAGCCTCCATAGTTTATTTTTATTCAGTCTGCGCCTTAAAGTTTCGATAAAATTTACTAGCATTACTGGAATCAAATAACAGTATAGCACGGGAACCGGATAGTATGTTTACTAAAACATTCCATGTGCGCTTGCGCAATACCACTAGGACGCGGCCCGCGGAGACAAGGCGTTCACCTCGCCGTAGATGTCACGGTTCCGAGTTTTCAATAACTCGACCCCTCTGCTCTGTAATGGCTTTTGTTTTTTGTTTTTTTTTATTCATGCACATTGGTCCATTTAAGTATGGATTTAATGGCGGGAGACGGACGAATTTGTTTCTGTTTATTCAATTATTTTGTTAGTTTAACTTAATCGATCTGATACTGTGATATTTGCGTAGTCTAGTCCTACGCCGTTTGTGAAACTAAGCCTATTCGGGACTTTATTTACAAGTTGTGAAATCCAAATTTAATATCTTGTGAGAAAGAATCCGATTAAAGTAGACGTCAAAAAATACCACACATTTATATTTTTATCCGTCCGTCGTCATATTAATCATGAAATTCATAAGAATTGTCGCGAATTAGCAGTATCAAGTGCTGCAAGGCGAGCAACCGACCGTAACATTGTTAATTGCTTACCATTGCCGTATCTACAGGATGCTTTTAATATACGTCGTTATACTTTGATAACCCACAATGAGACTTAAGACAAATCAATAATCTAATTTGTGAACTGTTTATGATTATATTGTTTTCGGTTAAACTAATATTCTGGGACGGGAAAGTAATATTTTCCTTCAAAAATGTTTTTGGACTTCAGATAACATATCTATATGTTAGATTGTTATTTTACCGTTTTTATAGATTATCCTGAAGATTTATATCGCGTGTAATCCTTTGGTTAAGGGAGTAGACAGAGGATTTTTTCTTGCAAAACATGTGACAAATAAGTTGTCTATTTATTTTATTACTGGCTGATAATAACACAATGACATTCAATATTTGAATACTAATATTATAAATGAGAAAGTGAGTGTGTTTGTTTTGTTTGTTATTCCTTCATGGCTTGACTAAGCAGCCGATCATTATGAAAATTTGCATACATATTGTTAGGGGTACAGAGCCCAACATAGGCTACTTTTTAACCCGTGAAAGTATGTCGTTCCAATGGGAAAATCATTTTTCTACTATAGAGGGCGCTGTATCGGCCAACAGATGGCGCCACAAGTCGCGCTATGGATTGTTTTGTTGTCAAACGAGATCTGTGTCATAAAATTAACGCGAGCGAAGCCGCAGGGAAAAGCTAGTTTGAATATATTTGTGCAACTCGTATAGTCGACCAGTAAAGCAATTAGGTCTCATCTCACTACTGCAGTGCAAAAGCCTCCTCACGCTTCCAAGCATGTCGTTTGTTTAGTTTCAATAGTAATGATAATTCCATGAAATCAATATAAACAAATTCTCATGTACATACTTTTAACAATAAATTAACATATTAGTTAATATGTATACAACATACGTAATTATTTTGTTTTTAACTCTCCTGACTAGATAGAAATTTGAATATATTTTTTTAAGTATGACAAAAACATGTATGATAACATACTCCTAGACCAACAAGAAAAGATTTACATAAATATAAATAAATCTATAGGGACAAATCACACAGATTGAGCTACCTCAAAGTAAGTTCGAAACTTCGTGTTATGGGATACTAAACTCAACGATACCATATTTTATAACAAATACATATGACATATTATACGCTGGATGCAGGCCGCTGCCAGCAGGTCGCACTGGAGACGTTTGGGGGACGCCTATGTCCAGCAGTGGACTTCTTGTGGTTGAGATGATGATGATGACATTATAGATAAACATCCAAGACAAATCAGAAAAAGTTCGTTTTTTCATCATCATCCGACCGGGACTCGAACCCGGGACCTCCTGGGTCGCCACGGAGGTCGTACAGTCGTACATGTATTGTATGTTAACATAACGTATACTAATATATACTAATATACCGTATTATTTTCCAGCTTGGACAAGAAGACCAAGGATTTCACACAAGCTGAGAACTTGGCGCGTCACTACGAGACTCGCTTCAATGAAGAAAGCAACAAGTACAATGCAGCCCTTGTTGACAAGAAGAAGGCTCAAGATGAGGCTAAGGTGTGTATCTATACTAATATTATAAAAGCGGAAGTGCATTTGTTTGTCCATCTTTCACGTCGAAAGTAACTAACGGATTGATTATATTCTTTTTGGAGATATAGTACAAGGTCTGGAGAGTAACATAGGCTCCTTTTTATCCCGGTAAATTAAACATGAAGATTCGAGAATCCCGTTTTTAATAAGATATTATGCCCGCTCCACACTTCTCGCGCGAAGCTGCGAGAGTACCACGATAGTAGCCGCGAAAAATGTGCGAATCGGCTCCACACTTCGCGTTCGCGCTATTTTCGCGGCTTCGCGCGCGATTCGCGCACGCAGTGTGGAGGGACATTACACAAGATTAAGGAAGACAATCAATGACACCACACCATAGATATGAACTTTCTTAAAAACAGTTTTACTTCCGCAACTACAGGAGTGCCTAGAAAATTCTGGAAGGAGTTTAGACAACTGTATCGTAGTTTACATGTACTACAATTCTAACTTTACTTATGTTTTCATAAAATTTGACTTGATAGATAGTATTAATTTAACAGCATGTGTACACTGCAGTAAAATACAAAAAGGCCATGACTCTAGTGATAACATTGCTCATGGAAGCAAAACACTGGTTTTCAGCCATTACCAACAACTTTGACAGATTTATAAAGTACGCACTTATATCTATATCATAATATTTCTTTTATGTCCAGGAACTTGCCAAGGAGCTGGAGAAACTGCGCAAGGTGTACGCCGACACCCGCAAGACCCTCGAGGAGGAGATGCTGTGCCGCATCGACATGGAGAACACGGTGCAGAGCCTGCGCGAGGAGCTCTCCTTCAAGGACCAGGTGTTCCAGCAGGAGTTGCAGGAGACCCGCACCCGTCGCCAGGTCGAGATATCGGAGATTGGTGAGTAATAAAAGAAAATGTGGTTGTAAACAATAACTTAAAAGTATAACAAACGGGGTAAAAATATTGATGTCAGCAATAAGGCCGCCTTGTTGCAAATACAGTCTGTAAGTTATTTGTTTATACTTACTGTCTGTGTATTGCAAATGAAGCATATTCTATCTTGAAAGTATAACAAACGTCGTCAACAAGGATGCTCAAGGGTGTACTCTGTTCCTGTCAGCAACCACATCAGGAATAAAATTCTTCTTGCAATTCAAATTAAACATTTCAAACAATATTCTCAAATACTATTTGACACAATTTGTTTGATGTTTTCGTGAGGGCTTCATAGAACAATATATCTTGTAATTGCTACCATTATTTTTTATTATTGACCTTCATATTGCTGATTACTACTGATTAGTTATTTAGTTTAGGAATAAACCTGGCCCTATTATTTAACATAATCTAAAATTGCAGATGGTCGCTTGGCACAACAGTATGAAGCCAAGCTGCAACAGAGCCTGCAAGAGTTGCGCGAACAACAGGAAGCTAACATCAAGGCTAACCGCGATGAGATTGAAGCTCTCTATGAGAATAAGGTAAGATTTACCATTTTAATACTAAAATCCAAGCTTAATTAGTAGGATCTGATCTGAAATGAAATTACCATTTTAAAATACATTTTCTTATTATTTTGTGGTAGAAAGACAAAAAAAAATATGGCAACGATGGCATTATGGCAATTTATTTATTATCAAATTGAACTAGATGAACTCTAACTAAAAAGAGTAAGTCTAGTTCAATTTGACACTAAATATATTCATTTTATTTCTATATTTGTTTTGGGGTAGTATAAAGAAAAATTAAAATGTATATAGTAGTGCTGGTTTTAGAGTTATTCGTTATAGTTCAATTTTACAATGTCATCTCAATGCCAAAGCTTATGGTTCACAGTTTATAAAACAATTGAAAATCGATTGTCGTTATGCACTGAGTACTAAGTAATAGTTTCGAACTTTGTTTTATGACTGTACACGCCAGGAGATTTGGTGTTCAGTATAGTCACGAACACGTAGGTATACCATATGCATTATAACCTATACTATAAGTGCATGTTTTATTGTTATGTCCAGTTGAAGAACCTGCAAGGCGCCGCATCCCGCAACAGTCAGGCGGCCACCGTGGCCGTCGAGGAGCTGCGCACGATGCGCACACGCATCGACACGCTCAACTCGCAGCTCAACGAGCTGGAGAACAAGAACGCAGCTCTAAGCGTATGTATTATTTCAACTACACACACAGTATTGGAAAAATCCAACTTTTTTGTGTTCCTCTAATTGCCGGTGTGTGTATATACACCTATTGTTCCATATGCGTGTATGGAGGAAACCTTAATTGTTTATAGGTGGCCTAACATTCCCTATACGTCATTTTGACAGTTACATGAATAAAGCAGTCCATGTCTAACCTTGTTTTGCTTGACAGAACCGTTGCCGCGAGCTGGAGCGCCAGCTGGAGTCGGAGCGCGCGCGGCACGCCGAGGACCTGGCGGCGCTGGAGCAGGAGCTGGCGAGGCTGCGCGAGGAGATGGCGGCGCAGCTGCGCGAGTACGCCACGCTCATGGACATCAAGATCTCGCTCGACCACGAGATCGCCACCTACCGCACGCTGCTCGAGGGCGAGGAGGATAGGTCAGCGCCGAATCTTTGCTCTTATTGTTAGCGACTAGCCAAATCTTCTCTTTATTCTTGATTTAGTCTTGTCTCTTCCGTCTTCTTAGTTTACTAGTTTTATTTTTCCATTACACGTCTTCTCCATATCATCTTTGATAGATACAATCCATTTATTTTGTCCCTAGTTATCACTTATCTTTGAGTTATAAACAAATAAGCGTTAACATTTTTTTAAATCATGAATGTATTGTGTAAATGGTTTTAAAGGTTCAGATAATAGTGTCCACTATTCAACCTCTATTACCCTAAAAATGTTGACGGTCACTAACCAGACACCATTTTGCAGACTGAACATGACATCCCAGTCGCCGGGCCGCGAGTCCCGCGCGTCCGCCAGCGGGCTCAGCAGCAGCGGGCGCGTCACGCCCGGCCGCCGCGCCACCCCGCTGCGCGCCGCCCGCAAGCGCACCCTGCTCGACGAGAGCGAGGAGCGCAGCCTGCAGGACTTCAGCGTCACCTCCAGCGCCAAGGGGGACCTCGAGGTCGCCGAAGCCTGCCCCGACGGCAGCTTCGTCAAGATCAGGAATAAGGGCAAGAAGGTAAACATACGAATTGTCTATTGCACTCATGTGTATTTTGATAAAAAAGTGAATACTAACTGCACAGGTAAAGAAAACGAACGTCGTCTCTCAATCACAATTTGTTACCAACTAACTTAAGACTAGCGCTTCATTGCATTTATAGTTATAGTTATAAATCGAATCTAAGAGTGTCTAAGGCCCGTATTATAGAACAGATCTCAAATACAGTTTAAACGTCAATCACTTGATTACAACTTAAGTATTGATTCGATGCTCGAGCATTTCTTTTATTTTTGAATATGACTTAAGAGTTGATCAGCTGATCTTTACTTGAGTAGCAAAATTGATCTCTACTCGAAATCATAATTTCTGGTCTATGGTTCAAATGTGTTTTCTATTACAAAATGAATTATTTTATTATTTTATTCCGATTCACGCACGTTTCACAAAAAACAATATGATGCTAATGTACATATTTTGGAATTATTTTTTAACAATTAATATTTTGTAATATACATTTAAATTTGGTACAAAATTTTCTGTTTTACATCAACTCAGTCAAAGCATAACTTGATTTCTTAATCTAAATACCAACATTATAATTATCAACTGTCAATGTCAATGTCAAAAAACTCAAATGAGTCTTGTTTATTTTTGAACAATGCTTGGGAACTAATCTATACTTAAATACTACTTAAGTCAAGAAAGATCTGTGTTTGCCTGAGTGAGGTCGAGAGTACGCTTGGGTGTTGTTTACGAATTTCTAATCTCTTTCTTTGGGTTGTTTTAAATAAAATAAAGTTGAAACGCTAGTATATTAGTTCAATGAGTTCAAATATTTCCATTTCAGCTCATTGAACTAATATTACTAGCGTTTCATATCTTGACCTAAGTATTATTTAAGTATAGATTAGTTCCCAAGCATCGTTCAAAAATAAACAAGACTCATTTGAGTTTAGCTTGGTAAATTTCTACTCAAGCATTGTTCTGAAATTAAAGCTCGATTTAAAACTATTTTTAAATTGAGATCAAAGCTTGAGTATCGTTCTGTAATACGGGCCTAAGTGCCCGTAACCCACGAGGGCCTACAGAATAAAGTATTTTTTATTTGATTTCAATGCACACTTATGTTATCTTTAATTGAATATTATTGTTACTAGGAACAAAGCCTGGGTGGATACCAGATACTGCGCAAGGCCGGCGAGCAAGAAACCGTGTTCAAGTTCCACCGCACCGTGAAGCTGGAGCCGGGCGCCGTCGCCACGGTCTGGTCGGCCGACGTAGGAGCTGATCACGACCCGCCGCACAGCATCGTCATGAAAGGGCAGAAGTGGTTCGTCGCAGACACGTTCACCACTGCTCTCTTGAATAATGATCAGGAGGTATGTTATGATACTCGTTTGTTACTTATAAGAAAGTAGCTTTTTTTGTATATACCATTAAGGTAGCAAACAAGTATATGGCCTGATGGTAAGCAGTCAGTTACTTGTTTTAGTATTGATTATATCAGTCTTTTACATAAGAAAAGCGATACAAAGTTAAAACCAAATTTTAAATTCAAATTGACCTTTTCCTACCACCACATAACACTGCAGATTTTTACAAAAAAATTGTACTTAGCTAGTCTGTCGTTATGTCTTTCGAATATGTGACGCCTAAATGAAGCATTAATATAGATAGACATATAGACCTTATGTAAATAAAAATATAGTTTACTTGGTTCAAATCCTGAACAAATTAATTGTAATGGAAACTAAAACACATTTACAATTCTTTTTTATAGGAAGTGGCGGTGTCTGAGCGACAGCGGCGACAAATCAGCACGAGCGCACAGAGACATCGCGAACTTGCACACAAATTCCCTCGTCGTGAGCAGGTAAATTAATTACAATAAAAAGACTATGTACTTAGGTTTGAATGTGGCATGTGTGTACAACGGTACAATACATAACAAACCTTTTGCACCAATGAAAATATTATTTGAAATTTATAATGTACAAATACAAACGTCAATATAAACGTAATAGCAATGTTTCCAATCAACATCTAAACAAAGTTATTAGAAGGGAACAACGGAATATCGTCAGAAAGGTATTGGACATAAAAGTGGTAGAAGTAAGAAGTAGGGGAAGACCAAAGAAAAGATGGATAGTATATGTGAAGATATGTTACGGCCGAGATGACGAATGATGGGGCAAAGTGGATATTATTACCATGCTTTACCGACTCCACTTAAAGTGGGAAAAGGGTAGGAAGAAGAAGAATGTACACAAAACCATTCATGGCAGATAAGAAAAGGGTCATAATGAAACTGTTCTCTTTCAGATGGGAGAGATTCGAGAGGGAGAAGAGAACTGCCGCATCATGTAACGCGCGGCCGCGGCCGTCCGTCACTTGGTGCCTCTCGCTTCGCGCGCCGGAGCGCTGCTTTCTGCCCTGTGGGCATCCCCCCTCTATACACGTAGCAAAATTTCTTTAACAAGACAGATGTTGAGATAGCTACCCTAACAATAAGTTTTGAATAAATATTTTCGGTATGATAAAATGCTTATCACGTTTAGGCATGCTCACGGGAAGTGTCGCTCTCGCTTCCCATCTCCGCTTGGAGCGCTCAGTCAAAGAATGGAGGTGGAGGCAAGTAATAAATAAAGGCGTTAACGGTATTTAAATATTCACTTTAAACGAATAACAACATTGATCTTGTTATTACGTTGTTTTTTTAAATAATCTGCCATATTAATGGTCTGCAGATGGTAAATAAAAATACATTTTTGAATGTTTGTCCCGCCTTAAAATTGTGAAAATATTATACTCGTAGCAGTAAGCGACATTTTTATATCACGATATTTATTTACATGTGAACAAGCCAATAACTTCTAACATCTGCCGAGTTAGAGAAATGACGGAACCGATTCTTCGCCATTGATGGCATTTTCCTACTCTCATCCAAGTCAGTGGACAAAGTACAAATTAAGTTCACTATTTAAGTGGGTAAGTATAGAGATAACAAGATTTTATTATAAACCCCACCCTCACGACAACGTGCACTAGATTTTAAGTAATTTTATATCTATAAAGAGTATCCATCTGATATCAGAGTGAAAGGAGTAGATAAAATCTACTAATATTCATAATTCTTAGTGACCTTGGACTAGAGAAATCATTGTATTTAGGTTAAGTTTAAAATGACATTCATTATGTCGATTTATTGTAAGAGTCAGTTTTCATAGTACTGTTTTAACATGCAGGTGCAAGTCTCAAATGAAAAGCTCTCATTGAACGGAAAATTAAGTTGATAATAAAATGTTAAATTAAGTCTGCTTTTACACTGGTACAATATTACAGTTATTGTAATTATGTATTAGGGATATTTCTTAGTTTTTGTTTTAAATCATATTAGAGAAGATGGAATGTGATTTGTTTATTATTCTTTGATTAAAAAGTAATTGTGAGACTTTAAATTTGAACCCAGTTTAACTTCCATTGTAAATCCAAGAATTATTACATGTACTACAAATAATATAATAATTAAGGTTTAAATAAAATGTGTTTTATTTCTATTAGTCCTGTTTTTTTCGGTCAGTTTGTTTTACTTACTGCAGGCATACAAGCAAGTGGGCCACCTGATAGAAAGTCATCGCTTTCAATACGTTGTCCGCTACAAGGAAGGTGGGAATAAGGAGAAAAAGAGAGAGAGAGTTAGGCTTTCGGATCTCTCACTCACTGAACCATTCGCATTGTTGCATCACGCCGATATGCTGAATGAAAAGAAAGTGTTTTTAGGAAGTAGAAGAGCTCTTCGTCCTGCCGTATTATTGGTCGTGGTTCACAGGGGTATTATAAATTGCTCTAATTTATTCAAATTTTAATTTATTTGTTTTAATGTATTGGTCGTGGTCCACCTGCGAAGTGCATACATTTCGTTATATAGATTTTTTCAGGAGTTATTTCCACTTACATATCTTTGACCAACGAAAAGGTACGGCATCTCAAGATGTATGAAACTGATGCCGTACAAAATTAAATGACCGAAATTTACCCTGGAAAGCCCTGGAAATTTCCGGAAAAAAAAATGTGGCGCACCATTTTTGTACAGGCACTGCGCGTTTTCTTACAAGTGACGGTATAGGAAGTTAGTGCTGAATCTTTATTATTTTATGCCCTTGCATTGTAAGGTCACCTTGGTTCAAATGACCCCACAGACATCATGTGTGAATGACCCATAAATTTTTGTCATAAGCCCGCTCACTCACATGTGTACAAATACGCGAACCAAGACGGCATTTGCAAAAGGTACCATGTCTCTGTTTGCAAATGACTGCGAAGTTTTCGCTGCAATGGCGCTTTTCCGAGCCGTATTTTTTAACGCACATCAAAGAGCGCTAACTTCGAATCCTTGCGTCGCCTCCTACACATTCGTGTTAGCATTCGTGAGACCCTTAGAGAAAGGATGAATAGAGGCGACACGGTAGAAGTGAGCGAGATGAGTAAATACAATATTCCCAAGGCCAAAAAGAGCTAGAGAAACATTTTTGTCCTTATCGACGTATACTATTTTTTTGCTGGGCACATTCGCTAACTGTGCCCAGCAAACGAAAGCGGTTTTCTTTATTTCTCAAAATCAGAATTTTCAGGGTGAAAACAAGGCAAAAACTGTGTTCTGTGGTTGAGTTGATGTGTTTTTGCGTTCATAGACTATGGTGCATTGTAGTGTTTTAGGCTGCAATAGACAAGATTAAATGATCGCAGATTTGTCAGCACCGTACGCGCCGCACTCGCCGAAAGCGCCGCAATTTTAATTTGGTTGTAGGTATACAATGATGTGAAACCTCGCACATTTCACGCGCACCGTACGCGCCGCATTTCGTAAAGTGCGGTAGGCATCCGAATTTGAAGGAAGCATTCTGATAACGTCTTATAACGCGGTGCGTACGTTTCTGATGACGTCACCCGCATTTCCATAAACTGCCACTTTTACGAAAGTGCAGAACGAATTTTGATGCCCCTCCACATAATGTTTAGTAGAGAAGAGATATCTCGTCGTAAATAGGTAGCACATTTGGCGACACCTTACAAAATTTAGCTGAAAAGATTTTCATAATCTTATTTTTTCTCTGAACAGCCAGAATAAATTTGCTCTCCCTTCTAAATATGAGGAATAATGAGGAGCAGTTTTTCTGTTGTCAGTCTCTTTACTATGGAAAGAAAGAAATATATATACACATACATCATTAAGAATCAAATCGTTTCTTCAAAGAATAGACCTTCACCGGTACATTCTCTAGTCATGTCATACAATAACTATGTTTAATACTCTACAAAACTATTAAAATTTGATAATAACGGAATATGTATGGACTATTTATGAGTCTGAAATAACTGATAGGTATCTAAATTTATTTATAAAGGTAAGTCATTTATAAAACAGTCGAGGGCTCGCGGGCCGCACAGAGAGGGGTCGCAGGTTGCCGACCGCTGTGCTAGGCTACCAAGAAATGCGGTGCGTACGGTGCTGACAAATGTGCCATCACCTGCATTCTAATAGTTCGTACAACGTACCAATATTAGTGCACATGTATACACAATACAATACAAAAACACTTTATTGCACCAAAACAAAACATTAATACATGAAACTTAGAAACTAAACAGTACATACAATAGGCGGTCTTATGCATGTGTGTGGTCAGCATAATAAAAGACAAGAATACGCCTTAGCTTAAAGGATTTATATTCAGGCCAGTAAAAATGAAAAAAAAAATAGAGATCTGTCAAAGTCAATGTCAAAATTGTCAAAGTCACCTAAGAACCGGCAAGTTGATTTGATTCGAATTGAGAAATAAATGTTTTTATTTTGAAATAGGTATGTATGTACTGGTTTTGATTTCCTAATTTCTGTGTAGAAAATTAAAAATCTAATTAGGAGCATATCGGCGCGGCGTGTAAGTCTGCAACATAAAAACATAACCAAACCCTCCTCTTCTGAAACTAGACTCGGGTTTCATGTGATTCTATTATAAGGTCAGGGCATGGACGTACCTAACTAATCCTTATTAGTACTTCCATGAGTCAGGCAAGTCTACTTCCACTTCGGGATCACATTCACATTGTATGCAAACAACTTTATATTCTCGTATCAATACGAATGAAAATAATGAAGTTCATTCATTACATATTAAATGGGAAGCATAGGAAGGGACAAGTCCCATGTGATAAGAAGGGATTTTTGGGTATAAAAGCGGAATGGATGGAAATGTGAAAACGTGAACTGAATTTATGCAATGGTATTTGAAAACAAATCAAATAAAAATGATTTATGAACTGTATGGATGGACAAAGAATAAAATTTTAACGTATATTCCGTGTACACTAACTGTTTTTTATCCATAATTTACATAATATCTAAAACATTTTCCAGTAATAGTAAGTACTTGTATCACAAAGAAAAAGGAACATGTTTGCAAATTGAATACAATTTTCACTAACACATAATTATATATTTTTTTTTGTACGTGGGGCAGTTACGAACAAATGTGTTCTACGGTTAGAACACTTCGCATAGCGCCACCTGCTCCTAAAATAAAATTTAATATGCTTGTGTTATGGGTACCAGGCGATGGATATATTATTGTAAACATTTACTTATCACATAGAAAACACAAATACTCAAGAACAAACAAAAGCCATCACATAAATGTTACCTGAATCGGGAAATGAATTCGCACCCTCTGATGTTGAAGGGGTGTCGAAGGTAGGTTCACAAAAAAATCAATTTATTCTATAAGATTTAATATCTACATGGAGGAAAGATTTGTACTTTTGTAATGAATAATCTCGAAAACTACTAAACCGATTTCAAAAATTCTTCGTTGGGAAGGTACATTGCCTCCGGGTAACTTTCCCGCAATGACTGTTGTAATCCCTCATTGCAATATTTAATAAAATTGACCCGCAATTCGTCTCTTCCATCCCGCATGTCCCGCATCCAACGGTAAATTAATATTTCTACAATGCGACACAAAAGAGAGATTTTTTTATGAGATTCTAAACAAAAAGCCTAACCTAGTTAAAAAATTACACATAAAAAATACGATTTTAAAAAATATATACCTATGTTGACTGACTAGCTACGTTATTTGTTTGAAAATATAAGTGAAAATTCTAATAGATCAATAAAAAAGCTAATAACATTTTTCTTTGAATCTGTTTTAATGACTTCCTAATAATTTAATAGCTGTATTTTTACATTACTTGCATGCATAATGTATTAAATTAGATGAGATAATTATTTAAACAATTGTCTTGTAGGTATTTAAAAAAAGAAAATAACATAATCTATTTTTTATTTTCTATTTTATTTATAAATTATTATTATTAATTAATTAATTAATTTGACATAACATGAAAAAAAATCTCGAAACGAAGAAAACTTAGTTGTTAGAAGCTAAACGGCCATATTCCAAGCACGAATTTACGTAAAGACTGCTTTCAATATACATATTTCATGAATCATCGATGTCGATCAGTAATCAGCCCAATGGGATATATTTCGGGCGGGTCCACTGTTTCCGCACCTTGACCCAGGTGGGCGTTACGACGCAATAGGTCAGGGGGGCGAGGCGCGGGGGGCATGTTTGGGCGGGCGGCGGAGTAGTAGCGTAGTGACGTCAGAGACTAGCAGTATCGACCCCGGCAGCCGTCATAACACCCCGCGCTGCTCCGCCCGCCCACGCCTCCGCAGCCGCCGCTGCGCATCTACGCATCGCGCCACCCGGAAGTTTGCTCGCGCTAATGGGAAACGCTTCGGGCCCTCTTTGATGAGATCCACGGACCACCCACACGCTTTGCATAGGATTGCTTTTCTGACACCTCGCCATGGCCCGCTATT
Organism: Endotricha flammealis; assembly: GCA_905163395.2. Lineage (NCBI taxonomy): Eukaryota > Metazoa > Arthropoda > Insecta > Lepidoptera > Pyralidae > Endotricha > Endotricha flammealis. The sequence continues at coordinate 5,561,682 of LR990853.1, forward strand.
GTAGCCTTCAACGAAATATAATGCGCCCCGAGTTTATTCGTAGTAATGCAATGTAATAAATATTTTCTGAAACTGCAAATTATAGTCTGACTGCCTTACTTTTTTAATGGGGTGTTTATAGTGAATATATTATTATAGGGTAATTTTAGTTCATTATCAAAATTCGAAAATGAGACAAGTCAATGGAAAATTATGACCATGTTATAAGATCCGGATTCTGTGTGTTCTGTTCCTATGTATCACTGTCGCCAGGCGTGTATTCGCTACTGTGGCGAGGCAGAAAATTATAGAAACAAAATGAACAAACAGACGCCTACAAGTGCGCAGTTTGTGGATGTAGGCGGGGTAGAACTTTGCTGGTTTTCCGACAAAAGACCTTGACCCATATTTAAAGCCTCCCTCGGATAGACTAAATAAGTGAAGCGACTCTGTTGTCTTGTTAGTCAAGGATAATAACGGTCAAGGAGGCAATAATTTTTCATTAACATAATTTTCTAGGGACTGAACAAACGACGCCCCTTGCCTTGCTTTATTCAAATAACGTTAGACGAGTACGGTCTGTTCTTTTTAATGTGTGTACATTTTACTCAATGTTTTGTGATTTTACTGAATTAATTTTACTTTCAGAAATAACTGCGCTAGATTTCTGAGCAATTAGGAATATTGCAGGAATCTGAAAATGGCAAAGTGCTCCTCAGAGCAGTCCTTACAGCCGCTGAAGCGTTTCAAAAAAATTCCCATTTATGTAGTTGAAGAACACAATGAAGCATTACAATTTATTTATTCAGCAATTGGGGGAAAGAAACTGCCACTCGAAGGAACTACTCTAGTACATTTCGACGCTCATCCAGATATGCTCATAGATCGTAAGTTAAAAGGTGAAGATGCACGATCGGGAAGGAAACTTTTGCCTTTGTTACAAATTGAAAATTGGATCGTGCCCGCAACGGCGGCCGGGCACCTGAGTCGCGTGGCGTGGCTGCGGCCTCCGTGGGCTAAACAGTTCGCCGATGGTACGAGGACAATCTCTGTAGGCGACCATCCCGAGACGGGACTCCTTCGTGTAGATAGCACAGAACCGTATTACCTCTCAGATGCTCTGTATTCATCAAAACTAACAAACCAAAGAAACTTTGCTTTAACTGTTGCAGAACTGTTTCATTCAACTAGCAAATCAAATGATGTTCACAAATTAGCAAAGGCTCTTGATATTAGTCAACCGTATGTGTTAGATATAGATTTAGATTTCTTCAGTACCGGAAATCCGTTTTTATCTTTGTATGAAAAAATTAAATTGTATGATCGGTTAGAACCTATATTTAATTTTAAACTCCCCGATAATAACGACGTAGAGACAGTAGAAAAAGTTGTAGAGCTGCGAGAGTTGCAACTTCAAGAGGTCGAAAACTTATTTCAGCACCTCGAAGAACATGGAAATTTGGAAAAGTATGAAGGAGAGCAGTCGGATATATTTAATATGGTGAGTTGTTATAATTGAGAACATTCGATTTGAATATGTAGTGTAGTAGCCTGATCATTGAGAGTGGTTGTAATACGAAATGGATACTTCAAATTAATGGTCTAATATACTTTTATGTATACTGTCTGTTTAAGGCAGGTATGCAATAGCTATTTATCAATCTTCACTTCATTCTGAACCCAATTTATAGGTACCTTATTCAATATCCTACAATAATATTATAAAGGCGAAAGTGTATGTTTGTTACTTCTTCAGGCTCAAACGGCTGGGCCAATATTTATGATATTTGGTATGTAGGTAGCTGATACCTTTGATTAACACATATAATACTTTTTATACCGAAAAGTACGCGATTCTCGTAGGATTTGATAAGTCTGATATAGGTGGCGCTGCACTGTGCATAAATTAATACACGCAAAAGAAGTTGCGCGGGTTTCACTAGTATTAACATAAAAATTGTAAAGCAGACGGCCCGGTGCCGGTGGTGCGTTGGTTGGTAGGTGTCAACCGAGGTCGAGGGTTCGATTCCCGCTCGGGGCAAACATTTAATGTGATGGCATTTGAATTTGTTCTCGTGTATTACTAGCTGTAACCCGCGGCTCCGCCCGCGTGGTCAAGGAAATATGTCAATATTTTTTCCCATGGTAATCTTTTTATCTAATATGGGAAAAAAGTAGCCTATGTCACTCTTCAGACCTTAAACTATCCCCAATAAAAAATCATATCAATCCGTTAATTACTTTGGACGTGAAGGGAGGACAAACAAACAAACACACTTTCACATTTATAATAATACACTGGGCGTCAAAAATAAGTAGTACAGTTTTAAAATTGCAATATCTCCTAAACTACAGAAGCTAGCTTTGAAATAAAAAAAAGTTAAAAGACAATTTCATTTTATTTAATAAAAACTTTATGCATAATCGTCTTTCAAAGATTGATTTTTATTTCAAAACTCTAACTTCTATAGTTTAAGAGTAATTGCAAATTTAAAACTGTACTACTTATTTTTGACGACCAGTGTATTAGTATGGATGGTACCCATAACACAAGGAGCCTTAAGCCTAGCTTATTTTAGGACCATTTGGCGTTGTGTGACTTGTGTAAAAATTATTTATAGTATATTTACTGTCTACAAACTTTCTTTGTGGGGCATATTCAAAGAAAAGTTTATTTATTGTAATAAATACACTTGTTTTTGCCGATATGTTATCGATCATTCCGTAATATCGGTGTTAAATTTTATAATCAGTTCGTTCTGTTCTAATTTAACTTACCTACCAATTTAATTTTGTAACTAAATTGAAAATAAATTAATATCGAAACATGTTTTTTTACAAGAATCTATAAATGTTAATTGGATTTAAAGTTAATTAATTTTATTTAGTTCTATATTATACGTACACGTGAAAGATAAATGTACCTCTATATCAACTACATACGTAGATACCTTATCGTTTGTTTTAGACTTGTCCTTTTTAGGGTTCCGTGGTAAACTACAAGGAACCCTATAGTTTCGCCATGTCCGTCTGTCTGTCTGCCCGTCCGCAGTCTAGCGCCTAGACGCTTAATGCTAGAAAGCTGTAATTTGGTATGTATACACATATTAACAATGCCAACAAAGTGCTGGGACAAAATTTTGAAAAATATTTTTTTTCGGGGTGCCTCCCCTACATGTAAAGTAGAAATATTTTTTTTTTCGCGTCCATCCCATATTGTGGGGTATCGTTAGATGGTCTTTTCAAAACATTGAGCGTGTGGAAAGATCATTTTTCTATACAATGATCCGTTTCGGAATTATTTACATTTATCGTGTTAATTTTCGTTTTGCACGGTGGTCACCCCCCCCCCCCCCCCTCTATCTCCGAAAGTCTATGTTTAGAAATTTGAAAAAAATCATATGATAGTAGTCCATATGCTGAACCTCCAATGAAAACTATAACGGTTAAGTAGGCTCTACTAGTTACCGAGTAATAGCAGACGAACTGATAAAATAAAATTTCTTTGATGAAAACTTACGAATGTGATTTGATAGTGGACTCGAGGGAAAGCAAGCAAAGCACAGCAAATACGGAACCCTACATTGTGCGTGGCCCGGTTTTTATTTTCTCTTTAGTTTTTTTTTTGTTATGAAAAATCGTTAAACGTTTTAAAAACGATAAATTACGTTTCCAGGGTCTCTGATCACTCGACTATGCTTAATCATTATTATTAACCGTATCGGTATAGGCCGACTTGGCAGACAGGCTAAAGCAAGGATGGCTAGGGCCGTTGTTGTGGCTAACCTTCTTGTTAGTTCAATATGACACCATGGGGCTCCTCTTAAATAAACCCTCCTACATATTCATGAAATGGCAAAATACATTAAAACGCCTTCCTCCCACTGGGAATAAACACTCATATTGTTTTGCGTAGGTGTCAGATCTAGCGTCGGCGGTGTCAAAAGAAGCTGAAAGCGTTGGCGAACACCCAGACTGGTGGGCGGTGTATGCGGGCGGCTGTACAAGAGACCAGGGCGGTTTACCTTACCACATCAGCACAGAAGATGAAATAAAGCATATAGTTGAAGAATACTTCGAGCCGCTGTTGAAACTCCTACCACCGCCTGTTTTGATAACCGTTGCAAGGTCTACCGATGATGGCTACTGTCCTGCCCATCAGGTGAGATACCGTCTGGGTTATTAACTACTAGTTATACAGTCCTTACTAATATTATAGATGCTAAAGTTTCTGAGGATGTATGTACGTTTGTAACTTTGTCACGCAAAAATGTATTGATAGATTTGCTTGAAATTTGGTACATGGTTAGTTTTTAACCTGGATTAAGGATTAACACATAGGATAGTTGTATTTTTATCCCGGTTAGGTATCAGTCCGAGACCGGAAACAACGGGATTTTGCGGATAAAACCGGGGACATTGGGTTACTGGCTGATTAACTAATTACGATTAACCAATCAATAATACATAAATTGATAATGCATGTTTTTTTTTACCGCCTTATTAAAAGGAAAATGGAAAAAGAAGTATACGACGCCTCCTAATGATAACACGGCAAAGTATATAAACATTATCGTTTTTTTTTCAATTGTTTCAGGTTGATTTTATTCAGTCACTAGTGTTAAAAAAACTCGAACAGATATACGACACGGATGACCCAGCACTCCATTATTTGACCGTCAATGTTGGTAACTAAAAGCGTGTTGAGTTTATGTTAATAAATATTTACATTTAAAATTGATAATAATTAAATACCCAACCTCAGTATAATCAGGTTAAAGCCTAAACTAATTAAAATGAGTATTTATTTTTAATTTTAGATCATTTCATAACTCGCAACCGGGTGGCCAGGTAAAGTTTAGCTATAAATTATTCATTAATTAAAAGGTGTAGATTTATTGCAAAAGGAACTGATAAAATAAACTTGTATTCTAATCAGTTGCCAATAGGTACCTACTGGCTGATGGTATTTTAGCGTAGGATAAATAAATATAATTTATTTGTAGTGTCAATCAGGGATGCTGCGGACATTCGCATCCGCATCCGTAATTGCGGAGCTTCCGCATCCGCCTCTGCATTCGCAATATTTAATGCGGATATTCATGCGGATGCAGATGTACCGGAGCGAGTCGTGACAAAAAAAACGATCTTGCCAGAACGCTGGATTCGTCGAGTAACGACAAAGCTCCAGTACCTGAAAGTGACGGCGCTGACGCAGCACGCAGAATTTTTACTTCATAAAAATAGGAAAAGGTGAATATTGATGAAAATCCCCTGGAATGGAGTTCCAAATACTAGCACCAATTTCGCGCAGATATTTGTCACAAAAAAATCGGTCAAAAAACGCATCCGCAACATCCCTAGTGTCAATTGTCAATTAATTGTGCTCACAAATATAATAGTTACTTAATCGGTACAATGCGTTTAGAAAATGATAGGGCAGGCGACGCGGAGGCGAGCTCTGTCCGCTCTACTGCCAAATGCAATGCCGTAATTCACTCGTAATGTGCTTAACAAACATACACTGACATTTATGACGTGAATTTCACATTTTAAAACTATAAGTAGGTACTCGTTTCGCTGAAGAAATTTTCAAGTTATATTCCGCAATGAATTAATAATTAATGTATCAAGATGTTTCTATTATAGGTAAGTATTACGTAGTAACAGGGATACTCGATGCGTAGTAACTATTTAGTAATCGGTGGTATTAGCCATGACACGCGAGTATTGCTGGACATATAATGAAGGAAACAAAAAAAAATTGATTGAATGTCGTCTTCAGCGCATTAAAATCCACTGCGCAACATAGACTTCCAACAAATAGAATTTTATGTTTCGAAAGATTTGAAATTACAAATGATAGGGTTAATATAAATTCCTGGTGTTGACCCCATGTACCTACTTAAGATGGGAGAAGTAGAAAAAATTAAGATTCGACATGAAATTATTTATCCTGGCCCTGGTTTTTAGATATTTTTCAGTCTATAGGAGATCGTCTTTCAATTTGGTTTTTAAGTACATACATACATACTTTCGGGACCACAATACCCCCGCCCCGTTGTCTCGTGTAAATATTATAGGTGCATTAGAGTTAAAGTATAGTGATAGAGCATATTAGACACATTATTATAAAAAGCATTCATAACCGCAGTAAATTGCCAACGGCTCTGTCCGACAGCAACTTGCAAATGTTTAAACTACAAAGAAAGTTAGCGAAAAATCCGCTCAACAACGTATTTACATAGTAACACTAATGCGGGGGCTGCATAGAGGACACCGTAGTCATAATATTGTGATTTGTAGCGCTGCTGCGCGTGCGTCGATTTTGATAAAAATATAAATTTTTCATACATTGTGTTTTTCTCATTCACCTAATTTTTTCTTTGTAAAATGTTATGTAGGTGAAGTGTAGGTGTAGGGCCTTAGTAAAAAAAGAGCGTTTCGATTGCATGATCTAAAATATCTTGAAATAATTGATAAGTCTTATCGATTCTAAATTAGGTATCTTATGAATGCCATGACTTTATATTCTTTAGAAAGGACAGAACAGATGACGTTCTTAAAATAATTTAAAAAAAAACTGAAATATTGGCAGATATTCATGCTTTTGTAGCAACGTACATACAAAGATTATTCTTAAATTTAAATAAATAGGATTTCAATATCATATAAATAGATAATGACATCACAAGCAACTAGAGTAGTGAATTAAGAGCTAATTATACCAATAATTCCCGCCAGGGCCTCGGGGGCTGCTAAGAGGCGGTAATGCGAGGCAGTTAGCTAGGTGTCGCCTAATACAGGTCAATTAGCAATAAAATGTGTTACGAACTCCCCGCCACTTGTCGGCCGCACGTTATAATTGTTAAATAGAATACGTATAAACGTTGTTCATAATATTATCATCTCACAAAAAGGCCACTGCTAGACTGCCTCCCCTAAACGTTTCCAAAACGACCGTTTGGAAGCGGTCTGAATAGAAAACAAATTATGATTTATTTTATGGGCCTGATTACATCTTTCATTTGTTGACTGCAACACACGAGTGATACCCCCGGGGGTTGCAAAAGTCCATAGTCTACCCCGTAGACCAAACCATACTACGGTGACGATCGTGATACAAAAAGAGATTCAAGAGGCTTGGTTGCTTGCCTGTGCATTCTAACACGAATAATGAGTCTGGACTATTTGCAGATTTTCGAGGTAATATTTAAAGCGCACCAAATTTTAAGCGCACATAAAGTACTCCTCGCAGCTCACCTTATGGCACCTAAAAAGTTCGAGTCGGTAGTTTGAAAATATATGCGCTTCAAGAAATACCTCAGGCAGACAACAGATTCTCCGACAAATAAGTATGTACAATATAATATGTAACTTAAGTAGGTATGTATTACAACGATGGGACAAACAATTCAGTCCTTCGATTGGGGGCGATTGGGGTCAACTGCGCATCGAAGTGGCGACGCTAGTCATTGCTAACATCACATTACATCATGCGACAGCCTGGAAAACTTATATCAATTATATCCAATAAAAAGAATTGCTCTCATATGTTCACATACCTAACCTCTTAGGTAGTCTAGATGCTTATACAATTTGTATTTAGGTACCTATAGTGAGTTCGTATATGATTATGATACTAAACAGTATTCTTATAAGACTATTATGTTAATACGGCGCGGCTAGCCGCTTTTCTAGTTTAACACAGTGCCACAACAATTCACAGTGAACTCTCGAGTCACTGGCATTGGAATAGTGGTATGAAATTCAAGTTGACTCGCCATCGCCAGGCGAGTTGGTGATAGTGAATTATGCATCCGCTAGTGATTTGACGCACTTCACCGCCCTAAAATTTTATAAATCAGAAAAGTGATGAAGCGCGCGTTTTGAACAGCCAAGTTCCAATATCCTTGTGTCACGCACGACAGGAAACACCACACCTAAACTGGTAAACTCTATCTAGCGTTAGAACTATTTTTTACCTACAGCTGAAAAGTACAAAATTACCTAGTTCGACAGTCGGTTAAAAAAGGGTTAAGGATATTTTGTTGAACATTTATAAATATTTGTTGTGAAGAAACCATTCCTAGGTTACAATATAAGTTTGATAGGACATAATTTATGAACGTGTGAACGGCCGTGACGAGCGGCAAGCTTCCAAATCAAACAAGCTCGCGAAGCATTTGATATTTTTATATTACTTTGTATTCTCCGCTCAGTGAGTTTACGACGCTGCTTCATGATTTATACGTTACATACTCTGATAGGGGTACTTGAAAACTTCAAGCACGAACAGTATTAAAACGTTTTACGGGTTGCCTTAAAAATTTGAGTGTCATAAATTAAATGGTTAGTAACGAATGTTCAGTTTCATCATACGGTACACATACGGACATGTTATTTCGACTCCAGTGGCCGGTTTCGTAGGTTCCTGATTTCAGTTCCAGTTACCCTGTCTGTCGAATCATATCCATCAATCAAGCATCGTATCCCTTTCAGCGTTGCACTTTATCACGGGACACACTGTATATATTATGGTATTAGGTTTAATTGAATAATATATCTAAGTACTTATACGTGTGTTTATTTCGTTACCTACCTTACATTAAAATTTTATTACATATTACAGTACAGCCATTAAAGACATGCATGAGTGATTGTGATCAACAAACAAAACGACAATGTACCTAATCGGACGATTACAGGGTTATTCATGCATGCCAAGTGTTATTTTTAAGTAATAAAAAGAGAAATCTACTTTTTATTCGTTTTAAGTCAGGAAAATGGATTACTGAATGTCCGCCGTTTAAGGAAGGAGCTGGGGTCTATCAGACTTTCTCCTAAAGCCTTTCCCAAAGCTTGAGCTTGAGATGAGAGACACCGACTAAAAACCTATCTACCACCTTGACCATCTTTATGTTGTCGCGAGAACTGATGTGTATTCGCAGCTTCACATTTTTCAAATTTCACAGCCCCTAACAGAAATAGCTGTAGCTAAATTAAACTGAGGCATCATCGTTCTATAAATAACATTTTTCTTTCCCCTTGTTATTGCAAAATGGTATGTATTCATGAACTACATGTGGTGTCTAATTGCTTATTTCTCGTCATATGTAACTGACTAGCGAAACCCGCTCAACCTCGTTTTTGTGTGTATCTATCTCGCTTTCCCAAAATATAGTAAACAACAGCTCATAGCATTAGGTCCCAATACTAATGTAACAATAGACCGTGGTGCTCGGCAATCGAGCCTCACTTGATTTGCCATCTCTCTAACGTATAATTTTGCTTCAAATTGCTGAAGTGCGTTTTTATCGGGCGGGAAAACCCGCGCAACTTCATTCGCGTGTATCCCACTTTCCCGTGGGAATTTCGGATAATCCTTTCTTATCGGATGTCCACATAATACCAAGAACCCACCCTCCAAGTTTCAGGTCTCTACGTTCAACGGTTTGGGATATGCGTTGGACAGACAGACAATAGTTTTTCCATATCGATATTACCATGCAGGCGGCACGATCGGGCCAGTCGCAGTCTGAAATATACAACTACGTGAGTGTTAAGGAAGTCCTTTCAATACTTCCTACTCCGACTATCTTCTTTCTGATTAAATTCGTTGTGAGTTCCAAGACGCTGTAGTTTCTCCCCAGGGACGTCAATAAGCTTCATCACTTATTATCAATCTGAGGTCGCCGTTGTTAATCCTGATAAAACAGGGACAGGAGACACATCGGTGGGAATGTACCACACATTCCCACCGATGTGTCTCCTGTCCCTGTTTGAGGCTTGTACCGATCCCGCTTTCCCGTGGGGATTTCGAAAAATTCTTTCTTACGTCTTACAAAGACCACCATCCTCCAAGTTTGGTCTCGACGATCAGCGGTTTAGGCTGTGCGTTGATATTCGTCAGTTAAACGGACAATCAGGACTATTCAGGACAAAGCCTTTAATATTACCGTAGCGTAGGGTAATGTGAGTATTTACAATTCTTGTATTCAATATTTCGATATTTTAAAAGCATAAAACACTACGCCTGCTTACGGTCGTATTTCCTTTTTTATTTTTCGTCGTCGGATTTAAGTTGGTGTACAGTCGGGGCAATGTAATGTACACTTTTGTTATTAAATAAGGACTAAACTAATATACAGAGTGTACATATCTACATATTATTGCACGTGACTGTAGGTACCTACATGGTGCAACGCAGCGGTGCATGGCGCCCGAAGAAATCCAATTAAGTACGTGATAACGCTTTCCTAGTTATCGCTCGGTAATTAATTAAAAAACTATTACAGAGGCTTGTGCGCAAATTAAAATAATTATGAAAGCTAGTAATAGTTAAAAACACTAACAAGGGGTGTTCATTGTTGTAAATTTAAAAAAAGCGGCAAAGTGCGAGTTGAACTCGCCCATGGGTTCCATAGCAGCAATTGCGTTTACGTATGTAAACAACGTATTAAAAAAACGACTTACTAGATCTCGTTCAAACCAATTTTCGGTGGAAGTTTGCATAGTAATGTAATGTACTTACATCATATATATTTTTTGGTTTTATCATTCTCTTATTTTAGAAGTTATGGGGGGGGGGAACAATTTTACCATTTTGGAAGTGTCTCTCGAGTCTCGACGTATACTTACCTTCTAAGTAAGTATAGGGGAGGGGAACCCCAAAAATTTATTGTTTTTTTTTCTATTTTTGTGTGAAAATCTTAATGCGGTTCACAGAATACACCTACCTACTTACCAAGTTTCAACAGTATTGTTCTTATAGTTTTGGAAATAATTGGCTGTAACATACGGACAGACAGACAGACATGACGAATCCATAAGGGTTCCGTTTTTGCCATTTGGCTACGGAACCCTAAAAAATAAGAATTAAAATAAGCTGAAAAATATTGAAGTTATTATAAACGTTAATTAATACTTCCACGGTACGCCTACATCGAAATCTTTGCACGCTATACTTTTTTATCATTAACAATCCTTACTATATCTATACCTTGGGCAAACTCTGCAGTTGGCTCAAAACAACTTCGAGAAAGAAGCAAATAGAAGAATACAGCTGGGTTGGGCAGCGTATGGGAAACTTCGTCGGATCCTCACATCGTGAATTCCACAAAGTATAAAGACGAAAGTCTTCAATCAGTGCGTCCTACCTAGTGATGAAAGAGACTTTAGTCGTCTAAGTCGTTTTAATGTATAGTTACTAGTCTTTTACGTTAACCGACTGAGTCATATTAATTAAGACTAACAGCTGCAGGCGAAGTCGTCTAAAAGGAGGCTAGTCTTATGTTAAAAGCCTTAAAAGACTGAGTCTCTTTCATTACTAGTCCTACCTGTTATGACATACAGTTCCGAGACGTGGACACTCACGGTTGGTCTGGTCCACAAATTTAAAGTCGCTCAGCGAGCTATGGAAAGGGCTATGCTCGAAGTTTCTCTGAAGGATCGAATTCGGAACGAAGTGATTCGTCCGACAGAGAACCAGAGTCATCGACATAGCTCACCGGATAAGCAAACTGAAGTGGCAGTGGGCCGAATAACCGGCAGCCGCTGCGCTGGGCTGAACGAGTTCTTGAGTGGAGACCGCGGATCGGCAAGCGTAGCGTAGAACGCCCTTAGACTAGGTGGAGCGATGATCTTCGCAAGGTGGCTGGCAAGAGCTGGATGAGACTGGCCGAGGATCGTGCGCGGTGGCGTGCAGTTGAGGAGGCCTATGTCCAGTAGTGGACAAATGTAGGCTGATGATGATGATATCTATACCTACATTATAATAAAACAATAGACCCTAGTATGTCTGTACATTTAACATATTTGGCAAAAATGGTTAGGGAACAATAAAAGAAAATTAAAAAAAAACGGGCAAGTACGCGTCGGGCAGTCGAGCCACGCACAATGTAGGGTTCCGTATTTGCTGTGCTTTGCTTGCCTTCAGTTGAGGCCAATATCAAATTCTATCAAGAAGAAATTTTTTTCTTCCGTGTTACATGTTACAAACCAACAATTGAGTAGAATTTAACATATACCTAGCAAAATGTATGTATTAAATAAAGCCAATTTTCATATTGCCGCGTCTTAAAAGTACCAATCTATTGATCACGCTTCTGTCTATGCTGTACAAATTCTCAAGGGAATTTTGGTGGTGATAACGTGAAGTACTTCACAATATGAAGTTGTTTGTGGCGCGTAGGGCTTCAAGTCTTACGCTGTACAAATATGGCCGTACGATAAGAAAAACTTGCTTTCATTGATAAACGCTGCTTGCGTAAACGTTGTTTTTCAGTGACGCAGTGTTGATAAGCCGCGGCGCCTATTATTGTCGATAAGTAAGTACACTTTACATAGGTACCTTTACAGTCCATGGTGCAACCAAATAATATAATATTAAAAAGAGTTTCAATCTAGGTTGTTAGGTAGTTCGACAGTGAAAATCTGTGCTTTACCTAATATACCTTGGTTTTTCTATTCGATGGCCCACTGTAATGGGCCGTTGTGTAGAGCCCCCTCTACATGCCGCCGAATGTCGAATGAGAACTACAGCCAAGTGGCAACCGCATGGTGGATCCACACGGTTCCTAAAGATCCACACGGTGGCGGCCTTGCTGCTTGACCCTAAGCAAAGCCGCCGGTAAGCATAAGCACGCCGCTGAACATAATGGATTTTGACGAACAAACTGTCCCACGACGACGACCGACGCCGCGCCGGCTGCGCGCCGTTGCTACATTCGTTGATGAAACTCCTATTATGTTCTATGTGTCAGAGGACTAGTTACTTCGAAAGTTAGAGTGCTAATTATTATTGTGACATTATTGAGAAATACTTGTAGGAAAGTAGGTTCATTGTGATTTCCAAGACAGCTGATGTAGTTTCTCTTCCGGGACGTCCATAAGCTTCATTGCTACTTATTGTCAATGTGAGATCTCCGTTGTTGATCCTGGCTATACAGGAGGCACAGCGCAGCGGTGGGAATGTGTGGTATGGGCTTGTTCCAAAGTATGTAGGTAGGTATCAGCCTGTACATTGTTCCTACTTATGTAATCACGTCATTGGTGAGCCCACATTAATTAATACCTACCTATTACGGTAAATAGATTTTTCGACGAAAAAATCATAATTAAAATTAAGGACGACATTACAATTTCCACGATGTAAAAACTCATAGGGAGAAAATGTTGATAAGAAATAATTAGAAATTATTTTTGTTTCGTCCCTACCCTCATATCCATGCTTATACCTTATACATAATATAGGTAGGTACCTAAACTACTTCACTATTCTTCGATATTAAATAATATAAAATGAGAAAGCATTTATTCAGAGACTAAACCGAGATGCTAATGCGCTTCCCTTACTAAGGAAGTTGGGAATACGGAGAAAGAAAACTAATAGAAATGGCAATTGATACTTAAAAAAAAAAAAAATCTTTCGCTCACCGAACGAAACTCATTTCTGTATCAGACCGATATTTTGTGTGAGATTTTAATATGAGTATTTCCCCGGTCGAGATAGATGGATTCCATAAACACTCTACTAAGTATTTCAGGAAGCGTCACATGACAAGAAATTTACTTAGTTTTTAATAGAAGTGCGGGAAAGAGTTCGATGCGATTTCTTTTCTGACTCATAAGAGTCAAATCTAAAACATTTTTTTTGTAAACCGCAATGAAAGTCTGTAAACATTATTGTGCTATATGAAAGATTTTTGTAGGCTAGGAAATATACACATTAATTTGGAGATGATCACGAGCGGAGGTGCTCTCCAGTCTCCCCTACTAAATGCGACCCTTTCGGCAGGCGCGGCGGCGGGACGACGACGTGCATCGCGTGCATGCAGCAATGCATTTTCCTAACTAAAAAATCGTTTAAATAAATTTACTAACCAAATTCGACTGAAAAATTGATACAACATCAGTGATAATATGATACTAGCTCATTGTACTGTACAACATAGTTTTTTTTTAAAGAAAGCTTCCTTTTAAAATACAAGCATAGTGGCTTGTGGCCGAACTTATAGCTTCAATATTAAGAATATTATAGAATTAGGTACCCAATTAGCTACCAATATAATATTTTTTAATGTTGTTTTAGTAATAGAGGAAATAACGGCGAGTGATAAAATCTATATACGGAGTTTATCCACGTTTATCTGTTCAGCACATCGTTCAGAAGTTGGTTTATGACTATTATTTATTCTGTGGTTTATGGTTTGATTAGCAAATTCTGTTAAGTATAGTAAATCCTTAGTAAATAAATCATACATAGTAAAGATTGTGCTCCTGCCATGATCCTGACACTTCCAAGTTTTATGTACCATGTTATACTATATAGATACTATAGGTACTTCCGTAATTTTATTATCTTGGTAATACATATTATATTCAAATTCAAAATATTTTTATTAAAATAGGCCTAATATAAGCTCTTTCGAATCGAATTTTATTTATGGGAGACTGGGCTATGGGTAATTCAGCGACTGACACCACGAGGGATTGGAACCATAGTGTCAGTCGCGGAAGGACTCTTTTTGAATTGACTAATTGACACCATGGTGTCAGTCGAGTAACATATAATTGGGACGTCGTTGATTGACACCATGGTGTCAATCACGGCAGGCGTTTTTTGACTTGCTCGATTGGAACCAAGTACATTTTATTGAAACTAAACAGTGATGTAAAAAAGTGCTAACATGCCTTTTTAAATTACCTATAAGTATCGCAATTTAAAAAGAATTTATTTCTAATGGTGTTAACTCCAAAAAATATTTTTTTTTTAAAATAAACCCATCAATACCGTAGCGACGTACTTTGAATAATCGGTTAGTGTCAAAGTGCACGCTTTTTTTAATAGTTTTAACTTCTAAACAAATTATGTATATCCTACTTACGTTTTTAAACCTATGCATATTTTTTTTTGTCCTGAACGACTGACTGACTAAGAATCAACGCACAGCCTAAATCGCTGATCGTAAAAATGGATGCTTGAAAGGTGTGTTCTTTGCTATGATATAGGCATCCGATAAGGAAGGATTTTCCGAAATTCTACCTCTCGGGAGTAAAAAGGGGGACAAAGTTCGTATGGGACGTGATTTCTTATTTGCATAAAATTCTTTAAGAAGACTGATGAAAGACCTCGGATTTTATTAAAATTCTCGAAAGTAAGGTATTGTGTGGGTAATTTTCTTCAAAGTTGATATCAACACTCCTTGGTGCTTTTGATTTAAATTTTATTTTGACATCAATCTGTCATGTCAAATATATATATTTTTTGAGAATATTCAAACAAATGGTTTCATAATATCGTACTATTCTGTTCGTGATCTCGGAAAATTAAATATTGTTATTTGTCAAGTTAAATTGGTGAAAATGGCAATATTGATATTGTTTCTTATTCACTTAAGGGCAACCTCATTACATCTTTCGTCTCAATCTATTTTTTCGTACTGAAATTCCGATATAAATTTTTTTTTAAATGGAAAGGGTTGGAAAACAGGCATACAGCTCACGTAGGTATAACTGTGTAAAAACTACACGAATTATTTCCCCTGATTGACTGTATATGACTTAATTTGTTTGAATAATATTTAATCATTTTAGTAAATATAAATCTCATTCAATTGTACATAATTTAATTATACTAATATTGAGTACCAGTACTTTTGTTTCATTTCAATAAGTATTTTCTATCCGACTGTACAAAAAACCAATTATTTAAAATAAAAAAAATCGTGGTTCCAATCAAGGAAGTCAATAAACGTCTGCCGTGATTGACACCATGGTGTCAATCAACGACGTCCAATTATATGTTACTCGACTGACACCATGGTGTCAATCAGTCAATTCAAAAAGAGTCCTTCCGCGACTGACACCATGGTTCCAATCCCTCGTGGTGTCAGTCGCTGAATTACCCCTATTAGGTACTTACCTAAGTACATCTAAAATATTTACACCTAGATTATTACCTGGTTATAAATTTTCAGTCGATTGTTGTGTTTTCAGATCATTATGTAAGAGTGTACAATTAAGTACAATGTGATGCTGCCTGTAGGTGTCGGTGGTTGTGCTGGGTGGGGCGCGGGCTCATGGGTCCACGCTTGGCCCTCGGAGAGCGTCCCCATCATTGCGCCCTACTGGACCAACCAAAAAAAATAAGCACGCGAGAACAGGCGAGCCGCATTCCTCGACTGGGTCGACGGCACGGCCCCGCGCTTCACCTCGTCTCGCTCCGCACCCTGCCCCGCCCGTCCGCCCGCCAGCCAGTCGTTCGCGCGCGCCTATCGTAAATGCTCGTCAGTGTTGCGTCGCTCTCTATCACATGCTGTGTTTACAATTCAGTGTTGTTGTTTTTGTTCAATAATTACACTAGAAAGTGATTAGTGTGGGTGACAGTGTAAAATAATATTCAATTGTGTCTCAGGATTCGTTATTAAGTACTCGAGAGTGCCTCAAGAGGTGTAAAACTGCAAAGAGCCACGGGCGCCGAGCGCAGGTAGCGTATTTTGTTTTGAATCTGATTGCCACTAGCCAAATCTGGTTCATTGAGGCCAGGTGAAGCTGGCGTATGTTGTTTGGATAATTCTCGGCGCGATCACAACAGTGCCACGTGATAAAGCGATTATGTATCAGTTGGTGGCCGCTCACCACGTGGTGCGTTTCGGGCGCTGCACACGAATGGTGGTGTAAACAACAACGTGCCCTTCTCTCCGCACCAAGGCGGGCGACACGCGAAGCGGCGCGACCGACGCGATGCGCTCCCGCTAGGGTTGGATAAAAATATCTATCGATATTTTCGAAATATGAAAATACCTACCTACTATAAGTTGCTAGTTATGGATTTTATCTAATGTTAGTGTTTATTCATTAATGGGAGAGAGTCGCCTTTAATGATTATATGTAGGTATGTACATCTAATTTTATTATTAAAGTACCCAAAAAAACCTGAATGCGACTCGAATAATCAAGTACATAAATGGAAAATGTTTTATTTAGATGTAGGTAAATCTTCAAAGGATGCATCTATCGTTTGTTTCTATTTAATCTACACAGAACAAAAAGGAACGCGACTCGGAATTCCAAGATCTTTTTATGGTTCCGTAGTAAACTACAAGGAACCCTCATAGTTTCGCCATGTCCGCGGTCTAGCGCCTCGACGCTATGCTAGAAAGCTGTAATTTAGTATGTACCTATACACTTATTAACAATGTTGCTAACAAAGTGCTGGAACAAAATTTAAAAAATTTTTTTTTTTGGTTAGCCTCTTTAGGTAAAGTGGAAAATATTTTTTTTGAGCCTCACGCCCCCACCCCATGGGATTAGTTGGGTATCGTTAATAGGTCTTTTCAAAACACCGAGTAAGTATGTGGGAATACTATTTTTCGATCCAATATGATCCGTTTCAGAATTATTTACATTTATCATATTTTGAATTGTCAATTTTCGTTTTGCATGGTGGTATCTATCTTCGAAAGTCATGTTTTAACAGATTAATTTTTTGTGTATGTGTTTGTTTTAATTTTTGTTTATATTTTCTATGCAAATTTGATATAAATCGATTGACATAATTCGTAAATAATTAATAGAAATTGTAATGTGAATTTAATATTGTTTGTACGCCTGGCGGCAGGACATGGTGAAACTATTTATTGTTATCGACCATTAATATGTACCTATGTTCCACAAATAAAGAATATTTGTATTTGTATTTGTATTTAGAAATTTGAAAAAATCATGGTAGTAGTAGTATATGCTGAACCTTCAATGAAACTACTAGTTATCGCGTAATATCCTACGAACTTTCTTTGATGAAAACTTACAAATGTCATAGAATATGATATTGGACTCATTTGCTAGCCAGCAAAGCACAGCAAATACGGAACCCTACACTGTGCGTGGCCCCACGTGCACTTGACGGGTTTTTACAATGATGTTTTATTTTTAAATGATCCGATAGTGAGTACTTTAAGGTGAACGCACACTTATCAGAGCCGAACGCGTCGAACGAATCGAAGTCAAGGAGGCCTCGCACACATATCCGCACTAGAAAATTCGACCGCGCCGAAAGAATCGACCGAAGACAATGACGAAGTAGTACTTGCTTGCGCGTTGCTTTGTCGTACGCAACTCATATAAAATGCGAGCGTATCGGTGGAGTCGATCGCATAAGCCGCGCCGAATTTGATGACGTCATCAGAATTCATCTAGGATTTCTGGGGTTCTTCCAGATTCGGACGATTCGACGCGGGAAAGTGTGCGAGGTTTCATGACATTTCATATATATATTTAATTCTAAAATTCGTTTCGTTCGAGTCGTTCGACGCGTTGGGCTCGGATAAGTGTGCGTTCACCTTTATTGTACTGGAGTAGGCACTCTCTAGCACTAGGCAGTATGACTCTCTGATAGGATATTTGCAATTAGCTAGTGAGTGTCATGTGATATGATAGTACAGTACATTTAAAGCAGGTATTCATGCTATCTCGCTCGATTTAGTATAGTCTCTTAGTCAAGACACCCCGAAGAAAGATAATAGCAAAATTTCTCCAGAAAAGGCGGCTTTTGAAGCCAACACGATATCGCACTTTTATAAAAGTTCTCGATCATAAACTCTTGTCACTATGCACTATAACGTCTTTAACCAATGTTTGCTTTATATTACACTATCAATGCTATGAATCTGAGATCAAGTTGACGCTATCGAGTTGGCGTTGGCGCCAAAATTCGATATTTAATGAAATATTCAAACTTGATTAATCTCACCAAATGTGAATCTTTTTTTTCAAAACCATCCAATCATTTTTTTTTTCTCTAAACTTTGTCATAATCAAATCAATTAATCTCCTCTCCTACTTACTATTCTGCCATAGATGACACATTCAGATAGTATAGGTACTATTCCTAGTATCGATACTATCGATTTCGGTACAACACAACACTACCCACGCACTTTGGTGCGTACGTGTACCACGCACGTCGGGCGATCGTCGCGCGTCGCCACAACATCCGCTCCCACTTCGTTCACTATTTCTGATTATTCCTTGTATTTATTTAGTTTTATATAGTCAATTGTTTGCTTTTATCATCTACCACACAAAACGATTAAATAAAAACATTTTTTAAAAGCTTTGTAAAAGCTTTTATTTAACTTGTCCTGTATGTATGTATGTATGTATGTAACGAAAATTTGAACGACTTCTCGAAGACCGATTGAGCTGAAATTTTGCTTAAAACTGTAGATCAGATGACAATACAATATTATGATAACAAAATTACGATACAGCCGTTTGTGTTCCGTTTTTCGTACAAAACCGTTCCAACCAAAAACCTATAGGGTACTTCCGGTTGTCCTAGAATCATGAATTTTGGCAAGAAGCAAGACGATGTAGCACAAGTACAGGAATAAATCTGAAAATCGTAAATTTGTAGTTACTTCTTCTTTAAACAACCAATATAATGTGACCCTACCCTTGGTACATTTTACATTGGTACATGGCTCTTTTTATACCGGTTTTTAATTAAAATGTATTTCATCTATTACTAGCTTTTCCTCGCGGCTTCGCTCGCGTTAATTTTCTGACAAAGATCTCGTTTGACAACAAAACAACCCATAGCGCGACTTATGGCGCCATCTGTTGGCCGATAGCATCCCATACAGCGCCCTCTATAGTAGAAAAAATATTTTCCCTTTGGATTGACATACTTCCACGGGTAAAAAGGTAGCCTATGTTGGGCTCTGTACCCCTGACAATATATATACAAATTTTCATAATGTTCAACTGATTTGTCAAGCTGTGAAGGAATAACAAACAAACAAACTCACTTTCTCATTTATAATATTAGTATGATAGTATGACTAGTATGATTATGGGAAGGAACCCTCATGCGCGAGTTCTACTTGCCCTCGGTCGGTATTTTATTTTTGATGGGTATATAAACCTTAGTTTGTCGCAGGGTGACTGTAGTAAAATCAGAAAATTATATAGGTATTCAAATTGCTGGTGCTAGTTATAACACTTAGAGATCTTTCGGCTCGCGAAAAACAAGACCGAGTACACAGCGCTGACTGCCAACCTTCACTAGTCGGAGTCGGAGAGGCACCCAAAATAAATTCATTAGACTAGTACCGCCTCTCGACAATAGATGGCACTGCGAAACCTGTCCAGTGAAAACTAAAAAGTAAAAAAAAAAAATTTTTTTTTTCGTTAAGGTTTCTGCATATATTTTTTTCGTTTTGGCAATCAGACTTCAGACGAAGATTCTATTGTGCCATCTTCAAGTTTTGCTTGTGCTTGTGTAGTGTAATTCAAAGCAACGTGTTCATGCTATCTTGACTCAGTATACAGTGTCTGAGTAAAGACGCCCCGAAGAAAGATGATTGCAAAATTTCTTCAGAAGAGGCGGATTTTGTAGTCAACACGATAATGCACTTTTAATAGTTCTTGATCACAAACTTCAATCACTATGCACTTTAACCAATGGTTGCTTCACATTACACTATCAATACTATGAATCAAACGCTGACACACACAGAAATTAAATTTCTTATCACGAGCCCAAGTGAACGCTTTCGTAGTTGGCGCCAAAATCCCCCGGTTTCTGCATTTATTATTATTTGTAATTTAGCCAGTGTCAAGTAAAAATCTGTATCGTAGTCATGTAATTGCAAAATTTCTTTAGAGAATAAGTTATCCGCCTTCTCTGAAGAAATTTTTATATCATCTTTCTTCGGGGCGTCTTTACTCAGAGACTGTTACCGAGTCGAGAAAACATGAATAATGCTGCTTTGAATGATATTAAATATCATATTACAATGACACTGGCTAATTGCAACGAACAAGAATGCAGAAGCCATAACTTAAAAAAAAACATTGGGTGATTTTGGCGCCAGTTACGATGTTTACGATACGATGGATTTTGGCGCCAACTGGATAGCGTCTACTTGTAAATATGTGGTCCTGATTAAAAATTTAATTTCTTTATGTTTCAACGTTTGATTCATAGTATTGGTAGTGTAATGTGATGTGATACAAACATTGGTTAAAGTGTTGACTTCAAAATCCGCCTCTTCTGAAGAAATTTTGCTATCATCTTTCTTTGGTGCGTCTTGAAGTAGTCTTGACTGAGAGACTGTATACTGAGTCGAGATAGCATGAATACGCTGCTTACTTACACAAGCATAACTTGAAGATGGCACAAAAAAATCTTCTTCTGAAGTGCGATTGCCAAACGAAAAAAGAAACTTCGATACGATCGATAGCGTCAACTTGAGCTTGAGCTTGTGATGAGAATGCAGAAGCCCAAAATAACATTCAGCCTTAATCTTGACTACATACTCGATGTTGACTGACTACCAGTCAAGAGCATTTTTCCCGCTATTTTTGTAACTAACACGTTCCTTACGAGTTTTATATCGGGACTATTATTCAAGGAACGAGGATTCACTGGGCAACACATCCAAGATTCCGGATTCCGGATTCGTGGGTGACACATTAGCTCGTTTGTCTAATTTTAAATTAAAAATCCTTTTAGTACACCGAACAACATACACCGTAAAATCTGAGATAAAGTTTTGTAAGTACTGCGAAAATTGCAAGTGTGGAGCCTTGTCACAATTTCTCACGTCGCGCTGCGATCGCGCCGCAATGTGTAGGGACCATTAAGTTGGTACTGTCACACTATAGGTACTTATTCTGTGGTAACTACTGTATTGAGTGAAAGGAGGAAAATCGCATGCATGCGAGATCCAAGAAACCGCACCGCGAAGGTTACCTCATCAATTACAGAATTGTTCACTGAAGTTGTTCTTGAATTAATTCAAGATTTGTTTATGCTACACAATGACATTATGATTACCTAGAACTACAAAGTCGTAACTAGTTTTCTATCGCTAAACTATTTTGCTTGTTTCAATGCAATGACATGACATGATATGTAGTAACAGCCAATGAATAAGATGAACAGGGCCTAAATTTGTTTAAAATTTTCCAAATATTGCATGAAGGGATTTACTCGAATTTTTATCTTAATATAATTGCTAATTAAAAAACAGGGCAAGTACGTGTCGGGCCACGCACAATGTAGGGTTCCGTATTGGCTACCATTTCTTGCTTGTAGATGAGTACAAATGCCATATTCTATGACATTTGTTTAAATGTAATAGAAATACGTTTTCGTCAAAAAAATATTACTTTATAAGTTCGTCAGCTATTACTCGGTAACTAGTAGTGCCTACTTAACCGTTATAGTTTTCCTTGTAGGTTCACTATATGAACAACTACCATGATTTTTTTCAAATTTCTAAACTCAAGACTTTCGGAGATACAAGGGGGGGGGGGGGGGGGGACCACCGTGCAAAACGAAAATTGACACGTTAAATGTAAATAATTCGCAAACGGATCATTGTATCGGAAAATCTTCCCACGCCCTCGATGTTTTTAAGAGACCTATCTAATGATACCCCACAAAATGGATCAATGCGAAAAAAAATTTCATTCCCACTTTACCTGCAGGGGAAGACTCCAAAAAAATGTTTTTTTTTCAAAATTTTGTCCTACCACTTTGTTAGCATCCAAATTCCAACTTTGTAGCATCAAGCGTCTAGGCGCTAGACCGCAAACGGACAGACGGACATGGCAAAACCACAGGCGAAACTATTAGGGTTCCTTGTAGTTTAAAAAGTAATCATAATGATGCTTACATTATTTATTAGCATAAAAATTTGTTCTTACTTTTCTCTACCCTGGCCAACCAAACCTCTTTCAATGGTTGACTGTCCTACCATCGCGTATGCCTTAATAGTAGTTTGATTTACATTAATTAAATACTTAATTAAACAAGCGTACATGTTTAGAGGAGGCGTAGTTTTTGAATAAACTATTTAATTTCAAATCATTACGTTGAAACGTTATCTTAATTACTCTACAAACGGTACATTACGTCCTTACTTATAATAATTTATGTTGTTTTGTGTACAAACTTGTATGTAATGTTTCAAATTCCAATGGAACTATTACCTATTCCATACAAATATCTCCGTTATCTCTAGAGGCGGCAATAAAATCAGCACTCATGTGAAATTCTTACTTGTTTTCTAGCTAGTATGGTTTTAGACTTTTAGTATTGGAAATAGAAACTTATTTTCTTGAAATATCACTTATCGGTATTAATTGAATTTTATTTGATTCATTTAAAATGTCTCTGTCTGTTTTATATCAACACATAATCATCCCACTGCTGGGATACGAGTCTCCCTTCAAAGATTTGTCTATTCTACACTAAATTATATTGTGTGTATGGATGCATATAAGACATTCCGCGTATTTATATTATATTTAGATATTAAAATGTATAACGTTGAGTAACAAAAGTTCTTAGGTGCCTAGTTTTCTTTCGCCATTTATTATCGGTGGGTATTTTATCGAAATTGGTAGCTAATAGGGTTGTACCTATATGTATTTTATTTTTATTTAAAATTAAATTTAAAAAAATGTATCTGACTGGAGAAAGTGCCTGCAAATGCCTAGTCGTTAATTTAAACATAGTAATGTAACAATAGACCGTGGTGCTCGGCAATCGAGCCTCACTTGATTTGCTCTAGTGTGCGTGCCCATTGAGGATCCGCATTGGAATTTTGAGGTATTGGATGCGTCACCATTTAGTAAAAGTTCTAGAACATTTGTAAATACAACCACTAATTTGTAAAAGTACCTGTTAAAAGCGATTACAGGCGATTTAAGGTGGCCCTCAATTGAGAACTACTACATTTCCACCCAGTGAGAACCACAATAATATTTGAGATTCTGGATGCGCCACCATTTAGTAAAAGTTCTAAAACAATTTGTAAAATCAAGCATTAATTTGTAAAAGCAGCCATTAAAAAGTTATAGTCAGTATAAGGTGGTAAACTGTCAGATGCCTATGTCTTGTAATGTAATCTAATTAAAATTTACGAATGGCATATATGTGTACTTTTAGTAAAAGTTCTAATACAATTTGTAAAAGCAACCATTAAAAAGTTACAATCGATTTAAGGTGGCCCTCAATTAAGCACTACAACATTAGGGCATGCCTTTTGCTTCAAATTGCTGTTTCTCACGTAGTTGTTAAGGAGGGAAGTCCTTTTAATACTTCTTACTCCGACTATCTTCTTTCTGATTAAATTCGTTGTGAGTTCCAAGACAGCTGTAGTTTTCTCTCCCTCCCCTGGGAAGTTAATAAGCTTCATCGTTTATTGTCAATCTGAGGTCGCCGTTTGTTGATTGATCCTGGCTTGGCTACAGGAGACACATCGGTCGTGTGGACGTGTGGAGGGCTTCTTCCGATAGTCGTTAAATTAAAACTATTTCACTACGAATGTGCTATTGCAGCGGCATAACCATGAGCAGTTAAGTAGTAAATAGTATTATTTTACGTTAATATGAATGTATGTTGCTGTAGACATTGTAATATTCAGAGGCTTGTTATCAAAATTATCGATAAGCTGGTCGCGCGCGGAACATGCACCTTGAAGTCTTATCAAAACATTTCAAAAACAATGTTTTATAGTTTCGCTAGGCGACCTTCATTTTAATTTTGATGTAATCTTTATCACGCATTATTCTTTTAAATCGCAAATACCTTAGATATTTCGTAGAATTAATACTAGAATTAAAATGTGACGACTGATCCGTATGCTACATTTTCGTATCCACTGAACCGATTTAAATAAAATGTATAAAGATGTTCTAAGACCTATGAAGAACAGACGCTCAAATCTGAGCAGCCCGTCTGGGGAAGGACCTCCACCATAGAAGATCGTAGCCAATAGCATTGGTCTCCGCCCTGTTGTGTTCCTACGGTGAGTAAGGTCTCCAGTGCTCCCCCACTAGTCTCCATTTAGGAGGGGTTGGGAGGGTTGGCAACGCGTGAGTATTGCAAGCGTCTATAGGCTTGCTTGTTTGCCACCTTTGTGTCATAAAGTGAAGTTTTATCCCGGAGGATATTGTGTGGGTAAAACCAGGGCGTTGTTGGCTAGTTCGTCTCTCCAGTGCCTGCACAAAGTGCACAAACACAAACCCATGTGTCCTGTTAATTTGAGATTCGTTTATTTATGCATAATTGTCGAAATTCTCATTTCAGCTGATGCATAGAGATAGACCCGATAATGGTTACAGGTACCTCTACCTGACTTGAAAAAACTATGACTTTTACGCTCTCATGACTTCGTGATTACTCAATAAGTGATATTTCACGCAATAAACGATTTTCACTTTAGTTGTATGATTTAAATGGCATCCGTAACTAGTCGTTTTACTGCAAAAACTGTAACAATGATTTCTATGGCTGGAGGCTTAAATAATTTAATATTAAACTTCTTATTGTGAGGCTTGAATGGTGTATTAGTGATAATAATCATGGTGTCTCCTTCTATAAAAAAGAGATGACAATTTATAAACGTTTTGTGTAGAATATTTTTTAATTTTTTTATATTATCATAATTAAAAATCCCACAACAGGACATAACAAACATTAATTTCCTCCCGGCCGTCATTTCCGTTAGTGCGCTTTGCTTTTCTCTCAATATGCGTTGTAGTCCACGGAGCCATGGGGGTGGGGGGTGCAATGTTTTGAATGCCGAGGAAGCAGTGCGGCGGCGCACTGGCCGCGCGAACTAATCGATCGTGCTGCGCTGCGCTGCTCCATTATTTATTACCGAAAATATGGCGGCGTGCGGCACGCGGTCGTCGACCTCGCTGCCGCCGGCCACGGCATGCCGCGTAAACAACTCTCAGAATGCAGCGCGGGAAACTGGTCCCCTCGCACTACCTGCGAAGCGAAACCGCCACTTGCCTGGCCCAAAGACCCTTTACTACGCGCACTACACCAATATCGTAAGAATGCCCTTCATTCGCGCGGCATTATTATCGAGGCGGCAGACGCCACGCGAAGACCACGTGTACCCGTGGATGTGGACGCGGAGTTAGTTTATCATAGTATTGTACTCTCTATTTCTATTATTGAGAGTGATAATTCCAGGAATATTTAAAACAATTTTAATGATGTATCTAATTATTTAATGTATTGCATTTTATATGTAGTATTTTATTGGCAAGTCATCGATTTTATTCATCGACTACACTGCAATGCACGTATACCTATGCTATGCATGAGGCGCCCCGCTGCCGCGCCGTCAGTCAGATTGGGTGTCGCGTCGCACTGCACCTCACCTGCATTTGCATTGACAATCAGTACAATTGCCGATAAATGGTCGAAACACCTAATGGATGCAAAAGCAATGTGAATTTACTTACACTACGTACGACGAGGGAATTTATATTTGAAGATGAATTAAACATGACGATCAACATTCGGATTCTCTAAAGAAAACGCGTTTGGAGTAGCTCATTTACACATTGAAAACAATTCTAGTGAATTCACAGCATTATCGGCAATATTGAGCGTAGACAAACAGTTTATCAACAAGTAGATAAACCGGCATTCGTCAATATGCAAGACCAGGATTTTCTACTCGCGATTTCTTCAGAAGTCGATCATCGGGTAAATAAATAAATATATAGGGACAATTCATACAGATTGAGATAGCCCCAAAGTAAGTTCGAAACTTGTGTTATGGGATACTAACTCAACGATATTATATTTTTATAACAAATACATATATAGATAAACATCCAAGACCCGAGGCCAATCAGAAAAAGTTCGTTTTTCATCATGACCCGACCGGGGATCGAACCCGGGACCTCCTGGGTGGCGGTCTGGCGTGGTAACCATTACGCCACGGAGGTCGTCTTTTGTATCTAATGTTCATTCGAACTTTAGATACATATTCTTAAACCCAAATTATTACCATAAAAGGCTTTAGCATAAAATCTAGTCTTTATGTTAGTGTAGCATGGCATTAATTAACAAAATGGGTCATAAACTACAGGTAGATAATACGTCTTACAAGAATTTGAACGACTTTTCACTATAGATTGGCTATTAGCTTTGATGACTAGTCTCTCATTGATTTGGCAAAAACCACCATGTAATTTATCTAGCCGTTTTAAAAGGTGAAAACTTGAGTGGCATCTCATCTCGACAGTAATTGCTGTACTTATATGAAAAGATTTTCTAGGGATATACAATCCCTTCAATAGGTCATTGCATCGTTAGCAAACAAACAATGTAATAACTGTAATAAATAAGATAACACGGTGATTCCGATAAGCATATAAAAGATAAAAAAGTGCATAACTTGGTTGGTTACCTCAAGTTACATTTCCTTAAGAAATCTTACTTTCTCTTATCTTGCTAATAAAATCTATTAGGTATAATATAACTTACCGATCATTTTAATTGTTATTCAGTCATCATCGTGATTTTCAGTTTTCCTTTTCAAAACCCAGGTTAAGTTAAAAGAATCAAAATTTCTACATAAATTGAACCGAACCATAAACACAAAATCATGTAACTACAGAATTAAGGCCATAGTAAGTAGTATTAAGTTCAAAAATCAAAACAATCTTAATTTGGAACCAGGACAATGTGTTGAAAAACTTTATAGGAAAATATAATGTAAACTTATCCTTGTTGCGGCTTTTGGCCGGCCTTCCATGTTATTTGGGTTCTGCCAATATTTATTTTCTGCGAAATGCTGATAGGTAAATGAGGGAGGGACGGGGCGGACTAAACGCCGGCTGTGATTAGGTTCAGCAATATTCGCAAACGTGTTTCATAATTGTTATTTTCCTGTTATAGGCGTGTGGTGTCGTGGGAACAACCAAGGCTCCCACGCTAATTACCGTCGTCTTTATGCCAATTGCGGCTTTGCGAGCCGGCGACGATCAATGAAACTTATATTCTTCAATGAAACTACTATTGTTGTGTTACAATAAGGTTTTAAAATTGCAGAGAATTGCCGTCGAATACCGATGGCCGACGTAACGTGAGATCATTATTAGTCTCGTCTCGTTCATTGATAATATCAATGTGTAGGTACCAGCCTACAGAGTAGTGAATGAATGCGGTCCGTTGTAATGTTACATTCAGCCCGTTTTACATTTTGCTCCAAAACGTAAATTTTTAATATTATACAAACTAATTAAAACATCCTTACTAATAATATAAAGGCGAAAATCTGTCTGTTACGTCTTCGCATTAAAACCACTGAATTGAAAACGATTGAAAAGACAGGTATGGAAATAGTCTCTAATTATGGAAATAGTCTCTAATAGCCAATAGAGCATTTAAAAGTGGGTTGAATGGAAATTTGTAAACACGGGATATTTTTAATTGGATTTATTTTATTAGATCGTTTTGATTTAAATTTCTCCAAAGGGTTGCTAATTTTTTATCTTTTATTTCAGCTCGGGATATGCGGGCAAAAGGCCGTGGGCGCGGTGCTGCATGATGCGGCGCGCGTGCGATGAGTTAGCGTGGTCGGCGGCGGCGTGCGCCATGCTGCTTGCGTGTGCGCAGCTGAGCACCGCCACCGCCGCGAAAGACTTCAAACAGCTAGCACCGGGAGGTACTAAACAAACATTATTCAAAAGTTTATTGTAGTAAAATGTAGAAACTTAACGTGATATTTAGTCTTTTATAAATATGATGTATAATATAGTATTCGATTATAATCTGGCGAGATTGCAAACTATCGAAAGATTGTGAACCGTAACATACTGCCTACAATTTAACGCGACTATGATCTATCGAAGTGAATCCGTCAAATTGTAAAATGATTTACTGTCAGTCAATCTGACTGAGACCCCACAATAATTAACTAGGATTGCCGTTGTTGAATAACGACGGACGATGATGATGTTATTTATGTATATGTTACAGCCAAAGTGATTAAATTGCTATTATACATAATGACTGGTCATTATTACCAAATTGTCTAGACAATGTGATAAATTAATCATTTTGGCCGGACATTATTCATAACTGCGGGTCAAAGTTAACAAAGTAATCAATCGTAAGAAAAATTCGAGGTGTTATGATCACAAGATAACCCTAACCTAACCCACCAATGTCTGTCTGAATACCAACAGAAGCTATTTTTTCTTACGTTTCCTCGTTTTATTACTTTGGCTAACTTGACCCGCTGCTGTTATGAATAATGTCCGGACAAAGTGATTAATTTACTTGTTTCATTACTTTAACCAAATCGTCGAAGATTTATATAATTGCTAGTTAAAGTGATTAATTATGTGTCACTTTGTCTAAATCGAGAGACATTATAAATAATGGCTGAATAGTATATATATATAATATCCGGATTTGGCTGTAACATATACATATATGTATAGGTAGGTCTGATACAAGTCCAAATAAAATAAAATTATATCTACCCTTAATATAGAATAACGTTACGTGCCACGTGTTGAACACACTATTAACAAATCTATTATTAAGTTGTTATTGAGGTTTGAACTTTAAACATCTAGCTAGGCATCTGTCAACACATCCTCCGCCTAATTCACGTCCCTCAATTGCTATTCTTACCAAACCCACGACTCCACGAGTTAATATTGGCGCCTTGTCTCATTAATTACCAAGGAACGTTTCTTGACTGCGAACAATACGAAACGCCGAAACTCTACCGCATTAAAATCTTGGCATTATATTGGATTTAATGAAATATCGTTGTCTTAGTATGTATCTCGTGCTATTTTCTTAGAAATCAAAAGAAAATATTATCATAAAGTAGATATAGTATGCGACACGTGTAAAATAACAAATTTATTATTTATGTGTTACTCATTCAATGAGAGAACAAGAAAGTGTGAAAAGAGAAATTTTGTTTGAAAACAATTCTGTATGTGTTCTTTTCGTTTTATAGATAACATTAAGTATTGAACATACTAATATGACAGAATAATAAATAACTTGCTAATATTATAAATGAGAAAGTGAGTTTGTTTGTTTGTTATTTTTTCACGGCTTGACTAAGCAGCCGATTATTATGAAAATTTGTATACATATTGTCAGGAGTACAGAGCCCAACAATCCCAACATAGGCTTATTTCTACGCGGGCGAAGCCGCGGGTAACAGCTAGTACATTAGTACATTATAATTGATCAATTGAGAAAGAGGTGGATTTGATAATATTGTTGAGGAGCGGTGTTTGTTGGGTGCCCGCGCGGGCGGCGGTGTCGACGACATGCGTAAACAACACCGTGCCGTTACAGTGCCGGATATTAGCAAAAACTTCCGCGGCCGTTGATCCGCCCGCGTTCGTGGGGCCACTTCTGGGCCGAAATTTTATTTTTATTTATGTATGTTTTTTGCCGTATCTGTACCTGTAATGCTATTGAACCCTGTGCGGCATGCTCACTATCGCGCCGCCGTTTAATCCGCCAGATAACGAAGCGAGTTGTTTGTTTGTAATTCTCCTTCGCTCGTCGACCGTCGAGCTAGTGAGGCCTCGTTTAGGAGGCGCCTCGAGTTATCTTTTGAACGGAGCCGAATTCACTCGCCCGTGTAATAAGCCCGTGTTGATACCGAACTTTGTTTTTTTAATGTTGCATCAAGTACTTGGTATGTCATTCATTGTGCTTATCGGTTTTCCGCGTTAAGTTATAGTAAGTACCAAAATGTAAAAAAAATGTATAATTACAAGGGAACAAAACACGCAACTATCAAGACTTACCTAAACATTATTATGGATGGATGCTTCAAGTCAATGTTTAACCCATCGATCTATTTGTATTTAGTGTTTAACCACAAGAATATAATATAAGAATAAACTGGCGACAAAAAAATACGTGTCATTTATACAAATCTTGTAGTTTTATGGTTTTATGCTCTGTGACCTACCTCAGTATATTTTCGACAGGGACGATAAATTTAGCAGACTTTCGATCGTTAATGTAATATTTATTAGATGAAATATTTTTACAGAAAGCGATATTTTCGATAATTATTAACGATTGAAAGTTAAGGATTTATTGCTAAACCTGTCGAGAGTCCGCTACGTGATAAACTAGGGTTGTCATTACTTGTTTGTTATGTTGAAAATGTGCCAAACAAAGTCAAGAAGTGCGTAACGGATTTTGGAACTAAAAGTTAACTCATCATCATCTCAGCCAAAAGCAGTCCACCCACAACTACACCACACAAAGTTATTCAGTTAAAAAATAAATATTTATATTGTTTTAATGCGATTTTTTCATACAGTTTTGTAGACTATTAGTTCTAAATAGAACTTAAAGCAACCTTTAATTTTCTAAAAAAACAACGATAGCGATTTGACAACTTTGAAATCGGTATAAAAATTAAACCGTTCTCCCATCGTCGGCGCGTCGATCTATGGGACAAATCTGGGGTAACTTGAATTGATGGCAACCCTACATTGAACCAAGTGAACTGTAGTTCTATAGATGATTGTAATGCTTCTGCGTATTATTACTTATTCTTATTATCTCACATGATCGAACGCTGCCCCAGTCACAAGTCAACCTCGTGAGAGATTCCTGTTTACGTATCAGTAATTGACTAGAGTACTATTGGCTTCGAATACAAACGCTGCACTTGTGCCAAATGAATGCGTTCCGTGATATAATAAGTACTATTTATTACCCAGTTCTTGTTTATGTTTGTAAAATTATTACGGGCTTTTACAACGCAATAAGGTTTTACTAACGTTGTATTCTTAAACAAATAAAATTGAAGTGTTTGTTTATAATGTTAAATTTTTATATTTTAATCATTACGAATGTTTTATACGTTAAATTATACCAAAATATATTTTTCTTCTCAGTTAGTTTCAGAAAGCAAACAGCAGCGTAATTAGTGACTTTTAAAAATTTAATAATAAGATTTTCAAAGTCATCATGAATAATCCTAGTAATATTATAAAGGCGAAAGTTATGTGTATGTTTGTTACTTCTTCACGCTCAAACGGCGGCGGCGGGGCCAATATTTATGATATTTGGTATGTAGGTAGCTGACACCTTGGATTAACACATACTTTTTATTGCGAAAAGTACGCGATTCCCGTAGGATTTGATTAAAAGCCAAAAATAATAGATGGCTCTGGGCTGCGGCTGCTATCAAAACAATGGAGCCATGTGGAATGAGGGATCTTTTTCTCAAAACGGAAAGTGGAATCGACTAGAAAAAAATAATAAACAGGTATCCGTTCCATATACTTACACGATAGATTATACATAGTATAAATATTATGAAAATGCTACTTTCAAGACCACTTTATGTTTAACTAGCTGTGGCACGCGGCTTCGCTCGCGGTTAATTTTATGATTAAGATCACGTATAGCGCGACTTGTGGCGCCATCTGTTGGCCGGAAATTGCGAATTGCAGCGCCATCTATAGTAGAAAAAGTATTTTCCCATTGGAATGACTAACTTTCACGGGATAAAAAGTAGCTTTATGTTGGGCTCTGTACCCCTGACAATATGTTTATACAAATATTCATAATGATCGAATGATTAGTGAAGCCGTGAAGGAATAACAAACTCACTTTCTCATTTATAATATTAGTTAGGATTATCCAGTCCATACTAATCTATTAGGATAAAATACGTGCTTGATCTGATGTGAATGTGAATAACATGAATCATCCGAGATAGTCAATTCGAAGTGCAATAACATCCGCATAGTCATTCCATTGATCTATAAGGAAAAAATATTATATTTCTTATGTACTGTTTTAGTTGTTAAAAATATACCTATATCCTGGAAAACTTATACCTACTACTTATATTACGGAAAATACCGATCAACGATTTTACTGGATAATTATTTTCTAATAATTACTTTGATTGTTGAGTTTCTTGCGGCACTTCTTCATTCACGTCGAAGTGCTGGTAGGATAAAAAAAAAATTTTGACGTGCGAAAGTATTTCCTGTAAATCTACTTGCAAAATAAATGATTTTATTTATTTTTTATTTTACCAATAGTATTTTTGGATGAAGAAAACGCAGTAATAAATATACCACACCAAGATAAATCATTCTTCCTGTTTAAAAGGCAAGGTCATGGTCGGCGGTGATCACCTACCATCAGGTGAAACGTATGTTCGTTTGCCAAGTTCTTCCAATTATAAAAAAGTATAAAAATGTTGTTAGATTTTTATCCCAATCGGTAAGTAAATAAAGTCTATTTTTCCTGATTACATATTGAAGCTCTAAAATTGAGTTTTTGAATTGAATCGCTTTTGCATACAGTTCATTGTTCAATTATCATCATTTTTCCTCTATGTATTTAAATACACGAAAAAGCTAATAATAATACATATTACTATTTACATATTCATAAGTTTACTGTACTTTTACTGTCTAAATTACCTATATCCTACATGTAGGTGATGTAGGTAGGTACCTTGGCGCCAAAACGAATTCCCATCGTCCGACTATAAATTCGGATCATTTTAAACGGCTATGTTTTTTTCTTGGTACCTACCTAATTATATATTACTATGTTATGTTTGTATAAAAATAACTGAGTGGAGTTTATTTAAATACTTTAAAATTGTACATCTGAGGTGATGACAGTCTTTGTTTATATTTTCGTTAAATACAAGGCTACACTGGCAGTTATTTATATAAATTTTACATACCGACAGCAAACCCATATAATACAAATACCTCTAATTAAACTAGAACATTATACTCGTACATTTATGCTTCACATCACAACATAACTGTAACATTTGTCGTACCTACCTATGTTTCGTTTATAACACTCGTGTTCCAAAATACAAGGGTCCGTTCGATAACCGAACCGCCACTTACTATAATAATCAACAAACATAATTCAGTCAAACATTCCGTTCCGAATTCCGATTGATATGCTTATTTAGCAATCCCCTCTGTTAATTTTCGGCGACAGCGACAGATTCCCTACATCACACGACCAGCTGTCGGGGTCAACGACCAGCTAGAGACCACCCCTATACGACCCTCAGTATAAACATTTGCCGTGAATCAAACTTGACATGTACGATACACTTAATAATGGCTTGTGTACATTATAAATTCATAAATTGTGCTGTTAACGTTACACGAAAATTGTTTGATTTTGCCAACCCGCATTAGAATAGCAAGGTGAAACTCTAATTCAGATGAAGACATAACTGTATCCTTATTATTTTATAGTCTACAATGAATGTGTGCAAATGAGTGTGTGCATATCGAGAAAGCATTTGTCCACCAAAAGACCAGAAATATGTTGTGAGGTCACATGAGTAAATCGGGAGCTGCCGTTAGATAGGTCTTTTAAAAAAGATTGAGTGTGAGGGTAGATCATTTTTCGATACAATGATCCGTTTGCAAATTATTTACATTTAAAGTGCTAATTTTTATTACACACTGCGTGGCCCGACACTCTCTTGCCCGGTCTTATTGAGTTTGTATTGGTATTATTAACATAAATCAGGAAATAGAATTGAAATACAGGTCACCGTGCTAACGGTACTGTTCTTCTTCAAGGTGTTCTGATTCTAACACCTACCTTGACATAGAAAAACAAATTAATAGTGTTTTGATCAGGAAAAAGATTGTGATGCATACCATTCGGTCGGTGCATACCATTATTGCATCTGCACTTCGTTATGGGAAAAATTAGTCTCTTCTCCGTTCTCCTCTCCTCTCTTTAATTACAATTACAACCTAGTTGTAAGTAAATCGAAAATAAAAATGACCCATACAAACTTCCATCAGACTTTTTTATTTATTTCGGATGTTCTACTATTCCCTTATTAGAAGAGGACAGAGTTCCTTTCGCATTTTAAATATTAGTAAGAATGATACTTTCTAAAACTTCCGTATCAAAAGCTTTATTTTGTCGATTTAGTTAGATGTTATGGTATTACAAATTTGTGTAATATTGACTTGATAACACACGCAGGTTGCGTAGGTTGCCCAATTGCGATATGCGATAACAGTACTTACGAATAATACAAACAGTTGGGTAGATATTATTAATCGATGGCGCCAAGATATTTTATCGAGTTCTGTGGATTGTTTACATAGGTGCCAAAATGTATACATATACCTTTGAATTGTTAAACTACAATTAAAAAATATTTAACTATTCGTCACAGCTTGTTGGGGTTGCAAACACTGTCCAAAGTGTTTTTTGATATCCTGTTGCTATTTGGTAAACCGAAAGTTGGTAAATCTTTATTAAATCGTTATTCCTATTGAAATGAAATGAAATGAAATCGTTTATTTCAGAAATTAGACCTTCACAGGCACTTTTTCTTGTCATTTACAACTTGTTTAAATAAAAAAAATAAACTACGTTATATACTACCACCATTTCGGACACAAGCAAAATGGCAACCGGTAAAAAGAAATGGCGAAAGAAAACCGGTTACGGCCTTTTTTGTCATGTTGTACTTTTCTTTTTTTTTTTCTAAAATTAAAAACCTCGAAGGGTTAATGTAAATAATGTGAGCCAATATACCAATGTAATATAATAATGTAGAACAATTCGTTTCGTTCAGTGAGCAAAAAAAAGGGAGCCCCACCTCCTTCATCTTTCTCGCTATTTAATCCGTTTTTCTCATTATAAGTCGAACAATAGCGAACTCTCCCGGTGTCTCTGCTCCTTGAGCAACCGCGATCACTTATCATCAGACGAATCGTACGCTCTAGCTAGCGTAACTAAGTAAATATTGTGGAGAGAGAGATTTTCCGTGCAATTATGTTCCCATCCTCATAATAATATGAATGTTCGTCTGATTTTTTACAATAATAATACGAAAATATCTCTAGTTACCGGCGGGCGAAGATTTTTGATTTAAAATATGACTAGCGAAACTTGCGCTACTTCGTTTGTTTTCTTCTTCGTTCCCGCTTTCCCGTGGGAATTTCGGAATGTATTACACAAATAAACCTTCCTTTGTCTATTAAAAAAGAACACATCAAAATCCGTTGCGAAGTTTTAAAGATGTAAACAAACATAGGGACAGGTAGACAGCAGTACCGACTTCATTTTATACTATGTAATGAAGTGATGACTGTTGATTAGGTACCTACTAACATTTCTGACGTAGATGTAGTATAAATATATTGTATTGGAAATATAGTTTGACTCGATAGTGGGTGTGATGATGTCATTTCTTGAATAAATGAGATAACATTGGCACTTATTATGTTAAGCATCCATTATCCAATATGCAGTGCACTAATTTAGTATTCAGCAAGAGCAAAGAAAAGAGCTCATTATACTGGACCCAGCTCCCAAGTAAAGCAGGGCTCGAGCATGCTTGTGAAATGCAGTATACATTTAAAATACAGATTACAAATTAATGTTCTTCATAATAATATGTGCAACATAGTGACATCAAACTCGCGTAGAGTCCCTATCAACTTGTTTTTTTGTTAATCAAATAGTAATAATTTTAAGTAAAAATAAATATTATTTTGATTTGAATATACTTACCTACGTTCCCTTTAAAAAAAGACGCAATGATATCGTGATTCTCTTGGTGTTGCGTGAATGATAACTTTTCTCTAATAATCTATCAGTTAGTTCGCCTGTTCATTTGCTCACGTCATATGCAAACAAATCGACCTTCCCCTTTAATTGCACTGTCCCGACAATGTTGCACTGTAATGAGTCTATTGTTTAAATAAGACCTATTGTACACATTCTGCTTCCAATAAAAAATATTTACTAAGTATTTTTGATTCGCACAATGACTTTGTTTTTATATTTAATCAGTACACTTATCAAATCAGTTATTCAATCCAAGTGAGTGTTTGTGTTAAGTAGAGTATTTATTAGGTATTACAGTTTGATATAATATTACTTCTAAACCACATTCGGTGATGCAATTTTCTGTGAAATACCCGAAGAGGATCGGATAACCATTCTTAATTAGATTGTATTAGTATGATATTAAATTCGCGAAGGAATGAAGTAATCCCTGAATCTACTAATCTTGAAAAATATTTTTGATAGCAAATTTGTAACATGCCAAGAGCTTTGTTTCGGTTCAGTACATAGGTAATAAGTATCAACAGTAGGTCAAAATTGACTAATAAATTGGTTTATTATTTACCTTCTGTCCTATTATTTCATGAGACTGTTGTTGAAACTCACAAAGGACTTGTGCGAGTCCAGTCCTGCTATTTATATGAACATCATCAACACTACAGCTGGAACATCAGCATGAAAAAACCCATACTCCCACCTGGTTTAATATCCTTTAATATACGAGTTTCATAAACTATAACTCCTGACTGGCGTTAAGTCTTTTGATGATGCAACAATTACTTACAATGTAACTGTTCTACACTACGACTACACTAGATGATGCTACCGAAAGACATAGACTTAACAAACAAAAAAAGTTGTCTTATGCTATTTGTATGTTTTACAATAATCTAATGACACGTCAATGCCAAACCGAACGTTGTATGTGTTTCAGAGGATAATCAAGGTGACAGATAAATAAACCATTTTATCTATATGCAACAACCAACTGGAATGACCTAACAAAAACTATACTTATAGTAATAACCGATAATATTTAAAAATGAAACTTATTTCATTTTAATGAATTAAAAGGCTCTTTAGACGTGGGGAACGCATTCATAGCGACGTCCGTGGTTTTGTTAAACCTTTTCCATGAGGTGGCCCGGATTTTCGAACACCGACGTGAGCTCATGTATGCGTGTTTGTTGTGCACAGTTTTTTGCAGAGTACTACCGTGGTTGGTGCGTGAGCATGAGCATACTGGATATCTTTAGCAATTGTACGTTTCAACATTCGCAGGGCTTTCATTTTTACCGTTTCACATTTGAACCAATATTTTTAATTCCAAAGACAATAACAAAATTATCTTTACTTGGAATTTGGAAACCCAATTGGCGATATGAACGGATCCGCTCACAAATGACTCATTAAACATGTCACCAACATCCGGGAACTAATGAATGAACATTTTTTTAAATAAATTTGCTGTTTATTATCTCTCCAAAACATTACGGTTCCGTTTTAACCCGGTCCGAATAGTGTATACATATCATAATAACAGTATTACATTACATGGTGACAGAAGTACAGAACTAGTACAATCAAAAGTCCTTGTCTTATCTAGTTTTAGTTAAAGAAAATAATTATAAATGACCTATAAAGCATATAAATGTTTTGTGTTAAATTCGAACCACTTCTGGTCATACATATCATTAGTTAGTTAGAATACCATTGTATAAAAAAAACTCGGCAATACTAGGCCGCACTTCGTTCTATTAAATAAATGTTCCGTTTATATGCCCATTGACCTAGCTTAGTGCGGAAAGTAATAGGTTGTTGTCACTGACCTACCGCACGTTGATGGGATGCTTTCGTGTGTGATAAGCGATGGATGTAAACATTCTGCATCGCATATTATGACTTCGAGTTACCCATACTCGCAAATACGTAGACATTGTGAGTTCATGTTTCATTTCAATGGCTTTTTACGATGCGATTAGGCGACCGGCACTTCAAAGTGTTTTATTATCAAATAAATTCGCAAAGATGTGTTGTTCTCGTAAATTTTGCTCGTGGGTAAACGTATGCCCAACTTGTTACTTGTTGTCGTGTGAGCCTGCTCCGCAATTAAGAGATTGCCGAGAAGGCCCGCACCGCACGTATGTCCAAAAAACCTTTCAATCGATTCCATAGGTACTACTATTATGTAGCAATTCACCGTATGCGTCGTCGTCGTTAATTATTGGTTGATGAATAAAACCCAAATACAGATAATGATCATTGAAAAACTGAAATATTTTAAACATGGAAGTATTCCGATCGTGAGAAAAAATCATTCCTATGCGTAATGACGTGCGTAAGTGCACAACTTAGCTTCTTTAGTAGCGTTTTCTAACATGATAAGATTATAAAACATCGTAATATTAAATAAATATAACACAACTTATTTTCACTTATCAGGTGTGTGGTATAATGATAAACATTGCTAGTGCGTACACGAACGGCAGCCGGCACAACCGCCACATCTGATAGCGTGACCTACCGCAAACACTGTACATAGCAATCGTACATCACCGTACCACATAGTAATACTATGTGACCGTACTATGCATTGCACGCAGGAAGCCACGTGTCTCTCTCTGGCCAATGGAGTACCATGTGCGACATGTCGATGACGTACTAGCTTTGTTTTGGCAATTTAAAACTAAACTCATTCTAGAATTACTTCTCACTGACTAACATAAAGTAAATCAAATTTTTCTGCCACCCCGAGTTTGATTTCAACTGCTGATTTTCATACCATTCTCACTTTTAGCACAGATATTATAATACTTTGCTTTTAGGAAGTGTATTACGCTAAATATTCAGTGCTAGCTACCCCAGTAAATCCTGAAAGTCCTTACAATTATTTAAACAACTTGTATTTTTTTCGAACGGTAGAGAGAGACTGATGGTCAGGCACAATCAATTTTGAGTGCAATTTGATCGCTAGCAACAGCTCGCCTTGAAAACAGTATTGTGAGTTGTATTGTTATAATTTTATAAATACTACTCGCGGTACTTCCGTTCCGTTTTTGCACTTGCAGCTGTTTCCACAAGAACTTGCAAACAAGTGTAAACGCGGCTTTACCCTAAACAGCGAATAGTTTTCTAGGTCAATAAAATTGGAGCTGTAAGCCTGTGAGTGAGCGAGCCGAAAGCCAAACTTCCGTATTGCCTCCTTTCCTCGGCAACAAATTCAATATGTCGGCAAGATCCCAGACGTGTCGAGTCTCTATAAAAGGTCGAAGTCATTCACCAATTTCAAACGAAGAGTTCACAGAAATGTTGGTACATCCACCAAGATCTCAAATACACACTATCTAATGCATACAATACATGTAACATACATTTTCTGGACCAAACAAATTATTTGACGAGATGCCGAAAATCTAACCCTGTATAGCCCTTTAGTGTCCTACTCTGGTGTGCCTGCCAACTTCTGCTGTGACTTAAGTGTCAATTATTATTTTAGTGGAGAACGTAATGATCGCCCATAATGTTTTGTTTCTTGTAGCATGACAAGATGTCCTTTTTTACGGTGGCGGCGTACCGCGGTGAAAAGATTACCTACATCAAACTACATCGTGATTCATGAGGCGCCGCGCCGCCTTGTCGCGCTCCGATCGCTGCAGAATGCTATTGCACACGTTGCGGTTATTATTTCTTCATTATTCGATGTTTGTCTTATCCTTAATAATATGGTAAGTAGTTTATGTTCCATTAAAAAAAAAATTGTATAAGATACTTTCCAACATAATATAAAAGTTCCTAGAAACATAAATTGTTACATTATACAATAAAATTGTATAATAGCACTTACGCTAATTCACTGCATAGCTTACAGGCTGATATTGCTGTTTTCTTGAAGAATACTTGAAACAAATGATATAAAGATGTCTATTTTCCATTGCGAAGCTATATTTCTGTTTCCGCTTGATGCGTGGTAGTTTTTATTTTTTCTTTCAAATATTCGAAATGTTACAACACGATCGTAAGACCGCTGCTACAATAACAAGCGAGAAATAAAAGTCGACTGATCCATGCCAAATTCCAAATAAATAACCACACTACAACTGTCTCAACGCCCCACGATCACAAGATGTGAGCTCATTATTTATTATTCGTCCGAATCTCGTTGTTATTCCAATGCCACCTTAAATGCAATTTCAAGGTTTCACTCGCCGGATTCTATCTCGTGAAAGATTAGCGAAGTTTTAAAATAGCTTTGTTTGTGCTCTGATAACCGCGATAGCACAGCAACTCCGCTCCGCCCCCGCTGCGCTGGTGCCCCGCCGCCGCCGTCGTCGTCGGCGCGCCGGCGGCGGCGGCGGGGCTCCCAGTGCTCCCACCGTGCCGCTCATGTTTTCTAATTAATCGCCATTCATTCACTACCTCCAAACGTTCTGTTCGTTTTTATCATATTGTCGGTTACCAGCTGGTTACATGTTCCGGGCACTCAAAAGGAAAAAACAATAACATCCACTTTGTTGTCCGTCTTTCTGTCAAAGCCCTTTTTTATAGGAACGCAAGAGCTATTAAGCTGAAATTAATAACAAATAGGTACGTACTCAGGTCTGTAATTACTTGAATCAGTGAAAAAAATCATGTATTCTAAGCTATTGCTAACGCAATCAGTAGATAAGGCTGTTTATGTTACCGTTTTTCATACTTTTCGCCTGTCACCTATAAGGCAAGAAACTAGGTCACATGATACAAGTAAACGCAAAAATCCAAAAAACGTAAAGTAATTATAATAAAAAGATACACATTTTGTGATTCCATACAGAAAGTTGGTAAATCAATAATGGCGCGACTTATACCGATGTATGTAGATGCTTCTAAGTTTGTACGGTACCCTCAATGCGCGAGTCCAACTCGCACTTGACCGGCTTTTTTGTCTCTCAGACAATAGAAAAATTTTAAACGTTGGAAGTGCACATTAATTTGTCGATTTTGACGTATTCTACAAAGATCTATCTGTCGCATTTTGCTAATCATAATAGATTTTCATTCGTTTCAATTTAGCTAATGTAAATTTAAAAATGTATTTATAATATTAACAGGATTTTTTAGTTCAAGCGTTTCAATGGACGACTCCACCCTGAATGAGTTATTAAGCTATTATGACTTTATTACACGTGCAAATAACATAGTAACTACTATTAGATACCTAAATATATTGCGTGCATAATTACACCGGCTGTTCTATTTTTGGGCACAGTAAGTATTGTTTACTTTTCTAATTACAAGCCGTGAGCGAAATAGACAGCCGAGCGGCTCGGGTTAAATATATCCTGCCCTATTTTCTAGACATTATAGAAAATAGGTCATGGGGTTGTGATACAGCTAGACAGTGGCCTGCCCAAGTGCCCACCCACTTCAATTTCATCAATGGTAAGTGTGCTAATTGACAACAGTCATACAATCTAGTCTAGAGACTCGGACCAACGATACAATTTAACATGACAGACATTGGTGGATTTTTCTCTTAAAATAAATATTACAATCACATTAAGTAAAATTATATTATTTTTATGAATGAATGAGTTGATAAGTAACATTGTGTAGTTATTTATTTTGTGGACACAGCAATTGTTGCGTAATGTTATTGAAATTGTTAAACGTCCATCTTAAAATGCTGTATCGTGTAACGGTATTGGAGGCCTGGGGATGAGCACAAGGCCAGCGTGAGCTGCCAATGCGTGCGAACAACCTTTGGCGGTGCTCCTCCAGCCACGCAAAGGCGAGCTTGGCGCGGTCGTCGACCGGCACCAGTCATCTTCGTTCCAATTAGTGCGGCTAGGTAGACAAGTACTTAGCGGCCCCCGATATGGGCCTCACTCGCCCCTCGCCCGCATTACGTTCGCGCAATTATTAGCAATGCGATTGCTAAAATTGCCCCACATATGACTACCTGAGCGCATGCGCGAAGTCCGCTCCACTTTGCTTTTGCGTTCAATGTCAGTGTATCGGCTAATTTTATCGCGCTTCGCACACGCTACGTAACTATTTTGTTTGATGAGCCCAAAAGACCGTTTGTTTTGATTTCATTTACCCAAAATAATGTGAAATGTTTTGCTGCCGTAGATAAATGTTACATCAATGAGGTTTACACAAACTTTGTTGGCTTTGATTATATAATTCCGGGAAAGTAAAAAGATCAGCTGTTTTGGTTGGTGTTTACATATACTTTGCCGTTGTTAAACTTAACCACCCCGAAATTCAAGTATCTACTTATGAATGTTTTTGTACAAAGAAATGAAACAATGGAAATATTCTATCTAAATGCGTTAAATTAAACGAGATGAATTAGTGAAAATAACTAAAATCGAGTCATATAGTTTACATTTATATCCTGAGTCTCTTTCCGATAATCTGATGGACATGAAATATTATCCACAAAGATTAATATTTAACAATAATTGAAACTCAACTTTGCCTGTGTTATTTTCAAATATTTTCAAAGGCTTGTTGTTGCATTTGGAAATGTTTGTGAACTTTCGTTGCAGTTACAAAAAATCATGAATTTTAAACAAAAAGCGAACTTAATGCTGTCAGCATTGTATACCGGTTAATCTTTAGGGACAACTTGATAAGTTTTATAAACTTTAAACACACTTATTATACACCTACAAGATTTCATTAGATATAAATGATTTCGATAAAAAGGGATAACAATTCGCATGTTTTCTTTACCACATACCTGCGAAGCCAAAGAAGTATCCCTTTTCGATATGCAACCAAAACACCTCAAATCAAAGCACTATATTGTTAATGGCGATGCTGTGTGCTATTTTGTCAATCTTATTAAAGAAAAAAGAAACATTGTCATCATTACGATACGATTACGCGACAATATGTTGATGTACGTTGTGCGAATACCTCTGACCGTGTAGCACGTTGAACTGTTGCAACTTTGGAAAAGTACGATTATGTTAAAAATGTAACAGACTATTTTTCGAACCCGCGGCCCTTGGGATAAAGTGACCATTGCTACTCGACCACCTGACCTGTCAATTAGTAAGATAATCTCCCATTTTCCTACACAATCTTCTTTCACACAAGCCGCTCCCAATATATACTTATTTCATGAAAAGTATAAAGTCACATTATTCAAATTGGTTTATTTACTAAGAACACTCAATTCAAATTTTCGCTTTTCACAACTATCATCTTAAAATTTATTTGCGTAAACCAAAGCATGGGAACCAGGATGACGTTGCGCTCGAGAGGTGAACGCGCCGCGCCGTCGGCATCAACGTCACGACACGACAAGCAAACGATTTTACCCGCTATTTCTGCAACAAGTGTTGTTTTGCTGAGGCTCCTAGCGGGCGATTCGCGTCAACGTCATTACGTGTTCGTCTCGAACTACCGGTGTTGATTCCTTACCTACACCCAAACCACGCTGCTGCATGCCGTTGTCCTCTGCGACCCCGAAACGTCACAGCGTTTTACAGAATTTTGAGTTACCAGGTCGATCAAAAAGTACCCGTGTTTGCTAACAAATAGCGTTGGCGAATTAATTTGACGGTATCATAGTTGACTTCATGTTGAATTTCAGATTATAAATTTTTGGTTAGGATTATTTTTGTTTAACTTTGGCACGAAGCTAGGTTATATTTTGATACAGACCTACACTACAAGTAAAGGAAAAAGTCCGAAAATAGTAAGTTGTTACATTTTTTTTTTAAATCTTTGGGAACCCATAAAAATTTGAAGATAGTAAACTAAGCGAATTATACCTACCGATGTAAATGCTTCCAGGTTTATGGGATACTCGGTCTTGACCGGTTTTTGCATGATGGAAAACCATTTGAACAAATAAAGGTAAAGTTGGATGCTGACGATGTAAACTGAAAAAACTAAATTCTCGTAAACAATAATTAGCGTTTGCAAAGATTGCGTTTCAGTTTTGTCTTATTTTTAACTAGAACCTTATTAATTATTTTTAGGCGAGTATGGAAGAAGCCTATCAAATCCTAAATAGTTTAATGTACAAGCCGTCCTACGTCATAGATACTGCGAACAAACACGGCACGCACCTGCCGCGCGCGATGCTCCGCCATCTCTGTCATAGCTTCCATTGCGTAGGTAAATGGGTAAATAACGAAACAACTGTAGTCGTCTACCATTCTAGTATTATAAATGC
The DNA here is from genome assembly GCA_905163395.2 of Endotricha flammealis. Taxonomy (NCBI): domain Eukaryota; kingdom Metazoa; phylum Arthropoda; class Insecta; order Lepidoptera; family Pyralidae; genus Endotricha; species Endotricha flammealis. Next base: position 5,606,279 of record LR990853.1, read on the forward strand.
GAAAGTAACCCCTGTCTGTTAATTTTCATGTTAAACCGCTGAATCGACTTATTTTTAATTCGGTATGAAGATAGTTTGAGAACTTGAAGTTCAATGTCTTGCGGAACTATCAGTTCCCGCCGCGCTGCCAAGGCACAATTAGGCGGACACGGTGGTAGTGACTTAGGTTATTAGTCGGTCGGTACGGTTCGCCCCTCAAGTAGGTTAGGAGTAGAGAGACCGACAGACCGCAGTTTTCCCATGGGACATAAAGTATTTTTCTGACTAAAAAACAAGGTAGACTTTCTCTGATTTTTTTAAATGTCATGAAAAAGATAAGAGTGTTGTGTCGGTTATTTATGTATAGGACACAAACACCTGTTAAAAAAAACTGATCTCCAAAATGCACGATTTAAATAAAACATCAACATAAAATTCAAGCGTATATTGTATCAAACTTATTTATGGTTAGATGGTGAGAAAATATTCGATCCAGAACCGGTTTGAACAGTTTGCGAGACCAACGGCGGTGGTGCGCTGGTTGGTGAGAGGCGGCTTGCAATCTGCACTGGCTTGCATTCCGAGCGCATTCCGCAGACCTAAAGAACGAACGACCTAGCCGCGGCCTCGACACACTCGGCCTGCAAATGTGGCGATAGAAATGACATTAATTGTGAGACTGAAAGGTACAGTCAAGGTATATTAGAATTAAAAATGTAATAAAAAAAAGTATTACGTGTAATTATTCAGGTTACTGTGTACACTTATTAAATTCAATTAAACATTGCTATTTGGAAGTTTTATCAGTCGTTTTTTATTGTCATTTCATTTGTGTACTGTCACGAAATGGAACGCAGACATTACGCGAATATAATGCGCAGTAAATATTAGAATGCCGCATGAGAGGGCTGTGCGTCCCTCGAACGCGGCGAGGCGACCCCTCTCGTTACTTGTATTTCCGGGTCAACGACCGGCAGCTCGCGACCTTGGCGACATGCTGCCCCTTTCACGTGTAAAAAAGGAAATGATTTATGAAGACATTTACGCAGTACGAGATGGAATGAAGAATTGGTCCGGCATTCGATGAACCGGCGGCCGTTAATGAGTCACCGGCAGCCGGCACGCTGCGACGTAAACAACCGGAGCTACGCCCTCCGAGGCCACGCGCAAATAAACGCGCCTCACATGGGTGTATCGGCCAACTGTTTTGTTCCACGCAGTACGCGCCACAACGCGCCACGCACCGACCAAAACGTAAATAACCAGTGTGTACTTCCTCCGCCGGTTGTATTTCCTACGTCGACGTCTCAAGTGTAACCCTAAGCTATAAATTAATTACATCGTTAACCATAATTAATAATGTCTTACTTAACGTTTCGTTGCTCAAATATCGCAATATGTCTCTCAACTTTAGGTGATTGATTACATATTTCTCTAAACTTTTAGAGTAAATTGTAAGCAATATTTCACATTTCGATTTTGTACATAATTATTATAATACAATTTTTCCAACTTTTTTTGGTTGTGTTTGTATATTCCGATTAAACTCGAAAAAACGGGTACAATTTAATGGCTCTAATTTCTCATTGGGGTAACTAAAGCTGTTTTATTCAAAAAATATCCCTAGAATACAGGCGAAGCTATGTGCTTGTTTTAGTTTAGTATAAATTGGAGCTTTCCATACACTAATTACAAAATTAAACAGAGGATGGTTTTAATTACATGATGTAAATTGGCGCGTACGATTAAATTACAGTGACAGGATAGTAATTGTTAACCATGGAGCCGCAAAATCCTTGTTTGTGTCAGATCTCGCTTCGGGGTTCGCTCGCAAACAGACACACTTCAATAAAGTAATTAAATAACACGTGGGAATGTAGCGTGGCGTGACGTATTCGTTATTCGCTAGAGATGTGCCGCGGGAAGAAATTCGGGAAGGTTAAAATGGGAAGGAAAGGGAAGGAAGGGAAAAAATTAATAAATTCCCATTTATTCCGGCATATTTTATATACTCCCAGGAAGAAATAAGTATGGTTAAATTTACTACAATAATAATAGTAAAATATCGTTTGGATATAAAATAAAACGATGTTTAATAAAAATTATTTATAAATATAAAATTCAAAGTCCAGACTGACTGACTGACTGTCTTAACTATATATCAACGCACAGCCCAAACCGCTGGGTCTAGAGATTCAAAATTTGGTATGTAGTTTCCTTAAAAGGACCGGACCGACCGGACCGAACCGACCGGACCGGAACGGATTGGACCTGATTGGACCGAATGGGACCGTACCGTACCGGGACGTGCCGGACCGGACCGAAGTGGACCGGACCGGAATTTGTTTTTGAAGAAAAATATGCTAATTGTTAGTTAGGCCACGCGGGCGAAGCCGCGGGTAGAAGCGTTGTTTACATCTATTTATACATCGAGAAAAATAAGTAATCAAAACAAGTGTGACAAACAAGTGAGAAGTGCAAGCGACATTGAATTTAGTGCTTGTACAATAAGGTGCAAAATGACTCACACATTGGAAGTTATTTGTTGACCTTGAAGTTGTTTTGATCGAAGTTTACAAATGTAAACAAGTCACAAAAAAGGCCATAGCCGTCGGCCGGTAGCCGACACAGTCAGTTCATTCTGAACATTCGGTGCGATAAATGCGAAGACTAATCAAGAGTGACTTAACCTGCCACCTTTGCGATACCAACGCACTTCGGACGACTCTGCGATTGGGCGAATACTGTGATTGGACCAACAACTTCGACGATCTACGGACTTCGATTCTTCGTGTGATTTGGCTACATTGATTGTATCTGTGACATGTTCATCGCTCAATAAATTCTTCTAACGAGTCAACGGTGTTTAATCCAAATTCCGATTCCCACGTTGCTAACATTTGGTGTCAGAAGTGGGATTTGCAGCGACTCCGAGGGAAGAAACTGCCGGCGTCAGAACGACGGCACAAGAAGAAGCGGAAGCCATGGCTATTGCCCGATCAGCGGACACGCCTACCGGCTCCATCGACCAAGCCACATCCATCGACTAAGCCACACCTATCCACCAGGACCAGGCGACATCAACCATGCAGGCCCCGTCCACTAGCTCCACCCATCGGACCTTGGCTCCAGCTCAAGAGGCTAGACAATCTGCATTTGACTTCAATAGATTAATGCAGATAATGGATTGCATGCGCTAGGAAATATGCGAGAAACAGGAAGAAATGCGCCAAGGAAAGGAGGAAATGCGCTTGAAACAAGACGAAATGCGACAGGAAATGAGCTATAAACAGGAGGAAAGGCGACAAGGGCAGGAGGAAGCGCGTCAAGACAATAAGAGCGAGAGACCTTACTGAAGAATGTGGACCAAGTAGAAGAAAGGGTTACTAATCTGGACGACAACGTGCACACCATAAAAAAAGGTTTTGATGGGCTGCAGAAAAAGATGCTGCGAATTGAGACTGCAGGACCCGCCACGTCCAGTGGCTTTGCTCCGTGCAGCCGGGCGCCTCGAGTGGAAGTACCATTGTGCGACGGAATTAAATCCTGCCGGCAGCAGTTCCAGACGGTTGCCAACGCCAACGCTAACGGATGGACGGAGGAACAGAGCTTGACACTCTCATAGTGACACTTCGGGGATAGGCTCTTTAATTTATTTCAGTTGTACATACTGTTTCTGAGTAGGCGGTAGATAGATACACGTTAACACGATGGATTTAATACTAATCTATGAGTAAATAAACCAACTGCGCAAAATGGCGCACTGGGACTGACGAGTGAATCCCCCTCCCCGCCCGCCGCCGCCGCCACTCGTAGGTAGTACACAGCACGCTAATGTCATTCTATTTTATCGCGTTTATTTAAAACTACTAGCTTCTGCCCGCGGCTTCCCCCTCGTGGCCTACTAACAATTAGCATATTTTTCTTCAGAAACAAAAATTATATATAATAGATTCCGGTGCGGTTCGGTCCGGTTCGGTACGGCCCAGTACGGTACGTCCGGTCCGATCCGTTCCGGTCCGGTCCGGTCGGTCTGGTCTGCTTTATCGCATATAAACTCTCAACCCCAATAGTCAGGACTTTGAATTTTATATATATTATATATTTTATTATATTTTATAGATTACTTTAGTCAAATATTAAATTAAATATAAAAAATGCGCTTGTTAGCAATGAAATTTTTTCAAATTTAACGAATTCAATTTCTTCCGGGAAGTAATTCAAATTGGGTGGGAAGAAATGGGTATAAATGGAAATATTTCCAGAGGTTGGGTTTTTACCGGGAAAGCGCCCATCTCTATTATTCGCATTATTAATGGGTTTGTCGTGATGTCCGTCAATTTTGGTTCGAGTTTGGAGTACCTGTTAACAAATTTCCCGTCAGCCATATCAATACAAAGATTATAAACACGATGTCTCTCTCTTCACGCTGCGCTGAGCTGATTTAGATGGAAATTGGTATAGATGGTTTAAGCCCGATTGCGATGTTGTCCAATCATATGTCTACTTAGGAGCATTAATCACCAACAATGACGGATGCGTAGACGAGGTTAAACGGGGTATGGCGATCGCTAGGTCGGCTATGATGGACAAATTGAAAAAGATATGGAGAACCGCAACATTACCAAAGGCACAAAAACCAGGCTCGTTAGGGCACTAGTGTTCCTCATTTTTCTATACGCGCCGCGGAGACTTGGACACTGCGAGAAAGCGAGAAAAAGAGAGTGGATGCCTTCGAAATGTGGTGTTCGAAAGATGCTAGGGGTGTCATGGACTGAGTTCTGCACAAACATCTCCATACTCCAGGATCTTAACATCACACAACGTCTGTCCGCCTCAGTTCAGGCACGCATCCTCGCCTTTTTTGGTCACGTGTCTCGCCGTGATGGAACAGATGCGCCTGGTGGTCCAGGGAAAAGTGGAGGGCACTCGTGCTCGCGGCAGATCGCCGTTAAGATGGACGGGCCAGATATTTTTTTTTTCTTGATTATGTTGTGCAAGCTAGTGAAGCGCTAACGGGATACGCTTCACCAGCAACATTGGTTTTACGTGGGCGAGGTGTCAACCGCACAACCCCCGAAATGCTGGAGGACCACACCCGTCGTTGGTCAGCGAGTCCATCGGACTTAGCCGGTTAGTGTAGCTAGGCTGTACTACCGACCATTCCCCTATCCGCCACCTTGGGGACGCTCCCCTACGCTGCGAGGGCCAGCGCGGGGGACGGACGGACGGACCAGATTAAGACAGCAGTAGACTGCCCTCTGCACGTGTGCACCAGGAAGGCGGGAGCTAGAGACGAGTGGCAATGAATTGTTAAGCGGGTCACTACAGTAAGGACCACGACAGCGACGAATAAGATGAATGGTTTAAGACGAAATTGCGAAAATCCCGAAATCATAAAGATTAAGATAATAAAATTAAACCCCGTAGTGTCGTTTGATAGCGGCTCTCTAAGTGGGAACATAATTTTTCGATACAATGATCCGTTTGCGAATTACGTACCATATTTTGTTTTAAGACGGTTATGTTTTCATGTATGGGAAAATCCGACCGAACCATGTATGTAGTTGTAGGTTCCTTACGACGTCTAGGGGTGTACTAATAAAGGATTTTTCAAAATTCCCACGCGAAAGCGAGATATACGCAAACGAAGTTGCGAGGGATTTACTAGTCTATATATATAAAATTCAAAGTCCTGTCCTGACTGACTGACTTAATTATATATAAACGCACAGCCCAAACCCGTGGGTCTAGAGATTCCAAATTTGGACTGTAGGTTCCTTACGACGCGTAGGGGGAAGCTAAGAAAGGATTTTTCAAAATTTCCACGGGAAACCGAGATATACGCAAACGAAGTTGTGAGGGTATATCAACGCACAGCCCAAACCGCTGGGTCTAGAAATTCCAAATTTGGCATGTAGGCTCCTTACGACGTCTAGGGATGTACTAAGAAAGGATTTTTCAAAATTTCCACGGGAAACCGAGATATACGCAAACGAAGTTGTGAGGGTATATCAACGCACAGCCCAAACCGCTGGGTCTAGAAATTCCAAATTTGGCATGTAGGCTCCTTACGACGTCTAGGGATGTACTAAGAAAGGATTTTTCAAAATTTCCACGGGAAAGCGAGATATACACACGAAGTTGCGAGGGGACGCACAGCCCAAACCGCTGGGTCTAGAGATTTCAAATTTGGCATGTAGGTTCCTTATAAGGACCGGCACCGGACCGACTTGACTGGACCGACCGAACCGGACCGGAAGGAACCGCACTGTACGGGGCCGTGCCGGACCGGACCGAACCGGACCAGACCGGAATTTGTTTCTGAAGAAAAACATGCTAATTGGCATGTAGGTTCGTTATAAAAACCGGACCGACCGGACCGGACCGGATCGGACCGGAATTAGTTTTTGAAGAAAAATATGCTAATTGTTAGTAGGCCACGCTGGCGAAGCCGCGGGAAAAAGCTAGTAATATATAAAACTTGGTTATGCAATGAAATCATTTCGTTCGCTTGTTCAGGCCAAAATGTCTTTATACATTTCAGGAATTGAATGTTAAAATACAATGTTTTTGATTTATTGGTCGTTATGAGCAACATAAACAGCTATTGTGGTGCTGGTGTTGCAACCGTTAATAAAATTACTAGAACATGTACATACCTACAACCATTTATTTATACGATTTGGACCTTATGGAAAATGAGGACAATTTAACATTTGAATCGTTTTGCAATTATTACTATTTGATTATACTCCAAGTGTCAATGTTATCCTCGATAATAAGAGTTTAAGTTTGGCAGTGCTGATGCTGACGTTGAAAGAGGTGGAATTTGTCCAGATTAGGCTGCCATTATCGAGCCATCAGCGTGGTATGCGTAAATAAATAGTGTCTGCCGAATTTGGTGACGGAGTTCAGAGGCAGGTCACGTGCCGGCTCCGGCCGCGTCGCGTCGTCACACCACTTTTATTACATTCCCCGAATAAATATCCTCAACGGAAAGCCTATTTTATCCTGCTTTTTACATGATGTACAACATTTATTGTGGTAACATCACTAACTAAGGAAAGCAGTTGCGTTATTTTATGAATGCTGATTCTTTTGCATTATATTTAATTTCCAAAAATCTGTTTTTATTTTTCTTTCAACTTAATATTGAGGTAAGACAATCTTCTTTAGACAAGACAAGACATGATAGCGGGACAGGCATACATTGTCCTACTAAGAAATTAAAACTTCAGGACCCGATTTCGTCTATACTAATATTATAAAGAGGAAAGATTTGATTGTTTGTTTGCATTGAATAGGCTCCGAAACTACTGGACCGATTTCAAAAATTCTTTCACCAGTAGAAAGCTACATTATCAGGGAGCAGAGGGAGTGACATGGGCTATAGCTTTTCCCGAAATTCAATGTGGTTCCCACGGGAACGGGTCTGGAACTTCACGCGGGCGAAGCGCGGGCAAAAAAGCTAGTCTTTCAATATATTAAAAATCAGCAGTTATAAGGAGTCCAGTGACGTATAAACATAAAACAAAGTGTTCCGCAGTAAGTAATAATGTCCATTTTACTTTAAACCTCTTAAAACTAGGTAAAGTATGTTAATGCTCACATTCCACACCATTACTCATTCTTCTATCAGCGTGTGAACAATACGTCGTAATATTTGTATCTATTAATAGACGTTGTAAACGGAGTGTGTAAATGTAACCCAAAAACCTATCCTCTATCAATGTGTAAATTAAGATAAAAATAACACCAACAACTTTCATAATTAACCTAAAGTCCTAAATGCAGTGTGTATAGCCGAATGATGTAGAGACTTGGGTTATTCAATAAAATTTTGATGTAAATTGTGCAATGTTATGATACGAGAGATGTAAATGGACTTTATGCCCGATTTCATCAACTAGACTTTACATAGGTTTCCTTTCATAACAAGGGAATAACACCTAGAGAACAATCTATACTAGTTAGTGGAAAGGTACTTTTCTAAAATTAGACGTACGTAACGTAACCAAATAACACTCGGACTTATTATATTATAGTATCTAAAAGGTATCTAGTAAAGATACGATCTCTATGTATCTAGTCAATCAGTAACCTTGGCTAAAAGTATGCCATAAATTATCTGTATGTAAACCTCGATTTTAGCATCATATACATAAGTGTTCAGCTGCAGAATGCAGTTAAACTTGTTCTCGAGCAAATCATAATATGGATTTTTGAGATTAAGACTATCAATATATTCAGCATAATCTAAGATTGCTTGCATTCCAATATTGCATTTTATACTTTACAACTTCAGTATCTAGAGATTTGCTGTCACGCGGTTTATCAATGAAAATATTGTTATATTATAAGATAAATAACGATATTATTATTATTATTGGCGTATTCTGAATAGAAATCTGCACTGTATTTGTAAAGTCAAGTCAACCATCTAACTGCTGCATCACCGGAGTACCGGAGTCTCGGCCTAGAAACCTAAAGTACCCTGTATAAAGCCTGCAACACCCTAGACAGCCTGGCTGAGTCAATCAATCGATTATTTTAGATGAAAAATCCTTACTGCCTAGAGCGCGTGCTGCCTAAAGTCGTACAACGGTTGATGCGGTAATTAACCTGCCAGATTTCTCGTGCACTACAAGACTTACAGGCCTATGAGCACACTGTTGGAATGGACCTAAATTAATGCGACATTATAGTTTTAAATTAAACAAGTTTCAATTCTTGGAAATTCAAAAGAGAAAAGCATCCAGATACACTTCTGTCAAATTAAGGAACTGTTACACGATTCCTTTCATTCCTTTCCTGGTTTACTTTTACCTAATAGATAATGACGCACACACATCTTCATAATTATGTATTGATTGTCCTATAATGCAAGCATACATAAGTATTCTAACAAATGTTAGTTTATCGTTAGTCCACGTAGCGACGTCTTTGCTTTGCTTACTGTTTATTTTGCCTAGGACAATACTTTGTGATTTCCAATTTGTCTTGTCATGGTTGCTACGGCACGGCTATGGTAAAAGCCTAGATATATCTAGGCTTTTACCATAGCCGTGCCGTATAATATATTATATCGCCTTTATGTTATTGTAGCAATTTTAGTAGTATTTGAGCAGTTAGGATAGGAATTACTAACCTTAAGAAATTTCGGTGTGTAGTAGCAGAATGCATAATCAGATTATGATAATAAAAACATTAAAGGTAGATGGTTGATAGAGGGCAGAAGAGGAAGTGGTAGGCCGAGAAGCGCTTACATGGATCAAGTGAAGGAAAGGGCAGGCGTCGTCGAGTCTTATAGAGAGGTGGAGGAGCTAGCACAGGAAAGAGAAAAATCAGCCACACCGACAAGAGTGCGGCTCTTAAATTTAAAGAGTTGCAATGATTCTTCAGCGTTTCGATCAGTGCAGGCAGTGAGAACCAAAAGCTTCCAAACTTGTACCTATTCCTTTCTCTCCTTGTACCTTTCTCTCCTTGTACCTATACCTTTCTCTCCTTGTACCTATTCCTTTCTCTTTGTATGTACCTATACCCTTCTCTCCTTGTACCTATACCTTTCTCTCCTTGTATGTACCTATTTCTTTTCCTCCTTGTGAGTGTCTACTTAATATTTCTTAGTAGCTGTTTCAAACATAGAAACCATGCAATACAGTTGTTACCGGTCTGTGCCTAATTATAGTAATGTTAGCCCAAATAAACGATAATTAATTTATGTCCTACTTTCCACTAGCACGCCTGGTCACCGCGTGACTAATGAACTTTGGATTCTTAGCTATGCACGCAAATTTTTAGATGCATTTATTATTTTTGCTGTTTATGTTCAAACTTTTATTATACATAGTTATCACTAGGAAGATTAGCACAGCACAGAGTAAACAGTGCGCCGGACGATACAAGAGAGATGCCTGCTGAACAATAGAACTAGAGACACTTCTTTATAGTCCACTGCCTGTTTGACTAAAATTTTAGTAGAACGATATGTCATGGAATTCAGTGGGATGCTAAACGTATTTTTTTTAAGAATAAAATATTTATTGTTATTGATTCGCTACGAAACGTCAGCCATTTGTTTAGGAAGGACCCCAGGCCGAGACTTCATACTCAAATCGACACACACGAGGTAGCCGGAATGCGATCGATTCTATACTAAGTAGGGTATAGAGAACCGGTACTATCTCAAGGAACCGGGATTTTCGGTACCGGACTATGCTGGAACCGGGATTTCCCGGGATTTCCCGGGAATTTCGGTACTTTCGGGATATTTTTTCAATACATCAACACCGCCTAGGGATGTTTTGATTTTGCTCAATTTACACATTTTTTGTTAGACATACTTATTTTTAGAAAGCTCATTTATTGGACTAGGTACATGTAAAAGTAAAATAATATTATATTTATTGCGTAAATATTTTAAAAAAAGTGAAATAATGATACAAGTAACGACCGTATTTGTTTAATACGGTCGTCACAAAGAAAAAATAAAAAATTATGCAGTTTTTTGCAATTATGCGAAAAATCAGTTATCAATAATAGTTATTTGTTATGCAAGGCTGCAAAGTTGTTTTTTGGCGCGAGTACTTATATTGAAACCCGAGCCAGCGAAGGTTTCTAGGATTGAACCACGAGCGAAGCGAGTGGTTCAAATATAGAATCCTGAGCGTAGCGAGGGATTCAAAGGTACGAGACGCAGAATAACTTTGCTGCCAAGCGAAACACACAACTTTTCACCTCACTACAGCGAGGAAAATGCTAGGTGCAAGAAAAACGCAAATAATATATTAAATAAGTGTTTATTTTTTTCATGCGGTGTCGTGCTGGCCAGTTCGATTATTCTAAAAATAAGGTTGGCGCACTGGCATGAAATAAGTATTAATCCATTTTTAGAGGACTGGCGGTATAAAAAATTATAGAATAGAAAGGTTCGAATTTTAAAAATTCTTTCCACGCTAGGGCACAAAATGCACTTTTGCGCTCAGATTTCGAATGACAAACAGATTTTTTCCGAGCTTGTGAGCTGAAAAAATATTTTTGTGCCCTAGCGTGGAAAGAATTTTTAAAATTCGAACCTTTCTATTCTATAATTTTTTATACCGCCAGTCCTCTGAAAATGCATTATTAGGTACTTATTTCATGCCAGTGTGCCAACCTTATTTTTAGAATAATCGAACTGGCCAGCACGACACCGCATGAAAGAAAATAAACACTTATTTAATACCTATATTATTTGCGTTTTTCTTGCACCTAGCATTTTCCTAGTAGTGAGGTGAAAAGTTGTGTGTTTCGCTCGGCAGCAAAGTTATTCTGCGTCTCGTACCTTTGAAACCCTAGCTACGCTCAGGATTCTATATTTGAAACCACTCGCTTCGCTCGTGGTTCAATCCTAGAATCCTTCGCTAGCTCAGGTTTCAATAAAGTACTCGCGCCAAAAAACAACTTTGCAGCCTTGCATAACAAATAACTATTTCATGTCATAAATCAAATCTTTTTGGGCGACATTACCCAAGTCCTGGTATGATGCTAAAAAGTTGCTCTTGTCGCAAGGCTTGCAGCAATCAAGGTTAAAGTAACGTTATCATGCTACTGGGGAAGTAAGTGAAAGAATGCCATGGCCAGAAGCGCAAGGACCATACGCACGAAGACCGATTTTTGCTAACTGATGCGAAAAAACAGCCAAATGTTACGGCAATGCTGTTTCTTCAAATGCTCTCGTCAGAGCACCAGTTGTTTGTGTTAAATAAAAATTGACGATTGGACACCACTGATTCTGTCGCTCGCTCGCAACTGACTGAAAGGTTGTGGTGTTAATGTCCGTACGCAGACAGCGCGAGTGGTGACCAGCTGGCTTCAGGAGCATGCATGACATTTCGGTCTTAGATTGGCCTGCGCAATCACCAGACCAAAATCCCAAAAAGAACGCATAGAACATGCTTCCTCCACAAACATTGAGACTGAAGAGCAATTTTTTTGCATCTTAACAGGACTTGAGACAATTCTTGGGAAAATTGAGACTTCGTGATCTTGATTCGAAGCATAAAAACCGTTTCAGAACCATTGTAAACATAGGTTAAATAAATAAATAAATATTCTTGGACGAATCACACAACGCCATCTAGTCTCAAACTAAGCAACTAAGCTTGTACTATGGGTACTAGATTGCTGATAAACATACTTAAATACTTTTTTTTTGTAAATAAATACTTATTATACATAGAAAACACCCAGACCAAGGCAAACAGACATGTTCATGCACACAAATGTTTGCCTTGCGCAGGATTCGAACCCGCGGCCCTTGGGATAAACTGACCATTGCTAGCCACTCGACCACAGGACCTGTCAAAAGGTGTTTTTAAAGACAACATTTTCTTTGGCAAAATTGCAAAAAGTCATAGTTTAGATATTCTTTTTAATTTTTCTTAAAAACACACTCGATTGTTTGTTGACCATCAAAATATATTCGATCGCACGTAGCGTCACTAGCGTCAGTGTTGCCAATTGCCATGTAATTGACTAAATAAAAAAATCCCGAAAGTACCGGAAAATCCCGGTTCTTGTATTTCAATTCCCGGTTCTTTTACAGCTATAAAAGAACCGGGAATTCCCGGGATTTTCGGTACCGGGATTTCCCGGTTCTATACCCTAATACTAAGTACATATGTAAAAAAATAATTTAAATTAATTCAAGGCATTCATTTTATTATTTATCTAAACTAATTATTGTGTAGGCTGAAAAAAAAAGCGTTTCGAAAGAGTTTGTAACAGACGAGGGCTAAAAAATGTCTTTGACTTTATTCGGGAATAATAAGACTTGAGACCTTAGATAAAGTACTTGGGACTGTCGAGGTTGAAGTATGTATTGTCTTAACTATGATGTGGTTATAAAGAGGATCAGCTTTATTCCTTGCACAAAGGACAAGGGTTTGCACTGATTCTTCTTAATCTTCTAAAGGGTTGATTACACAAGGTTTATAATATCTTCCGAGTAATACAACGCCCCTTACCAGAACTATACCATAAATACACAATGAATTTAATTTAATAATTTAAAGGTAAACTAGCACAGTAATTACAGAATTAAGTAGGTACATAAATAATTTAGTGTAAAGCTGCCTGTAGACGACGACGCCGGAGACGCGCCGAAACCGCACCGGAACGCAAAATGGTGTAAAAATCGCAATGGCGCATGGCGTCGCATAAATGAGGAATAATCGCATATACACTGCAGCTTACGGTGGCTTTATGCGGCGCGCCGCCGGTGCGTTTTTTTTTTCGTATAAGTTCACCATTTTGCGTTCCGGCGCCGGCGCGGTTTCGGGGCGTCTCCGGCGTCATCTACAGGAAGCCTAACAGCGAAAATATTGACAGCTGTGCTCGCGGCTCTGCGCACGCAGTTTCAGCCTCTCACGTCTTCTATTTAAAAGTTGCAAATAAATTCACTGCGAATTTTTAAAATGTCCCATATATATAATCTACGAGACCACTTTTTTTACCTACCTACTTTAGGGGTTATTTCCGAAACAAAAACTACCCAATGTGCTTTCTCGGGTCTCAAACTATCTCCCTCCATACTAAACACCTAAGTCGGTTTTGCGGTTTTAACGTATTGAACATAAAATTTGCCGGAGCTGGGTTAGCGAATAGTATAAGACCAAAGATGTACCTATATAGAAAGAACGTAACGGTAGAGATGACGAATGATAGGGCTAAGTGGAGAAGATTTACCGACCACATGTAAAGTGGGATAAGGGTAACAGTGTCACAAGCTAATTAGACAGTTTACGCGCAAATTACGCATTTTAAAACACGTGGGTGCATTAAATGCATTTTTTGCATATCCAAATAGGTTTATTGCATAATAAACGCAAAAAGTTTCTCTAACGTTTCGTTAATTCTTATTTTCTGCTCTGAAGATGATTCTCAACTCTGGGTATGGCGCTTTTTTGACATTTCACTAGACATTACTACTTATTTTGCAATATATAAAAACTTTTATGTTAAACTAGCGAAACCCGCGCAACTTCGTTTGCATGTATCCCGCTTTCCCGTGGGAATTTTGGAATGTATTATACTTAAAATAAAAACCTTCCCCTTGAATCATTATATCCATTTAAAAAAACCGCATCAAAATCCGTTGTGTAGTTTTAAAGATTTAAGAATACATAGGGACACCCAGACGCACAGACAGACAGCAAAAGCGACTTAATTTAAACTAGATGTAAAGATTGGCTCTCAAAAAAAGGCTATTTGTTGAGTTTCTTGCGGCACTTCTTCTCAGCTGACCATTTACGTCGAAGTGCTGGTTAAAAAAAAATCGTGCGCAGGTATTTCCTGTAAATCTACTTGAAAAACAATTGATTTTATTTTTTTATTATATTCATTAGTTTAGTGAAACGACATATCACTGAAAATATTTAGTAAGAAAACAAGAATATTCGACATCTGCCGAGATTTCGTGGTATCCCTGGGGATTTCACGAAATCTCTGATATCCTCATCTCCCTGCGACATACATATTCTGTATAGTATTATTTTGTGACAAACTCATTTTATAATCGAACTCAATAGGATTGTTAAAGCGAGCCTAAAACTAGATTTTACTCCTAGGAATGTTAAAATGACCTTTCAGACATTTGCTGACCATCGAAGCCTGTCTGTATAATGGTTAAACTAAAAAAAAAAAAAAAAATTCTCGCTAACTTTTTCTAAAGGTGACACCACCCACACCTTTCTCGCCCACGTCACAACTACGTCCGAACAGTTCAAAACAAAATTGCGAGTTTCATAGAAATTCCAATACAGCATGGTGTTAAATAAGTATAGCTGGTGTAGAAACCAATTAGGATGAGGAATCTGTTTCCTATCTCTACAACTACCGATTGTAGAAGCAAGATACCGTCACGTAATTTGCATTCGCCGTAAACAATGAGTGTGAATGAACAACAATAAGACGCGAATGGACGAGTGCCGCGCCATGTGAGACGAGAGGCGACCATTATTGATATCTTCATTCACACACCGGAAATATAAATCAACGAAGCGCGACGTACCACACTCGGAAATTACTGGGGAGTACGCTGCATAATTCTTAAGTTGCCATTACCATTTACTCCGTGTGTCCTCCGAAAAAATACAACATCTTCTGTAATGCCGAAAACCACAACATCGAACCGATAGAACAAAAAACTCTAAATGATAATATAGCGCGAATGAAGCCAAAGCATTTCAATTAGCCAAATTGGCGAGAAACTGTATACGGATAAACATTTTAGCTTATGAGAGACGATTGTTATATGTAAATGTTGTTTACTAAATCTGAAGTGACGGCAATTGTTAGTAGACAAGAGCGGCACTATTTGCAGTGAAAGTGCAGTGAGTCACGCGCGATGTCGGAAATAGAGCTGCGTGATGCGTCCGAGCATCGCGGTTGTCTCGCGAGATGGAATTCAATATGCGTTGCCCTTATCCTCATTTAAATTATTAAACAGGAGAAAAGGGAATACAGAGAAAAGGCAGGAATAGAGAAGAAAAACACCCGAACGAAACGTGAACCCTTTACGACGCTATTCGTGTGTTTCGTTTCGAGTGGTCGGTTGAGTTGAGTCAGCCTCATTCACAATTAAATAGCTCTACGATTCTGTTAATTTTGTGCATTGCCCCTAAATAAATGCTAAGCCTAGCCTAGAGTACGCATGCATTTTGCAATGCCATCATGACTGTATACTGCATATTCTGTGTTATTTATTATGACTCAACTTGTTTATCCGGCCAACATCGACGGGTAAAACTCAATGACTATAATTTTACAAAATTATCGTAAAACGTAACAGCGACGCAAAATATGCCATTAATAACCGAGCGTTTCCTGTACCACGAGACCGAGGCATTTTCGAACGACGGCGTGCGTTCGATTCTCGTTTCTCATTCCTGTGTGACCGCCTTATGGGACACTGAAATTGGGAGTATCGATGTAGCAATGGTCCAGATGTGAACTGGAAGCCGACGCCTGAAGTCGCCTCTACGCGTTATCGTAGTACGGAGGCGAAGGGTGCGCGGGCGGAGCGGAGGCTGTAGTAGCGTCGTAGTAAGCGCGGTGTGGATGAGGCAGCGGCCGGCGCGCGGGGGGCGGAGCTGGTCGCGTTCAATATTTTGTCAGTGGTTCAGTACACGTATAGTCGCATGCAGCGTGATGGATTCGTGTTATCATTGTTATCGATGTTTTGTATTTCTTAACAAATGTTTATCTTTACAAACTTGTTTTTAAGGTCCGTTTTTTTTTTGTTTATCGCCACCGAACGCTATGATAAAATAACTTTGATAATGATAGAGAAATACTTCATAGTTTATATAATTCCCAGAAGTTTATAATGTTCAACAGATAAGAATTCACGATTTGAATGTCTATTTGGCATTTAGATTTGTTTGTTAAGTTGAACTACCACTACCATAACCTTGTCTATAGGATAGGAAGATTAATAACGATTATCACCTTGTTTGTGCGCCAACTCGTCCTAATATTTTTGATTGATGGACGCCTGTCTGACGTCCTTTAGCCATACACATTCAACAAAATTAATTTACGGATTTACTTACTAAACAAATAAATCTTTATTTTCTTTTTCTATCGTTTGTACTTTAGGAATATAAAGCTGTTAAGTGTTATTGTTTTTAGTTATAATTCATTCCGTGCATTCCTTTCGCAAGTGTGGGAACGTAGACGGTGTATGTTGTATCCGCAGATTAAGTTTGTTGTTAGTCAGTCGGCCAAATAATATCGATCACGATAACTTGTGTTTTCACCCTTCTGATAAATTACTTTCCAAATAGAAACGTACATTATACATAGGTACTTACTTACAATTAAATATTTTTCTAAGCATATTTTCGGTACATCCTTAAAAAAAGATGTACCTACCTACCTATAACCTTTTATAGGTTACGAATAAAACTATTTTATCGAATAAAACCTACACATCACTAAATCGTGCACTAAGGAGTACAATAACATTCCATATGTGCTCTATAAATATCCGCTGGTGAAGTGACCGAGGTTGGTGAGGAGCCGGCACGGGTGGAGGGAAGCGGGTGGGGGTGGGGGGCGGACTATGCAACCGAGTTCATTTGCATGCACTAGATGCTATGCTATGACGCGGTTTGTTTTTTGACGTATTATACCTAAACTATACTATCTGTTTCAACTCCGAGAAGGAATGAAAAAGGGCCTATGCAGTGCGACGCGGACAGTCCTGAATTACTGAACGCATTTCATACCGTGAAATATGCCAAAATTGCTAACAAGGAAAACTTTGCCCAAAACACAATTATTAAGCATATCGTTGATGTACAAAAAAAATCTTGATTTACTTGGGTAGAAAATAGGTTAAATGTATGTCAACACTGACTATCGTGTTTATTTGCTAACCTTGCTGAACTTGTCAGAAGTTGTTGAATTAATTTCACGGGCAAATTTTAGTGCAAATTGTAACTTAAATTCTGCGAAATGGCGAAAACACAGGTAAATTGACTTTATAACATGTGATAGATAATTATTTATTCAGTTTATTAATATTAGTGTCATTTCTCAAAAGCCTTTGAAACCAAAGTTAAATTGATGGGCAAAGTTATGTAGTAAAGTTTCGACCTACGATTTACAACATTGCCCGCTATCAAAAAAGGCTTACGGTTGACACATTACGATTTACGAAATTATTTTTATTTTTATTTATGGCTTATTTAAATTTAAACATGTAACAACACAATCACTCAGAAAATGTCTCCAAATTGCAAACGTTTAATAATTTTCCATATAAATTAACGTTAAATCACATTTTTATCGATTTCCAGGGCATATAAAAATTATACCGAAGAAATGTTAAAACTTGCATGCGAATCAGTAGCATCGGGCCAAATTTCTTTACGAGATGCTCAACGACGAATTTGGTTAAAAGTGTATGTGTTTAAATTTAGAATAAAAGATAGACAAGACATGGCTGATCTCTATTAGTAGTAGAAAAAAAAATGATAAATTGTAATTTAAAAAATGATTAAATACTAATAAGCATTGTTCTTTGTTTTCCTTTTTGTTATCTAAAAATCCGAATCCTTCTTACCATGTGCCAACCCTAGTACTTTTAAAAGTCGAAATGTGGATTGTATGAAAATGACAAAAAATGGCGGGATAACATTGCCCTGGCATTTTCTTAAGAATCTTTTCATAATATCACTTTCATTTCTTAACTGAACGGTATCTTTGCCAAAGTTCTTATACTGGTGTTTATGTCATCGGCATAAAACCCATATTTGCGCTAAAAATCAATGTGGGTAAAGTTGGCTAAAAGTTCAGAAAACTTTGCCCGCCAACAAAATCGAACAAATAGTGATTTAAATCTTAAATAATTGTAAATTTAACTATACTAACACATGCGAATCATCTTACAGTCGTAGCTGATGAAAAATATACTTAAGTCGTCATAGAACAATCCTTCATAATATCCAATTATGTGAAAAAAGTTGGCAAAGTTGGCATGTTTCACTGCTTTAATTATGTCTCGATGGCTTTAATACTATTGATCGTCCGTCGCGGACATCTGTGGCGGACTGTCCGCCTCGCACTTCATAGGCCCTGCACTTCATATCTCAAACGGATAGTGTCTGCCAAAGAGAATAAATAAGACTTATTGTGCTGTTAATCCAATGGTTTTGACAGGTGCATCGTACCTATGTCGAATAGCAATAGCCACATAATTCGAAGAGTGGAATCTCTCAAAAGACAAATATTCGTGTGCATGAACGTGACTTGTTTGTCTCGATCTGGATATTTTCTTTAGAAAAATTTACGAAAATTCGAAAGATATTTAAAATATGAGTAGGTAAATATAATAATATACATAATTTTAAATAGAACGACCGCGTATACCTTGTTATGTAGAGCCCGAACGAGTAACTTTGCAATACTTGGCCGTTCGGGCGGTGCCCACACGATTTCTCACGATCAATCTGTCAAGACTCTAGACTGCTCCGATGATTGACTCTATAAATACCAAGAAATCTGTGTTCAATTTGGGGTATATCCCAGTAGCCCCCTCTGGCCTTCGCCTCGTTGGGGGGCAACTGTTTTTTTGATATATAAAAATGATATATAAAAGTCCCTATTGCCCTCCGCGTCATAGTGAAGGGGGCAACTCTTCTGGTAATCCAAGTTAAGTCTAAGGGGACGTTGCTAGAGTAAGCTACTGTATACACCGTCAATTTGGTACTAGATGTTGTTCTGTAAGTTCAACACATAAACTTACCTGGACTACAACAACTTACTAAGTTGTTGTAGTCCAGGTAAGTTTATTTATTTTGTTTTGATTAATAATAGTCGTTAATACAATATCAATATATTTAATAACAAACAGACGACCGGTTTTGAAAGAGCATCTGGCGTTCATATTTTTTTTAATTAAATACTTACTTGTAAAATAATATAAACGTTGGTCCTGGTAAACCGGTCGTGTATTTGATTAAAAAAAATGTATTGAATCAATAAACAGTAAAACAAGTAAATTTTAAAGATATTCGTCAAAACTACTATTGCTGGACTGTAAAGTGATATTTTGACGTCAAATTTGACAATGACGTCATAGTTTTGTTTTTCATACAAAAAGGTTGTTTGCCTAGATGACACTCCACAATGAAAACGCCATGTTGGTTATTTCCCGCGCTTTTTGTATAGGTACTGTATTTTATGCACATTCGGTGCACTACTCGCCAGAGTGCGCACTCATACTGCTGGATCGAAAAATGTTTGCGACGCAATAAATAGAACGGCCTTGCAAATTGTTTACTTCTCATAATAGCTTGTTTACGATACGCGTGTAACTTCACTTGTGCGTACCACTAGAATTTTAGGAACTGTAGACTTTTTTAACATTGGAAATGTTTTTTCGATCGCTTCTGTAGGCCCGTTTTCAACAAAAGTGCGACATGCCGATATTTCCGTTATTTCTAGGTCAATATAGTTAATTGAGGTGTCAAAATATTTGTATTGACGAGATTAATAATTTACAAAAAAATAAAACTGACATAGTTTTAAATTTCTTTCACAAATAAAAAAAATGCTTTAAAATGGTAATTTTTTGGTGTACCTTGTGGACCCAATATCTACTTCTATTTATGATATTTTTTGCACATGTACATATTCAAGAAAGGTTTATATCTCGGGATGTTTTTCGAAGTTTATAAAAATACAAATATAATAGTTCAGTGATGTACACGTTCAGTCCCATTATTCCCGTTCCTGTGGGAATTTCGAGATAAAAATACCCTAAGTGTTACTCCCGATTAAATTCTACCCTTGAACCAAATTTCATTATAATCCCTTCAGTAGTCAGTGATTTACACGTTCAGTCCCGTTATTCCCGTTCCCGTAGGAATTTTGAAAAGAAACATACACTAAATGTTAAGTTGAGCAAATCGCTACATATTAGTGAAAACCGCATCCAAATCGGTTCAGCCGTTTCTGAGATTAGCGTGTGCAAACATACATACAAACAGACCGACAATTTTTTTCGAAATTCTTGTTTTATTGCTTATTCTTCATTATCATACACAAACAATTTTTTTGAAATATATTCAATGTACAGACAAACTTTTTTTACACTTTTATTATATTATAGATTATAGATTATTATATTATAGATAAATTCATTGTGTGTTAATCAACAATATTCAAGTGCGTGTACAAAAATATCTTACTTGTGCTTTTATGACAATAAACTGTAGGTAATCTATTAATCAACAATAAATATACCTACACGTAACAATTACACGTGTAACGGCTTTCCAAGAATTTCATGATTAGGTAAAATTAACATTTTTCATTCTTAACAATAACATAAAAACAAAAGTGATACACGATTGTATATAAAACGCAAATGCAACGTAATGTAAAGGTTTTTCTATGTGATTTTAATACTTCCTTTTCGACCACCATATTTTTATTTATTTTCAAAAACACAGTACATACGTAAAACATGATTTTGTCAAACTTTTACTAGTTAATCGGCAGCAGTTCTAATAAATGCGGCTTACTAGCAGATGCCAGCATTTTTTCCGTTCCTGGTCTGATATCCAAGATAAAAACTATTCTATGTGATAATCCAGGTTATAAAACTACCTAAAGTTTAAGAGAGGTAGGGCACAGCGGATAATCCGCTCAAATCGGAGCAGCCCGTCTGGGGAAGGACCTCCACCTTATAGAAAATGGTAGCCAAATAGCATTGGTCTCGGCCATGTTGTGTTCCTACAGCGAGTAAGGTCTCCAGAGCTCCACTTGGGGGGGTTGGGAGGGTTGGCAGGCAACGCGTAATTGATGCCCCCCTGTCAGTGACATGTTACCCTCGGTATTGCAAGCGTCTATGGGCTACGGTGTGATTCTTACCATCAGGCGGGCCGTATGCTTGTTTGCCAACTTTGTAGTATAAAAAAAATACCCGTGTACCAAATTTCGAGCAAATCTGTTCAGTCGTTTTTGCGTAATAGAGTAAAACATCCATATATCCATTCGCACAAACTTTCACCTTTAGACAGAATAATATTCTATCTATTATTAGATGAAATGATTTATTTGTAAATCACGACAATAGGACGTAGACAACATACATACTAGTGAAATAGCAACAAGGCGGCCTTATTGCTGAAAGCAATCATTAGTAAGGATAACCAAACTTATAATCTACATTTTTAAAATAAGAAAATAATAAGTTGCGTAGTTCGTAAATGTACAATTGATGAATTTTGAAACAGCGACTGTTTAAGCTCGTCGTATTCATCTCCATTCATCCCATCTGATAGGCCCTCTGTAAATTAATAATATTATTAAATATTCATGAACAGAATAACTTATGAAGGCTATTATAACTATTTTTATCTAGATTTTTTTTATATATTTTTATCTTGTTATGAAATTTATAATACGTTTGAATTAATTACTGGATTGGATGCATTATCTATTTATATTTTATTTATTTCTTATTGAGATGATTTAGAAATATCATGGAAACCGTTATAAAAAAATAATTGCTTTCACTGAATACAAATATTATTGTTGACAGGTTTCTTTAGACACTAGAGCACAGGAATTATATTTTATATAGTCTAGACTAGACAGACTTGAAATTGCCAACTGACTCCTCGCTCATACTGCTTGCAGTTGGCAAGTGTCAGTTGTGAGAACACCAGTCGGTTGATAAAATGGTAGTGCCATGCCAGCTGATCAATGGCACAAAAGCTGCACCAAAATTGCAATTTAAAACTCGCATGTATAACAACTTAACAACTCGTACAACAACCTACACATGTACTAAAATAGAAAAACCGAGCAGTGAAATAATACAACTACATAAACATATCCTTAACTTCGCATTTCCTTCCCCGTAACCCACGCGTGTCGCATTTTGGGAAGTTTGTGCCTAAATATCTGTCGTTATGTGGAGGGAATATTGAAATGTTTTTATTTTTTTTATTTATTTAAATATATTAAGTAAAGAAATAAAATTATATGCTATTTTTGGCATTAAAGCCTGCTGTACACGGGTAGAGTATACGGCAGAGTAGCGCGGTAGAGTACTAAATATTCCACTAACTATACTAATGTAGACAGCATTGGTAGAGTAGAGTACTAAAATTTGGTAGAGTAGAGCAGCTAGCACCGGGGGCAAGCTACTCTACCACTTTCCTGCCCCCACCCCGGTGTCTACTCTGCTCTACCGTACCTACACCGAGTCATGTAAACGGTTAGTAGAGTAACAAGTTTATTAGTGCGTTCCTTACATTTTCTCGAGTGACGTTCTTGGTGTCCTATTCAGGCAGGCGTTACTCTACTAACAAAATGTTAATTTACGTGTAGACAGTTACTCTACTAAAACTGGTAGAGTACTTGGAATGGTAGAGAAGTATGCTCCTCTTACTCCTTTCTCTCAGGTTGCCTGTAAGAAATTGCTATGCGATAAGGCCGTCTATTGTATATTTCAACCGATTTATTTGTTTTCATTATTTTTGATAATGTTTTGGTGCAATAAAGAGTATTTTATTTATTTATGCTAGTTGACTCTACCGTATACTCTACCCGTGTACAGCAGGCTTCAGCTAGGTTTATGGTTATCAATTTGTCGATAGTTCTCATCCATCTGTCATATTTATTTTGTTTCAAATCTAATAGAACTATAAGAACCGACAAAAAGATGTTCTTTCCCCTTCGGCCGTCATAAATTAAATACATAGTGTAATTAATACGCGGGACTATTTAATTTGGTGATTAATGAGTGTTCATAATTTGTATTGGTTGATTTGATTTGATTTGATACCTATAAATTCGCCACTGACTCGATTTAACCTGTCTAAATATATTTTTGAGAATAAAAATGATTCCTTCATGGTATTTTCGACAAACGCCCACTTCTTCGAATCAAAGCAGTATTATTATTCGATGGACCTTTCACACTTTGAACCAAAAGGTTTTTTTTTTAAACATAAGACATTTCATTGCTGACCTTTATCTTAATCAAATTGTTTACTTACAATTCTCATACTATTAAATGATAGATAACAACTCGTTTTCATTGTCAAGAATTGCGCTCTGGGAGGCCATTAGTGGCAAATAATCCACTTGTCAGCGCTGAAACAAGGAAACGCAAACAATAATAAAATAATTATTTCCAATCAAATAGTTATATCCTACATGCGGTTGGAAAATATAAATAAATATTACATGTACTTTTAATAACCGCTCTGTCGTAATTAGTAGAATTTCTTTATACAAGATATAAAAGTTCTGGGCGTTCTAATATTCTTCTTTATTTGTTGCAGTATGTCCGTCGATGGACATAAGGAACAACCCGGAATCCTTCAAAAATTTGACGGGATGCCGGGTGATCGAGGGCACACTCACCATCGTGCTGATGGAGCGTTTCAACCGGCGAACCTTCGAGAATGTTAGCTTCCCTGAATTGAGGGAGGTTACGGAGCACATCAAAATTTATAGGTTAGTGTTTAGATACTTACAATATACGTTCTATACTAATCGACATGGGAACGTAACAAATAATCTGGATCTATTACATGTGAAGTCTTCTCCCCAAGAATCGGTAGTTTGGGTTAATCAGTATTTTTCAAGTAAAGGTGTCACGTTGGCAGACGACATCGATTTGTAGCTAGAATTATTTTTCATTAATCTAATGAATGACGCAATTTATCAAAATCGACCTCGATATTTCTTTGAGTATTTTTCACTATGTCTTAACAGTCTAGGAATTGGCCGTTCACGCATTTTCGTGCCGTGGTCGGGCAGTAGTCACAAGTTCACAACACAAAAAAATCTCTCTATATAGTCTTTTTGGTCAAAGAAATGAACGTTATCACATTTTCAGTATCATTGTTCTTTTGGTTTCAGAGTCAAAGGCGTCCGTAATCTAGGCGACTTGTTTCCGAACCTCACAGTGGTTCGGGGAATGCGGCTTTTCAGGGACTACGCTATTGTTATATACGATAACGAGCATTTGGAGGTAATATTACTCTAAAATTTTGCACGTAACCGCTTCCTACATAATGACTTATGATTGGACAGATTATTTTATCCGTTTTTACTAGCTATGCTGGCATGTCCCTCTGCTGGGCAAAAGCCTCCCCTTCTTCCCTCCACACGTCCCTGTCTAGAACTGTCATGGACCAGTCTTTATCCGTTACTAAGAAGAAATTCCTCGAACTGAAACCGGCCCTTTCTTGAAGCAGCTTGAGTTCTGCTTTGCTGGTTGTGTAGTTCGTAGATAGACATCAGCGAAGCGGATTTTTCGTTAACAGTAAACTAATGCTCATTTTCACCAACGACCCCTAGCATAGGGTTTAACCTAACTGATTGCTGATAAATATATTTAAATGCTTTTTTTTGTAAATAAATAATTATTATACATAGAAAACATCCAGACCAAGGCAAACAGACATGTTCATGCTCACAAATGGTTGCCTTAAGCAGGATTCGAACCTGCGGCCCATGAGATAAAGTGACCATTGCTAGTCATTCGACCACCACCTTTCAAAACCGGGCTTGCCTCGAGGCAAATGATAAATCTAGAAAATTCAGCTCTGCAACACAAACTAGATGTGCTATGTCTACACTCATACCTAAAGCCACAGAATAAAATAATAGTACTAATATGTACTAAAGCTGTGAATTGTTTTTTTAGTCTCTGGGTCTACGTTCGTTGACGACGATACAAAGAGGCGGCGTTCGAATACAACGCAACGATCGGCTATGTTACGCGGACACCATTGACTGGAGCGAAATCACGTCTACCAAGCACAACAATGTGGTCATCAGGGTAAGCATTTTGTTTTTTATATCATACAGCACAGCAGCATTTTAAGAGAGGTCGGGCACAGTGGTTAATACGCTCAAATCGGAGCAACCCGACTGGGAAAGGACCTCCACCTTGCAGAAGATCCTAGCCAAATAGAATTGGTGTCGGCCATGTTGTGTTTCTACGGTGAGTAAGGTCTCCAGAGCTCCACTTTCCGCAGGGTCGGCAACGCACGTGTGATATCCCCGTTATTTCTAGCGTCTATAGGCTACGGTGACTGTGTACCATCAGGCGGGCCGTATGCTTGCTTACCACCTTAGTGGTATATAAAAAAAGCAGACAAGCTAGTAGGTCATCTGATGCAAAGTGGTTACCGCCGCTTATGAACATTAGCTTTACCATGGGCGCTATCACGGACGTTGCTTGCAGGATATACGTTGCAAGGAAGGATAAGAAATAGAAAAGGAGTTGAACCATGTTGAACTTCCTATCTCTCACTCACTGAACGAGACACGTATAGTGTCGGAGAATATTATGATTTCAGAGAAGAAAAATCTCTGAACAGTGGTTTTTAATGCTTGAAATTTAAATGGGCAGCACCTATTCAAAAATACAATAATAATGAGGTAAGGTTTTAATTCTCATTGTTATTGTATTTTTATGGAATATACGTAGGTATAGGTTACCTACCTAGGTTGCTTTATTATTATGTCTATTAATATTTATCGTTTCGTATAGATTTCATGAAAATAATAAAAGCTGTAGCATAGCCTAATTAAATAACAACACATACGTGTCATACGTATTTCCTAATTGAGTTAAAAATTGTATATTTGAACAAGCGTGTTGTTATACTTTCATACCAATTAAATTGATTCTTTATGAGAATATAGACATAACATAGGTATTAAAGCAGTATTATAATGTAACAGGATATGAAACCGCTCTAATATGTCACACTTTCACGAGCCGAACACAGCACGACGATCTACTTTTGTTCAACTCAACAATTACGTGGACATTTCCATGTAATTGTACGTTCGAGTTTAATTCTAGAAAACCCAAATGTAATAATAGAATCTTAATACAATAACGCATTCGACAATTAATTTAAACTATAATAAATAAATATACACAAATTACACAGATTGAGCTAGTTCCAAAGTAAGTTCGAAACTTGTGTTATGGGATACTAACTCAACGATTTTATAACAAATACAAATATAGATAAACATCCGAGACCCAGGACAATCAAAAAAGGTTCGTTTTTCATCACGACCGACCGGAATTCGAACCCGGGACTTCCTGGGTGGCGGTCTGGCGTGGTAACCATTACTCCACGGAGATCGTCAAACGGATTAACTTCAGTCAGATCACAGTCTTAGTCTAGATTACTTCCAACATAATTTTGGACCTAAAATGTCTAGATACAACATTACAGTGATTCATGAACGTAGGGCGGCATTTGGTCTACATTACTGTTCTCACCAAACATGATAACCGGCACACTTCGCAAAGCGTGGGATTTCTTTGTTATTCAAATTCAAATTCAAATTCAAAACTTTTATTCAGAGAATAGGTTTTCACAAACACGTTCTCTTGTCAGAGTATACAGTAATAAATGATTTGTATAAATTAATCTACTCTATATACTACTACCATTTCGGAAACAAAAGCAAAATGACCACTGGTAAAAAGAAATGGCGAAAGAAAACCAGTTACGGCCTTTTTTGTCATTTAAAAATATATCGTAATTTTCTTTTTTCTTTTCTTTTTCAACATAGAATTTAAAACTAGGTACATACATACATTACGTACGCGGAATGTCAATAAATAGTGCCATTAATTTGTCTCAACATAAAATTAAATCAGCAGACCGCCCGCAAGGCAGCAATAGTTCTCGTGTATTTTCGAGTTGACGTGAGAGTCGGCCTTCCAGCCTCCATTACTGGGCTCACCATCACGATATTATGAACAATATTGTAGGGAACAACAGTAACCCGACCCCCAACACCACCACCAGTTTGGACAATTTGCGAGCATGACATGCACATACACATTAACATCCTTGTCATATATTAATTTATATTAAAATGTAAATAATAAGAAAAACAGCACCACTTAGATGACACTACGACGTACATGTTACAATATTGAACACAAATTTTATTCATGTAGTTTATTGAACATTGACTGGCTTTTCACGACAAGTTTTAGCATTTCACCTTCACAAGAGGGCCAGGGATTCCTTTCATTTAGATACTCGTTGATAGTATAGTACGCTTTGCTGGTTAAGAATTTTTTTACATTTAATTTAAATCTATTATTGGGCAAGTTTTTAATATATTCTGGAATTTTATTATACATATGCAAACTTTGGATCATAAATGACTTGCCCGCTTTCCTAAGCCTGAATTTAGGAACAGCTAATTTATTTCTATTACGCGTATTAAAATTATGAATATCGGACACCTGGTTATAGTCATTAATGTTTTTACGAACAAACATAATGCTGTCAAGAATGCACTGTGATGCCACCGTGAGAATATTAGTGCTTTTGAAGAACTCGCGAAGTGATTCACGGTAACCTAATTTATAAATAAAACGCACTACACGCTTTTGCAGCACGAAAATCGTCTCTATATCAGCTGCTTTACCCCAGAGTAAAATGCCGTACGATAGCAAACTATGAAAATAACTGAAATAAACTAGTCGTGCCGTGTCGACATTGGTGAACTGTCGAACTTTCCTAACAGCGAAAGCAGCAGCACTTAGTCTACCTGCTAGTGTTCTAATATGAGGATGCCATTGTAGTTTGCTATCAAGTACAATGCCCAGAAAAGTGGTAGTTTCGACCAATTCTAAGTTTTCATCGTTAAGAATGACTGATGTAATAGATTGGGATACATTCGGGAGTGAAAAAGCTATGCATTTGGTTTTGCTGGCGTTA
Source organism: Endotricha flammealis (assembly GCA_905163395.2). Taxonomy (NCBI): domain Eukaryota; kingdom Metazoa; phylum Arthropoda; class Insecta; order Lepidoptera; family Pyralidae; genus Endotricha; species Endotricha flammealis. Next base: position 5,634,550 of record LR990853.1, read on the forward strand.
AGCACCAAATTATTTACTGTGAACCATTGATGTAGTTGAGATAACGTTTTGTTAATAGTATCTACATTAGGATTTTTTCTGTCTACCTTGAAAATTAAAGAAGTGTCATCAGCAAACAAAATAATGTCGCATAAATGTTCAGTTAAGTACGGCAAATCATTTATATATACTAAAAAAAGAAAAGGGCCCAATATTGAGCCTTGAGGAACGCCTATACTAGCAGGACAACCTACAGAGGTCGCTTCATTTACTCTCACTTTCATAATTCTGGCATTAAGGTAAGAGGACATAAGATTGATTGAGGAACTGTCCAAGCCATAGAATTTTAACTTATTTACTAAGGTCTGATGATCGACACAGTCAAAAGCCTTGGAAAGGTCGCAAAAAACACCAACAGCGTTCTTGCTGTCCTCCCAGGCCTCCATTATAACTTTAAATAACATGGCAGCGGCGTCTGTAGTGGATCTACCTTTAGTGAAACCGTATTGACGCGGGTGAAGCAATCGATTACTTTGGAAATAGGATAGTAGTTGGTCCAGAATTATCTTTTCAAAAATTTTGCTAAGTGCTGGCAGAATAGATATTGGTCTAAAATTATTTGGATCCTTACTACACCCTTTCTTGAAAAGTGGTATGACTTTACTCACTTTCATCAAATCAGGAAAAATGCCAGCTGGAACACATTCATTAAAAATTACGGCCAAATAAGGTGCTATGATGTCTATAATATTACTTAAGATAGCTACAGATATTCCCCAAATATCCTCTGACTTTTTATATTGAGTGATTTAAATGTTTTGAGGATCGTTTCAGCATTAACAAATTTAAACGAAAAATCCGAAGTAGGTTCGGGAACGTTCGACCTAAGAAATTCATCAGCCAATGTATGGGAAGACTTCAAGGATTTAGTTGTATGTATAGGAATATCTGCAAAGAATTCCTGAAAAGCATCAGCTACTTCATCGTCCGCGGAAACAATACGGTTGTTTACAAGGAGCGAGTACTCATTAGTACTCTGCTTCGACTTGCCGGTTTCTTTGTTAATAATATTCCACGTAGTTTTTGTTTTGTTAGTGGAGTTTTTGATCTTTTTACTTAAATGAAGCGCCTTAGCGGTCGTGCATACAAGTTTGAATATTTTGGAATAATCCTTTACATATTTATTAAATTGTGGGCTAGGATTATATTTACGCTGATCGTATAAATCATAAAGAGTTCTTCTACTAATATATATACCCGTCGTTGCCCAGTCACAAAATTTTATTTTATCGCGAATTTTAACCTTCTTAATTGGGAATGTATCATTAAATTCCCTACTGATGACATCGAATAAATTATTATATAAATGGTTAGGATCACTTGAAGTTACCGAAGGAATAACAGTTTTTTCTTTAACGTTTCTTCTGAACCTATCTTTGCGTGATTGAGAAATTAGTCTAAAAGATCCAATTTTATTTTCAGTAACACAGTTATCAATTAAAGAGATTTGTTGACCACAATGGTCCGATGCTAAACAGTTTATTATTTTCTCACCAGTGACTGCACAGTTACAAAAGATGTTATCAAGACAGGTGGCAGAAGTGGGCGATATTCTAGTTGGCTCGAGAAATATATTATTTAAGTTAAATGATTTAAATAAGTTTATAAGCTTAATGCTGTTCGTTGATGAAACGAGTAAATCTACATTAAAGTCCCCACATACCACTACAGGTTTGCCAACTTTAGTAGCACGCTTTAGGACCTCCTCCATTCTATTTTCAAACGTATCAAAATTTGCTGAAGGCGGTCGATATACGCTTATAATTATATATTGAATAAGATCGACGCACGATATTTCGATAATGCGCTCAACAGAAAGAGAAACAATATCTTTACGTTCCTTATATGAGATATTATTTTTTAATAAAATGCATGATCCTCCGTGTATTGCTCTTTTCCTGACGAACGCACTAGCCAGAACGTGACTGTTCATATTAATTAATTGATTTTTGTTAAGCCAATGTTCAGTGACGCATAGGATGCCTATATTATTCGATTCCAAAAATAATTCTATTTCTAGTTGTTTGCTGGTAAAACCTTGTATGTTCTGATGAACAAGATGTATTTGTGATAAAGGTTTTATCATTGTCCTACAGCCTAGTTTTTTAAGTCATTAGTACTTATACTAATGACTGTGTTTGTAAAAGAATTTGTAAAATGTATATTATATGCTAACAATTTAGCAATACTCATCCTAAATCTATAATTGAGGTGTAAATTGCCTCCAGTCAAAAAACAATAACTAATAAATTTATTAGTGTCTAAATATAGCATCCTACTATCAGTACAAGTCATATTATAAATATGCATGTTCAAATTATATATTTTTTTATTTAATAAATTATATTTGTTGTTTATATAAGGCAGGGCACAAATAATTATTTTTCCTGCCCCAAGCTCAACAATTTGTTTGAAGCCATCTATGAGATCTTGTTTAGATGTGTTACAAGAGTTACCTAAAGCTATAATAATAGTACAAGACTTGTCTATAGACTCTGACTTAATACAAGTAAGTAAACTAGTCAAGCTAGCACCAGGACTACAATAGTTAACCACAATATGGTTTGTTAAATAAGACAGCATACTACCTAAGCCCCTACCCATTTCGTCGGATAGGATAAATGTGCGGCGAGTCAGTCTGTCAGTAGTCACAGTCATTGCTGGTGGGTCTCCATGTAGCCCTCCTTCAGTCGCGCACGACACAACAGGTGTTTCCTGTGGAAGGCTAGTGGGACCTTCAACAGAAGGCACACATACTATCATGGATGAGTCATATTTGCTAGTAAGGGAATCAAACCTTTCTAAATTAGATGTACTTAAGCCTATAAGTTTGTCTAGCGCTAAACTATATTCCTTAATCTCATTTTGCGAAGAGGTGTATTTAGAGGTCATGCTATTGAGCGATGCCTGCAAAGAGATTAATTTCTCTTCAAGAGAAGAGATTTCTACTGACTGTTCTTTAACTAACTTTTGGCAATTTTCTAATTCTACACTTAAATTTAATTTTTGTTTCCTCAATGGAAGTGATTTTATACAATTTTTTTGCCGTTTCACAATATGTTCAGTTTTTTTAATGAATTTATTTAATTTTATATATTTTTTAATTTTATTAGAGCCCCTTATTGAATTTATATTGGAGCAAGGTGTGACAGGCAAGTTATTTTTGTGCGCAGAGTTATGATCTTTGTTACTATCCATAACTTCATTATATAAATTTAATGTTAGATTGTGTTCGAGTAACATATTTTCTTTTTTAAGTGAACTTATTTCTAATTTTGACGCAGCCTGCTGGTGTTCTAGGTCGATAACACGCTGAAGAGTTGACTCATAGGTATCCCTGCATTGGTCTTGTGAATCGACGATAACCTGGAGTTGGTCTCGTTCCAGGACTATTTGTTCGGACTGTTTTGTAATTGCAGCCAGATCGCTTTTGAGCGATGTGTTGCGTTGGATCAAATCTAGGAGGTCCCTCTCAGCGGTCTCTCTTTCTTCCAGCAGCTGGTTGCACGTATCTTTAGTAGATTTAAGTTCATGTAAGGCATGAGTTTTGAGTCGAGTTCAGCTCTGCGAGTCATTGCCATTTTTATTTTTCTGTAAAAGTATTAATAAAATATATATTTTGAAAATGTTTGGGGACAGTTTATTGGTATGTACCTAGTTTACTTGTTGTTAGGTTTATTTTATTAAATTATTATGAATAGATATAAATTATTAGTTTTATTAAATGAAAACAAGTTATGTTTGAGTCTTTGTTATATTATTGTATAAAAGTTTGTAATACTCTGCTATTAGATTTTACATTAATAAAACAATAGAATGTACAACTATTGTGTTGTTTAAATAAATAAAGAGTAGATTAACTAATTTATTCTCTGAATAAAAGTCACTATAAGTTTGAGGTTATCATAACTTGACAAACTGCTAATTAATGATCTAAAGACTAGTCCCAAAGGAAAACCTAGTATAAGTGGGAATAATAATGAGAAAAAAACACTAGTACTCCCCGGGTTTTATGAAGATTTGTCCTTTTCTTTTTGAAGAGAATCCGTTGCTTTGACAGCTGCGGTCCGGTACAATGATTAGACTTATTTTAACACTTTTTATATGTTTTTATACGTCGAAAATACTTTTTATGATTTATTACACAAAATATTATATTATTAGTAGAAAATTTTAGTATTATTTCAATTAAATTCTTAATTTTTAAATTATTAAATTACACAGCTGTTTTTTGACGTCTAGTCTTTAGAGTTGCCAGCGCAACCATCGATCAATCCATATTATTAGTTTTGTGTCTTAAATAACAAACTAGCTGCTGCCTGCGGTGTTACCCGCGTTTAATTTTATGCATCTACTTTTAAAAGCGCCATTGGCTATCAGGCTTTTGACCAAGTCCTACGGCAATCGCGTACTTTTCGGGAATTGCAGTGATATACTGCTACAATAATGGTTACCGAAAATAGGAGAACTAAATAAGATAATACATCATTTTAAAAAGTAGGGTGTAAAGGTAACATCTATAACAAACGCCAGAAAGATTTGCCACAATACCTTTGTGACACCTATCGCCATTCATAAGTATACTTAGTCTTATTCCTTCTCGGATATTAGGTATTACAAATTAGGGCACACGAAAAACACCAAACAAAACAATTTTTATAAAAAAAAACAAACCGACTTCAAAAATGAATTTAAATAATATATAATTTCATGTGCTAGGTACCTACTGTTCTAATTGAAGTCGGTGCCACGCGTGATCACCCGTACTCGTCGTACACAGCCTTCCATTCATGCATGTGGCCTAGGTAATATTTGGTTTGGTTGGCACCGACTTCAATTAGAACAGTAGGTACCTAGCACATGAAATTATATATTATTTAAATTCATTTTTGAAGTCGGTTTGTTTTTTTTTATAAAAATTGTTTATTTAATACTTTTTAGTGCATTTTATACAGCGGTTTTTTAGAAGTCTGATAGAAACAGTAAACCCTGGTATGTCTGTATAAGTACTGTCTGTTTGTTTGTCTGTAGCTCACTTTTTAGCAGTCCTTTTCGAATACTATGTCGAGCCTCGCTCGCTTCGCTCGCTCGGCTGTTGATAAATAATCACAAATCTAACCTAACCTAACCAAAAGTTCCCATATGAAAATTTGACAGATTCGATATACCGGCAGATCTCGATCGGCCGGATTGACCGATCTGCATACGAGACGACATATTTATAAGGTATTTGTATTAACATTGATACGAATTGTGACTATGTGTAACATTATAACTTGAGAAGGCCTACTCTCTGAATAAGCGATTTCACTTTCGTAATACACTATACTGCAGTTCATGGTGTGAAGCAACTTCTTCCTCTTCGGTGCTAACAGCTGGTGCTTGAGTGTCAACTTTATGGTATAGTGAGCCTCCTAATATCGTCACTCAAGAGTCACTTGTTTACACGTGTTCCCATCATGATAATCAACGGTCTAATATATACCTACAATATTTAAAGAATTATCCTCTAACTCCTATCCGTTTAGGAGTTGTACCTTCCATTATCACCTCACCAACATGGAATGATGACTCCAGACTTAAATACATGAATAGCTAACGAAAACATAAGTAACGCGTTGTACGTGCCTACCAAATTTAAGGAGTGCCCTCGATTTACCTGGGATCCCATCATTCCCATCATCGATCCTGATTTGGTGACAAGTTATGATGGAAAAAAAAACAAACGGTCTAATCTAATACATACCTACAATACTTAAAGAATCATCCTCTAACTCCTATCCGTTTAGGAGTTGTACCTTCCATCATCACCTCACCAACATGGGATGATGACTTCCAGACGTAAAAACATGAATAGCTTACGAAAACATAAGTAACGCGTTGTACGTGCCTATAAAATCTGAGGGTTGCCCTCGATTTGCCTGGGATCCCATCATCAGATCCTGACTTGGTGACAATGGGACCAACTTGGGAGTATGCACTTTCGAATAAAAAAAGAATTTTGAAAATCGGTCAAGAATTGACGGAGTAATCGGCGGACATACAAAAAAAAAAAAAAAAAAATATACAATGAAACATAGAACCTCCTCCTTTTTTGAAGTCGGTTAAAAACTATGAAATTAACATGGGAGATGCGAGCATATACGATTCTTTAAATTATTCTAATCTAATAAAAGCGGGACCCGTAGAAAACAATGTAATAATAATTTTATTATTTGGAAGATACGGTGTGACTGATTGGTGTGAATGCGACTGAATGAGTAATATCAGCTTCCCACGGCAAATGTCACATTTAGCTACGTGTGATTTTGTATTGAAAAAGAACGAACATTTGTTGATGCTGAGTCGGCTATATCACCCACACTGTTTCTATGTCCGATGCGAAATAATTATAATTATTGTTACAGTCGAACTACGATCAGCGATTATGCGGCTTGTGCCCAGAGGCCCAAAGTCGCATATCGGACCAGTCGCATTCAGCCAAGTGTCCAATGGACTCCTCCAGAATGTTGCTGTGCTGGGATGACAAACATTGTCAGAAAAGTGAGTGTATCTATTGAATTTATTTTATACTAGCTTTTCCCCGCGGCTTCGCTCGCGTTAATTTTATAACATAGCATAAATCTCGTTTGTGCGCGACTTGTGGCGCCATCTGTTGGCCGATAGCATCCCATACAGCGCCCTCTATAGTAGAAAAAATATTTTCCCATTGGAATGACATACTTTCACGGGATAAAAAGTAGCCTATGTTGGGCTCTGTACCCGTGACAATATATATACAAATTTTCATAATGATCGGCTGATTAGTTAAGCCGTGAAGGAATAACAAACAAACAAACAAACAAACTCACTTTCTCATTTATAATATTAGTTAGGACTAGACCGACCCGACTTCGTACGGGTTTCACTAAGGATTCCCATTTTTTTTAAATATAGCCTATGTTACCCGGGGGGGTTATGTATGTACCTTCCCTTTGAATCCCCAATTCCCTGTTCCCTTGAAATCGGTCCAGTAATTTTGAGTTTTTGTTACAAAGAAAAATACAAATTTTCCTCTTTATAATATTAGTATAGATTGTTACTTTATAGTTTATTTTACAAATGATTTATTCAAAGGGATTTAGGGAAACTGACCCCTATAACGGTGGAAGGAAAGAGTAGTTTTTTGAATTTGATAAAATCAATTCTATCCCAAATTTGAATTAAATTCTAATTGAATTAAAATGTTATGTAGGTTAGTCCTTTACTCTATTGTTATGTCCTATATTATTATTATGTGTATATTATTATTTACTAGCTATCCCCCGGCTTCGCTCGCGTTAATTTAATGACATAGATCTCGTTTGACAACAAAACACATAGCGCGACTTGTGGCGCCATCTGTTGGCCGATACAGCGCCCTCTCATCATCATCATCATCATCAGCCTACATTTGTCCACTGCTGGACATAGGCCTCCCCAACTGCACGCCACCGCGCACGATCCTCGGCCACTCTCATCCAGCTCTTGCCAGCCACCTTGCAAATATCATCGCTCCACCTAGTCTGAGGGCGTCCTACGCTACGCTTACCGATTCGCGGTCTCCACTCAAGAACTCGTTTAGCCCAGCGGTTGCCGGTTCTTCGGCTAATATGGCCGGCCCACTGCCACTTCAGTTTGCTTATCCGGTGAGCTATGTCGATGACTCTGGTTCTCTGTCGGATCACTTCGTTCCGAATTCGATCCTTCAGAGAAATTCCGAGCATAGCCCTTTCCATAGCTCGCTGAGCGACTTTAAATTTGTGGACCAGACCAACAGCGCCCTCTATAGTAGAAAAAATATTTTCCCATTGGACCGACATACTAACAATATGTATGCAAATTTTCATAATGATCGGCTGCTTAGTCAAGCCGTGAAGGAATAACAAACAAACTCATTTTCTCATTTATAATATTATAGTAAGGATGTTTAGGCACAAGTATTATTTGTATTATAGTGATATATATTCTATTATTTATAAGCTTTTGTTATTATTAAATATGGTTAAAATTATTAATACTTGTTATTATAGTAGTATTTATTTATACGATATGGCTATTGTTAGATATTATTTTGGTCTTTTAATTATTTGTATAATCATCTTACTGTGAACAACTTTTTGGCCGAACATATTTAGACGAAATGGTCATTTTGTAACTTATCTTTTAAAAATGGCTGTTGTTGTTACTTTCAATAAAAAAAATGGATACCTCCCTAAATTGTCTAATTTGTCGCCGCGTCCCTAAGACTTATAGACAATATTTTCTTTAGTTTGATAATTTTGCTATGTAGGCTTGTAAATGGACGTCGATAACTTTCAGGGGATCCAGGATCCAGCTTATCCCACTAATATTATAAAGGGGAAAGTTTGTTACTTCCTCACGCTCAAATGGCTGGGCCAATTCTTATGATATTTGGTACATTATATACATCATACGCCCGGGGAATATGCGGTGTGGGACTTACCACTAAAAAAAGTGACGGGATGCCACTCGCCCCCTGTGACGGGGCCACGGGAACTCTGATACATCCGCGACCCCCCGGAACGCTCCGTCGGCAGTACACCGAGGTCCATCGCCCCCTCAAGACGACGGGCCTTCCCCGGCTCGCCTTCTCGGCGGGCAAGGGTCCCGTCTATCTTTGCGGTCGCAACGACGCCGCCGGCCCGGCTTTGAGGGCCGCGACGCCGGCCCCTCGATCAATTTTTCAAGAGGTTTTATTCCTCCACCGCGCCTCCTGCGCCACTCCGATAGGTAGCTGATACATTGGATTAACACATAGGGTACATTTTATCCCGAAAAGTACACTATCCCCAGATTTTGGTCAAATTTAACTTTAGAACGTAGATGGCGCTGCTAAGAATGAAATATATATGTGTATAGGTATGATAAATTGCGGGTAACACCGCGGGCAGCAGCTACTTAATAATATTTTCTTTTAACAGTATGCAGGGAATGCGGTGACAGTGGTTGTATGAACAACAAAACGTGTTGCCATCGCACGTGTTTGGGCGGCTGCGACGGGCCCACGTCGCGGGACTGCTACGCCTGCAAGTACTATTCAGACGGCTACGGGTCCAATCGCAACTGTGTCGAAAATTGTCCAGCGTATACTTATAAGGTGAGAATTAGGGTTTTTCCAAATCTTTTTAGAACATTTATTGTTGCGCTGCAATCGCCATGCCCTAACCTAACTGTCGATGTTTATTGGCCAACAGATGGCGCCCTAAATCGCCTATGGTTTGATTTTCTCAAATTATCGTGGGTCATACGATGTATATATGTTCGAAGTATGATATGAATGTAATACAACTCATTAGCACATCGCGCGGCATCTCCCATTGACCACGCGGGAGTTGCCGCGGGCAATCATACTAATATCACAGCTTAACAAGTAATATTATAAATAAGAAAGTGAGTTTGTTTGTTTATTATACCTTCACGGCTTTACTAAGGAGCCGATCATTATGAAAATTTGTATACATATTGTCAGGGGTACAGAGCTCAACATAGGCTATTTTTACGCGGGCGAAGTCGCGGGTAACATCTAGTAATTAATACAGCAGAAAGGAATTCTGCCTGATGAATAAATTTTTTTTTAGACTGAATTCATTCTATCCTTATAATCTGCCAAGTTCAGATTCAGATCTCTTGTTTTTCCTAATTACATAACAAATATTATACATAATAATAATAATAAATTTGAAAAAAAATGTTGTGTAGTTATTAGCTCGCTGCGTGACGGAGGAGGAGTGCCGCGCGATGCCGCCCCCGACGGGCCCCAACGGCTCCGGGGTCCACCAGCAACCTGACTCCAACATCAAGGCCTACAAGATATTCAACGACACTTGCACTTATGTTTGCCCCAATGGTTATATGGAGGTAATTACGAAAAATAACGTTTATTGTATATTATGTAAAAAAAAAAAACGATAATGCATTTTTAGTCAACAATAAGTTATAATCACGAAGATATTCTATTTCACGAAGAGCTCTATTTCACCCTGCAATACAGGTTTCTCTGGAACCTAGCGCGGGCACCAGCTCTCCACAATCCTATACTAAAAAAAAAGAGTTTGGCTATGTATGTTGTAACGTTCACATGCACATTGTTTTAGCGTGCGTAACCTCGGAAACGTTCGTAAAATCAGTCACGCACACTAAAACAATGTGCATGTGCCAGCACGCCTTACAACATTAATTGCCGAATGCTCTTCGTGAAATATAATATCTGTAGCAAACCTATGTAAATATCACTCAAATTTTAAATTTAATTATTTACACTTACCAATCAGCAGATAAATAAATAGATATATATAGAATAGGGACAAATCACACAGATTGAGTTAGCTCCAAAGTAAGTTCGAAACTTGTGTTATTGGATACTAACCCAACGATACTATATTTTATAAACATTCAAGACCCGGGGCCAATCAGAAAAAGTTCGTTTTTCATCATGACCCGACCGGGATTCGAACCCGGGACCTCCTGGGTGGCGGTCTGGCGTGGTAACCATTACGCCACGGGCTCGTCAATGGTTATATGGCAGATGATGAGATCATAGCTTCGATATTTTATAGAAATGTTATAAACAGGTTGGTGATGAGAAGAACGCCACTTGCCAGCGATGCCCCGGTTCGGTGTGCATGCGCAACTGCACCGGCGGGAAGATAGACTCTGTAGCGACTGCGGAACAGTTCAGAGGATGCACTCATATACGGGGCAAACTGGAGATCACGTTGCGAGCAAATAGTGGTTAGTTTTTGTTTAAATGTCTTTTTATCTTTCTAGCTCTGACTTTTTGATTTTCATAGATTAGTTATATTGTGGCGCTAGTCACCTCCTTAGGTAGGAGCGGCAGCGCCTGGGAGCTAGCGTCAAACTATCCGTATCCGAAACGGTACGGTAATTGATTATTGATTTCTATGCTATAACTCTATGTATGTATGTAAAAAAATAAATAAATAAACATAATATGTCAACAACCGTTGTATTGACTTGTGAGCAATCGAATTTTACGTATAACATTGTAGTGTTAATGTCAAAATCGACAAGTTTTGAGTTGCGTTGCAACACTATTTATATTATGAGCACACCCGCGGACACTCCATACAAACGTCTCGTTATAATCACCTACTACTATTACATGAACAGAAGAACGTCTGCACACACTGCGCGCATGTGTGTGCGTGCAACGCGTGACCACCGTGCCTTTCATTCAAGTACCCCACTCGTTGTGCGAATGCTGCGGGTGTGGCCATTCTGTACGTTAGTACTATTATGAATTCTGTGTTATTAGTTAAGTTTTTAATTTAATTGCATAGGTAGCACTATGGCAACTTTGGAATCATCGTTGGGTGAAATCCGACACATAGTTGGTTGTCTCCAAGTGGCTCGGTCCAACATGCTGGTGTCTCTGATGTTCTTGAAGAACTTAAGGAGCATTACGCGTCCTACAGAATTAAAGGAGGAGTGCAAGTATGTACCTATTACTACTATCCTACTAATATTATAAGACGCGAATATAATACGGATGTTTATGGCTGTTTCACGCAAAAACGGTTCAACGGATTTTCTGTTAATTTGGTTTTGGGTTTTAAATCTGGATATTTTTGACTCTGAAATCACTTCGGGAACGGGAGCCGCGGGCTTGAGCGAGTTAAGCTGTGCGTGTACTTGTTCTATTTATGTTTAAGGATAGACATTTATGCTTTTTTAATACAATTCTTTTGTATAGACCCACAGCAGACGTTAAAATAAACGCGACAATCCGCACCGCGAAATAAGATCTGATTGATTGCTGATTTGACTTGCGCAGTAGACGATTCTACTAAAATGGTATACAAATCGTCTACTGCGCAGGTCGATCACGTGTTTCGCCAGGTCTCATGTGTCATGGCATTAATATTTTTAAAAGCACAAAATGCTTGATTCTGCGTGAAATTAATTCCTACTACGCCATCTTGTGACATTAATCGAATCTAAATAAAGGTGTTTGTAGTTGGTGCGCACTGTTTAAAATATTAATTTAACTTTGAATAGCGTAGTGCGAACAATAATTTTGTAAATATATGAAAAATAATTTTCCGATGGCAAGCGAGGAGCTCGATAGCGTCCATGTGTGTCGCACTCTAATATGAACACGCAAGTTAAGCGACGTCGACCCTAGTTAGTGTTTGGATGGGTTTCGTTATCTCGAGCTTCTCCGTGCGTCGGAGGGCACGTTAAGCCGTCGGTCCCGGCTGTTGTCAATAGATGACAGCCGTTAAGCCAATTTGTGGCCTTATGGCGGTTTGAAAACACCGATCTCTGCCAATCCGTATTGGAGCAGCGTGGCAGAGTACGCTCTTATCACCTTCGATTGAAGGGAGACCCGTATCCTAAAATAACCATCCATAGTATCAATAGATATAACACATCCATAAGTAAAAATAAACCTGTATAATGGGTTGAACCCATAATCATCCCCTTGCAGGTTTATTTTTCATCATGGGTTGATATAATGATGAAAAATAAACCTTCTTCTACCTTTTAACAGGGAATATGTGCTGTACATCTTTACCAATCCGAATCTTGAATTATTATGGGACTTTAACACTTATGGCAAAATCGACATATCCGGAGGATCGTTATACATCCATTTGAATCCAAAGTTGTGCTACAATAAAATAGTTCCACTGCAAAACATGACCAGGGACCCACCAGCCGATTTTGATGAACGATTTGTATCTGAACAAACCAATGGAGACCAAGTATCGTGTATGTATCATTTTTGTTTTATTTTTAAAGAATTGAAATTTTCATTATACCATTTCTTTAAATTGTAGTACCTACCTTAATTATGTTAAATTCATTGAACCACTTGTAATAAAAACCTGGTGTCCTAAAACACAGGCCTCGGCTTCGTTTAGGTTCCAGTTATCTCACAAATTGCATTTTGATGTGTAAAGTTGTAATTCGCGTTTATTAAACTTAATTTGTAATGAATTACATGCCTGAAATTGTTCCGCCGCCGCCACAATCAATGAATTCATTAAATATTTTTATGATTTTCGCATGCTTTCAAGCTTGTACGGTATCAGTCCGACTTGTACTTGATTAGCTTTTTTAACTTCTGACGGAAAAAGGTGTTATAAGTTTGACGTGTGATTGTGTGTATCTGAAATTCTGTCCGTGGCATCATAGCATCCAAACGGATGGTCAGACTTTTAGTTCTCTTTTCTCCAGGTCTGAAATCTGTTGAGCCGGTCAGGGGTTTTTGAATGTATAGCTGTTGTTTGCACCAGGTTCCAAGGACGAGCTGCAACTGAAGGTGCAGCAGACCACGGACCGCGTGGTGCTGACCTGGAACCCGTACTGCGTGGACGACAGCCGGCGCCTGCTCGGGTACTCCGTCTACTACACGCCCGCCGAGCAGAACGTCACGCTCTACGGACAGCGAGACGCCTGCTCTGACGCGTCAGTACTCACATTTTATTTTTTAATCCTACTTAAAAATATAAATATAGGGATTGGCACCCTGGGCGGCTGGTTGGGTGGGACCAAAAATATGGAATAGAATTATGTAGATCCTGAATTAGAAATAGCAAAATTTATACCCTTGAAAATTAACTCTTAGTAGGTATAATATATAATAATATAAACAATTATAATGAAAGAGCAAGGCTGCGAATACAGCTAGTCATGAGTTAAGTCTTGATAGGCAAAGAAAGTCTAATTAGTGGGGCGCAAATTCCATCACATGAATATACCTATTATAAAACAGAAAAGAAAATACAAATATATTTTATCCTTAATATGACATATAAATGTACTATATTGGGACAGCTTTATTTAAAGACATTTGTGTCACAATCAGGAAAAACTATTAAAATGTTACAAAGTTACTTATAAGTAGCTATTTAAAAAAAATATGGGATGTGTCTTGCAAGTATTGTGATCTTCCTGTATAGGCCTGCCTGTATTAACTACCACATAAATAGCTAATTTAAACATTATGTTTTCAGATGGAATGTTATAGACAAAACCAAAGACGAATCTGAGTCTAAACCCGCGAATAATGCCACTGAAACGGCAGAGACGGGGGCGGATGTTATGAAGAACCCGTGCAAGAATGCCCAGCCTTCGTTTGCGATTCTTCCCGCATTGAAGCCGTTCACACGTTACGCTGCGTACGTGAAGGCTTACACTACGCAGACGGAAAAGAAAGGCGCTCAGAGTTCAATAATTTACTTCAAAACATTGTCTGGGCGTGAGTACATTAGCATAACTAACCTTAAATCGATCGAAACTGTACACGAGATCTCTTCCGTGAAGAAGAGCAAAAACGCACGTACCTAAATACTTTCATATTCGAAATATTTTATTTCATCTGAAAGAGGCAGTGATACATTACGGCTAGCCATATTTAAAAAACACAAAGCGTGGTTTACAATGCGGCGGACTATCATTTGGCCGTAACGCAGTCCGGCTCGTTGACCCGCCGTATTACAAAACGGCCCTGCTAATTAAAACGGCTAGCCGTTTTGTATTACGGCGAATTACGCAAAGCGCCTGTAACATATATATTTATATTTAAATACAAGTTTAATGTTTTTTTCAGGCCCAACACCACCTACGAATTTGATAGTGGAACACAGCGATCCACACTCAGTGAGCATAAAGTGGTCTCCGCCGCTGTACCCTAACGGCATCGTCGAGAAGTACCATGTGGAAATTCAAGCGAACAGCTACAACAAGCCAAAAATACTCGGCTCCAACAACAACTACAGTTACTGCTCCTTCCGTACGTACTTACAATAGTATGTACTTAGTTATAATTTATTTATATTGTCATCTGTAGTTCATTTTATTTTATTAAATATTAATTGCATTATAAAATATCCGACTGGTTTCACAGGTTCTTGATTGGTTTAATTCAATTAAATTTATTTATTTGCAAACATAGGTACGTTGACAGTAATGTAGGTAGGGTAGGATAATTTTGTTATAATACCTAAGTGGGTTATATAAAGAAAAAAATAATAATTTAGTAAACAGGATATACCAGAAAACGTACGATAGTTTACTTGTTCCATGGCTCAAAAAGGTGATAAAAAATACCAAAAAATCGATTGAGACTAACGACTAACACTTCACCCAATACCGTTAATTGTAACTTATAAATAAAATTATTCTTTCATCCCAATTCTATGAACTCTTTAGTAGTTTTATTTTAGTCGTTACATGTCCTTGTATATCAATATTATATACTATCAGCCAGTTTCTGAATCAAGTTTTAATTTTAATTTCACATTACATAAGTTTTAAGCTCTTTGCTTCTTTAGTTTGACAGTTACAGACTTAAAATAATGTCACTTTAAGAATGGTTTTGAGAAATTCACCGTAAACAATAATAATCTAATAATACAATATTGAACAGCGAACGCGCTAACTAACAAGATACAAGGCGCTCACCAAACACAACCTGAGGTTCCTAAAGAGAAAACAACAGGCGACGTGCTGAAAAACGGCACCTGCTCCTGCAAGGAGGAAAAGCATGGAGTCAAATTCACAACAAATGCAGAGCGCGAGCGTCAAGAGAATATTGACTTTGAGAATTCACTACAGAATGAGGTGACTATCCTAACTTATATTATAAATGAGAAAGTGAGTTTGTTTGTTTGTTATTCCTTCACGGCTTGACTAATCAGCCGATCATTATGAAAATTTGTACATATATTGTCAGGGGTACAGAGCCCAACATAGGCTACTTTTTATCCCGTGAAAGTATGTCATTCCAATGGGATAATATTTTTTCTACTATAGAGGGCGCTGTATCGGCCAACAGATGGCGCCACAGTCGCGGTATGGGTTGTTTTGTTGTCAAACGAGATCTATGTCATAAAGTTAACCGCGAGAAAAGCCGCGTGGAAAAGCTAGTTTTTTTATATTACTGAAATGTAAAATAAAGATTCAATCATACCGCAGTTAAAACAAGCTAGCCGGGCACCTGCCACAAAGTTATCTGTGCCGATGGTGGGGGCACTAAGGTCGAAGCTATTGACGGTAATTTGTCAAGGTATTCAAGGCGTATTCATTAGTTCTAGTTTTGGCCAACGGCACAGATAAGCTTGTACCGCGGCCCATGAACAATAATACCATTGCTATCAATGCGTGGCCACAAGGAAAGGAGATAAGGGATAAGGAAAAATAGAAGGGAACGGAGTCCGACTTCCGGATCACTCTCTCAAACGAAACGCATTGCTGCTTTATTCCCATATTCTGTGAGAGCGTACTACTTCCCTGCTCGAGCTATCCCATTCCTAAATGCTGTACCACTTCATGTAAATTATGTATGTCCACAAATCTTGTGCGTTCTCGCTCATCACATGCAATTTGCAAAGTACATTCGCTCCGCTTTGCCAATAGCGCATCTCAGTTATGTCTACAGTAGACAAAACAGCCATTGCTATTGGCGAAGAAGCTTTGTCGCGTGCGAGAAACTATCTCGAGTGTAAGTATGTTAGGCCCGCTGGTTTTTATTAGCGTCTAGTAACTTTTGAATACATACACGAAACACATGCAAGCAATCTTCCGTTTCTCCGAGCGTCTTTATATAATTTCAAATTACTTCCTCAACAGGTGTACGTTAAGATGATTAAGGCAAACCAAAACAAAACAAAATCCGAAAAGAACGCAAGATGGAGGCGGTCCGTAGACTCGACACTACAGAGCATGCTCGTCATATTGAGCGAGAATAACAGCCCTATAAAAGGCCTCAACTATTCGAATACTACAGATGGCGAACGTGAGTTTATTATAAGCAATGGTTTCATACCCATACCCCCAAATCATGATCACCTTTAGGCTAACTTCTCTGTGCTTTCTCTTCTCTTGTCATGCTTGTCACCTCACACAAACTTCATCACGACCATCAACATTTTCATTTCAGTCTGCAGTCGCATCGAGCCTTACGTTTGCGTCATAAAGGACAATACTACAGGTTATAACATAGAAATTATTGTTTTATGTCACGGGTATCTGGTTGATGCATGCAGAACACTCGCAGAAACAGTCGAATCTTTTTAGGGCTAATTTCATTGTGGCGCGCTTGTTAGCGTCGACCGCCGCTCATTTACTTTCAATGATTTTACCGTACATCTCCTCTTAACAATGGAGCGACAACGAAACGCAGCTGTTAGTCTAATACATCTGCGAACGTTCATATTTCGGTCGACGCTGCTGGAGCGCACGGCATTGAAACCAGTCTATGTAAATTCTTGAATGCCATACACTGTTGGCATGACATAAAACATTATAGTTTTGCATGATTTGTAGATTTCGATTAATACATAATATGCTGCGCTCATCTATTTTGCTACTAGTTTAAACGCATGCAAATCGTTATTGTTGTAGCAAATAAAACTTTTCCGAAGCGGTTTAAGTACATTTGGATTGTATTTAAGTATACATTTACACGTTTGTAAGGACTAGAGTCATCTATTTTGCGCACATATTCCCTATATACTAGGCCGACTACCATAACTGATTGAAAGATCAAAGTTTATGTATTAATCTTACTTTTGATTAAGACTCGCGACCTATCTCTATTCAACTGTGATGGAAAAAAACTTATAAATAAAAAAATCATTGTCGATGATAGTAGAAACGTTAATTAATTAAATTAAACAATAAACAGACGACTTAAATGTCCAAAACATATACGATTTAAAAAATAGGTATAAAATTTTATTTTTAAATCTTTTGTTTACATTTTGTCTTGTATCTTTTAGTTGAATAAAAAATAAGTCCTAAATAATTAATTATTAAAGCAGACCATTCACTATACCCGATGAAATCGAAAATGTCTATAATTTTTTTGTAAATATTAGTTTTTGTTATACGAATCTTGTTATAAACGCGGCCTGACAAGCGACGTTATATATGACCGTGCGGAGACGCGCGTCGCCGTGCGGTTGGGGCGTTCACATGACGGCATATGTACGGCGCGCGGCTCGGAGCGCGCCGCGCGTTGGCGCGCGGTATTGTAGACGATAATCACCGTTTACTTTGGTCTTGTACCGCGCGGTTAGTGGTTCCGTTACTTTTTTTTAACTCGGATTGTAATATTTTCGATTTTTGCCGGAACGATTTTCAATTTCATCCGGTATAAATAATAAAAGTACTTGGTAAATACCTATAATAATAAAATAAAGAAATATATGAATTTGATTAGTTGTTATGTGTCTTTAGACTATGTGAAGTCGTTGTTCTACGAGCTGAGCAGCAACATAACGACGTTGAAGGTGTCGAACATGCGGCACTGCACCTGGTACACGGTCAACGTCTGGGCGTGTCGCCTTCAGGACCCCAACGAGGACAAAAAGCATTTCGACGATTCCTGGTGCTCCGAAAGGGCGTATAACACATTCCGCACGTTAGACCTAGGTTCGTACATGAAAAAAAAAACATTTATTTTGCAAGTAGATTTACAGGAAATACTTTTTTGCACGTCAAAAAACAGCACTTCGACGTTAATTACCTGTTGAGAAGAAGTTTGTTTTTTGAAATTCCAAAAAGGGGAAATATACTTGCAATATAAAAAAAAGAGATAATTAGATTTTTAAATATTTTTTTTACAGATGATGCGGACGTAGTAACTAATTTGCAAGCAGAGATTATACCTTCAAACAAAACCTTGCCCGAGGTGAATGTTACTTGGGAGCCACCTAAAAACCCCAACGGTTTCCTGGCCGCATACAAAGTTGTCTATACGCGCGTTGAAGATGGAGCACAGGTTCGTTTTTTGCAATCCTCACATTACTTCTGAAGACCCTATCTTTTTGTTTAAAGAAAAGCTGTTTAATAAGTTATTTCCAAACTACTCTACAGAATTTAATGATTCTTGGCTGGTCTAATTTTAAGACTTATTACGTGAAAGTCGCGTTTGTAAAATATTATTTTTATTAACAGGGCAGTCAACTAGGATTGGACACTTGCATAACGGCGGATGACTATGAAGCAAACTCACATTACACGCTACCAGGCTCCAATCTCATCGCAGGCAACTACAGCCTTCAGGTCACTCCGGTCACCGTTAGAGGTCTCGGCACGCCCTCCAGGATATACGTTTATATACCGGTAACTATATTTTTTCTTTAAAAATATTTTACACCTTATCTGTAGAGAACAAGTTCAATATAGAGCCTGATAAAGGATGTTTATGTAATCCCATTTCAAACGATTATGTATGTGACATTTTCATTGATCGTAACTTGTGGCCTTATCGTTGATACCTTTTGGATAAAGCAATATCTCTATCAGAAATAAATCTATAGTCGGTAATATTTTTAAACTATGCATTTCCAAATGCTAAGCATACAGTCAATTACAATAAAACAGTCAGTTAGTCAGTCCATCACATCTGATGGAGTCCACTTTTGAAACATCATCACCAGGAGCGAACAACGGCACCCGAGCACGAGTGGATCTGGGGGCTGGTGGGCGGCTGCCTGGCGATGCTGGCCGTGGTGGCGGGCGGCGCCTGGTACGCGCGCCGCGGCCTGGTGCCGCCCGCCGAGGCCAACAAGCTGTTCGCCAGCGTCAACCCCGAGTACGTGTCCACCGTCTATGTGCCCGACGAGTGGGAGGTGCCGCGCGGGGACATCGAGTTCGTAAGGGAACTGGGACAAGGATCTTTCGGCATGGTGAGTTGTTTCACCATTTTATTTATAATTCTGACAGGATTGCACGAAAATATTAATGTATGTATATTATGGTTGTTATTATCCGCCTTCATTGGCAATTTTTTAACAGGTATATGAAGGACTAGCGAAGAACATTGAAAAAGGAAAGCCAGAAACTCGGTGCGCTGTGAAAACTGTCAATGAGCATGCCACTGACAGGGAGCGCATCGAGTTCCTGAACGAGGCGTCGGTGATGAAGGCGTTCGACACGTTCCACGTGGTGCGGCTGCTGGGCGTGGTGTCGCGCGGGCAGCCCACGCTCGTCGTCATGGAGCTCATGGAGCTGGGCGACCTGAAGACGTACCTGCGCAGCCACCGGCCCGACGCCGACGCGTCGCTGCCCAGCGCCGGCGCCGACGCCAAGGACGCGCACGCGCCGCCCACGCTGCAGAACATCCTGCAGATGGCCATCGAGATAGCCGACGGCATGGCCTATCTCTCGGCCAAGAAGTTCGTGCACCGCGACCTCGCGGCGCGCAACTGCATGGTCGCCGGGGACCTCACCGTCAAGGTCGGGGACTTCGGCATGACCAGAGACATTTATGAGACTGATTATTATAGGAAAGGCACTAAAGGCCTACTGCCCGTACGGTGGATGAGCCCCGAGAGCTTAAAAGACGGGGTGAGTACTTCGTCCGTTAACATTTGAACGTATGTTCCAGTCGAGGCACGTAACGCACGCAATTAACAATACATATTGGTTTCAGGTATTTTCGAGTAATAGTGACGTGTGGAGCTACGGCGTAGTGCTCTGGGAGATGGTGACCCTGGCGATGCTGCCGTACCAGGGGCTCTCGAACGAGCAGGTGGTGCGCTACGTGGTGGAGGGCGGCGTGATGGAGCGGCCCGAGCACTGCCCCGACCGCCTCTACGAGCTCATGCGCGCCTGCTGGGCGCACCGCCCGCACGCGCGCCCCGCCTTCCTGCACCTGGTGCACGAGCTGCAGCACCAGGCGCCGCCGCACTTCCGCCACCGCTCCTTCTTCCACTCGCCGCAGGGGCAGGAGATGTACGCGCTGCTCAGGTCCACCGCCGGTCAGTGTCCGCCCTTCGATCCTCAAATGATCAGCAAATGATAACATTGGTGTCATGCAATAACGTTGTGTTTGTTCACTCGGCGACGCTGCCGTAGACGAATGCGGCGCGGAGCCAGAACGATAACCGTAAGTAACGGTAACGCATGTTCAGAAGTTAATTCCGTAGGAGATGCTTAGTGTAGTAGTACCGAGCACTGTTGTTATCATTTCCTGAGTTTGATGTGGCTCGCTCCGTCGATGTGTGGGACTGGGTGGTGACGCACGGTGTTGTTTGCAGAGGAGGAGCAGGAGCCGGCGGAGGTGAACGTGGGCGCGGTGGCGTCGGGCTCGGGCTCGCACCTGTTCGGCGTGTCGGTGTCGGGGCGGCTGGCCTCGTGGGTGCTGTCGTCGCTGCGCTCGCGCGCCTCCGACGAGCCGGCCGAGGCGCTGCAGCCGCTGCAGCCGCACAAGGCGCCCAACGGCGCCGTGCCCGACGCCTGCTAGCGCATAGCGCCACCCAGCGCACGCCGGCGGCGACACACCACTCATCTACCTCAGGTCGGCCGCAGCGGCGGTCGGCTCTTCGAATCTTAGTCGTAAGCGTAGCTAGTGAATCGACGCGGTCGCCGCGTTATTTATTCAGAGCGCGTCTCTAGTGTAATTCCCGCGTCCGATGAGTTCATTTCCGCGACGGGCGCGCCCCGTTCGCCGATTCGTTTTCATATCAGGAAATTCATATTTTTGCTGAGGCGATATTGAGTCGAATTGTTCGACGCGGATCCTATATAGTTTACCTCAATAAAATAGTTGTAACGGTGTCATTTTTGACATAGCCTATTAATATTAAGTTTACTGTGTAGAGTGTGTAATAGGTATGTTATCGTATCGCGTAGGCTAAATCGTGTACAAATTATTTTTATTGATTTCTTCACGTTTAACCTTTCGACTCCCGTTTCGAAACGTTCGAGCGAATCCTTCCGAGTGTCAAATTTGTCGATGTTGTTGAGTTCAAGTTATTGTTACGAGCACTTTTTGTTGAGAGTGCACTGCGATCCATGAATTTGTCACTTGTGCTGCGCGACGCAATTTATGCAACTGTTATAATACTCAATCTGTTCGAGACCCTTTCTCTCTTATTTATCTAATAATATTTATTATTATTCTTACTTATATATTTAATATCAAATCGGATTTAACCACCAAAGACCTGCGAAACTTTAATGAAAGTAAATTCTATATCTCTTGTCTACTGTGTACTAATTGCCTATACTATGTGCTGTGCTGTTAATAGTTGCAAAGATATACGTTCCACCGTGCCGACGCGCATCGGCCGAGTACGCGCGTACCATCTCGCATCGCACGCGCATCGTGTTCCGGATCAGATGATGCAATAGACGATACCTGCCATTATTGTTATATAGTTATATAATACCGACTATTTTTGTTTTAAATGTTAAATATACTCTATATTTAATGTCTCGCTAATCGTGCCAGACTAGTGGACTAGTGTAATCTGATAAATTGTAACAAACCACATATATTTAATAATTAAATATCTCGTGTTTGTGAAACATTATATAAATCTGATTGTTAATGATTTCATTATATTCATATGATGCGATCATATAAATTGTAATATGTGTATACTTGGGTATATGAGCGCGATAATCTCGGTAATTAGTGAACTAATGTCTCCGTGGAGGGCGAGGGCGGCTCGCGCTCCGTAATCTGTATTATATGTCACCGGAAATCAGCCACAGGGCAGCTATATATTTATAATTTTGACTATAATATTATTTAATTAGTACATACTTGACGTTCTATATTTAGATAAATATTATATTTGTTGCTGCTCATAGATAGAACATAACTTGCGACTGGCCTTCGATTATGTTTCGACATAATAATAAATATCTAAGATATTGGCGCGGTCGCCAGTGGTATTTTAGTATAATTCATAAAATTTTAACTATTCTAAATTTGTATTGTAATTATATTATATTGTAATAATGTCATTAATTTATAGCTGTCTCAATTTATACTTGATGTATGATATAATATACGCTAGCGACATATATTGTATGTTATGGTAATTGAGTACTTTAAATACGAATTCAACCGAAAAGAGTCCAATATACAACAATCCTGGACATTGGACGCGGTCGCCGTCGGCCGGCGTCGAGTGTGCATCGATATATATCTATTGGTTTAAGGGTATAACGAGTGCCTTCAGACATCCAGCCTTCAGCGGAACGCAGGATTGTTGATTGTGTGGATACACATGACGCATTTGATTCGTGTGCACTGGCGGTATACGAATAGTGCAGTTTCATTTAAGTGCAGATTATTATGACTTATATTTTCCCCGTGAAATAATAAAATTAGCTTTTTACCTTGTTATGAACAATTAAACACAATCGATTGCCGTGTCGAAGGAACGTAACTCGATGAGCTGGCGAGGTGTGGGCTATGTGTAACGCAGTGGGAGATGTGTCCCCCACAGCGTCGTAGGGAGGGGGGCTCAAGGCACGTTGCATAATGTTGTACCATCCTAATGAAAAATCAAACATTACTCTTCGATTTCAAATTCATTTCCAAAGTTCCAATCCAAATATTTCTTTAATTTTAGAAATTGCATAGTGCCTTTTGCTCAATTTATGAAGATGTAAGTTAGCATAACATTAGTGTAATTTTAAATGTTAGAGCCATAATTTCGTTCCACCTTACATTGTTTGTAATACGCAAATAGTCCAATGTAGCTAGAGGCGTACCGGTTACTGCGCTGGCATGTTGTGCGGCGGGCGTCGTGCGTCAGTCGCGCGACGCCGCGGCGGTCGCTGGTGTCGCACAACGTTGCCTCACACCGCGTTTCCGTAGAGCTTTACTGATTACCTATTTACTTACGCTCTTATTTTTATCAGTATTTAATTTTTATTGTGATTTCCACCTAGTAAGGCAGTTACATTACCTCATTTTAGTAATTAAATTATTGACTGATAAAATATTTTCCAAATGATGTGTTCCTCGTGTGATTTGTGTGCGTGTTTGTGTAAAGTGTCGGGGTAGCGTTGTGCTTTATGCTCAATTTAGATACGATTTCACCAAACGATTGAGATAGTGTACAATTTTTATATTTAATTTAATGAGAACCGAGTTAATAATAATTTTAATATTTACAATTAATAAAAAAGTTACAAAAATTAGTGAAGTATAGTTTTGAATATGCGATAATGTATCCTAATAATATACCCCCTGTTTGAATATATTTTATAAAAAGTTAAAAATGAAGCCTATACATTTCTCAAAATAAAATCGATTTTTCAATCAAAAAGTTTTTATTTCGCAACTTGTTTGCCTTTTTTTCTTCTAGCTTCTAGCACATCTTTTAATGATTTCACATCCAGCTTCAACGGTTTCCTGGGTATTCTGCCCGGTACTCTGCATTCACAAATCGCATTTTTAGCATAACGCGTCAGTCGGAAGTCCATTTTGAAACAACCGTCTTCATCGTTATCTTTTAATTTCTTTATCTGTTTAATATAGTATCTTGGTATTCCGTGCTCAAGGGCGCCGACAATCATAACTTCTTTGTACATCCAAGAGGGCCATCGGTCCACTGGAATTTCCTCATTGTCTCCTCTTGGCAACGGATTAACTTTCTGTATGTAAGCACGGCATCTAAATATTCCCATGTAAGGTGTTAAGACAGGAATGTACTTCACAAAGTACTTCTTTATCTCTACTCCTTTTGTGCTAGAAGACAATAATTATAAAATAGTTCCTAATTTGACCAAGTGAATAGATTTTTCCACAATAATAATTAACCATCATGTCATTCTTGAAATTTTTACATATTTTCATTGTGGCATTCATTTTATATATTAGCGTATAAAATATATCTTTAGATACAACACAGTATATAAAACACCAAGGAACTTACTTGTCGAGAGTACTCATATCGTCATTGTTGATTCGCCATATTACGCCCCAAACATGAGCATTAGCTGTGGGTACTAGAGTAGCTGTTGGACCTCCCCAGTACTTGGAATATTTACCAAAATGCAATCTAAGGTTCTAAAAATAGATCCCAGTGGATTACTCCTATCGATTGTAAGAATATTATAACAAAAATGCATTATTTCATTGAATTGGACCTGACATATTAATTTATTTAAATTAAATACACATAAATTTGTTGGTTGTGTGCATCGAGTCAAATCAAGCACCGAAAATAACCATTACCACTGGTTAGAATTAGACACAGAAAGTACTGGCGTCTTTGCGCGTGTCAAAAGTAAACAGGCAAGTTAAGATCCGAATGGCGAATACGTGGTTGCTCTTTGAAGATCGCGAGCTTTTTCCTCGTTAAGCTGTTGGGTCTGTCTGTTAGGTGAAAGAAGCATACGGAAAAATCTAAATCAGTTAAAATGCTTAATAATACTTACGTCTGCACGTGCTATAGACACAAATTCGGCTGATTCACAATGCATATGCATTCTAAAAGCGAATATGTTTGCTCCATAGGAAAAATATAAAAATGTGTCTGGTTTAGCTATCTCTGATTTCATCATCTTGTAACTCTTTCTTCCATGGGAATAAGTGCGGGTAAGTCATGATATCATTAAAACTGGCCTTTCACCTATATCGCATGTTTGTTTGAAAATTATGATACATAAGAATTTAGATATCTTTGAAAATAATAAGAAAGTGACACTTTTGACACAAAATTGCAAGTAGATCAAAGAGTATTACATAAAGAGCGACACAGCAGCGAAAAAATATTTTTGCCACTGTTGAAATGAAACTCAATAAAGCGGTACTACAGTGTCGCTCTATTGTGGTTACATCTTTAGAAATCAGAACTCGAGAGATATAATGACCAGTAGCCCAAGGCTGCCGATTATTGTAATCGAATCGAACTACACGATGACGGAGGGTCACTAATAACTTTTCGTGTTTTGAGTAATCAAACCTATGAATCAGTGGCGGATAGGGGAATGGTCGGTAGTACAGCCTAGCTCCACTAACCGGCTAAGTCCGAGGTGTGTACGGCCGTACGGGTGTGGTCCTCCAGCATTTCGGGGGTTGTGCGGCGGGTTGACACCTCGCCCACGTAAAACCAATGTTGCTGGTGAAGCGTATCCCGTTAGCGCTTCACTAGCTTGCACAACATTGTCAAAAAAAAAACCTATGAATCAAAGATTCATTACTGAAAAAATACATTAATATCTACTAGGAAATAATTGGGCATAGAATACGCATTTCAAAGTGATTGGTAGCTCAAATTCTTAGGAACCGTAGAATCACTGGGTCGCAAAACATTGAGGCTCATTGAGGGGTCACAAGTCAGTATCTAAATACAAATTTAAAATTTATTATTGTGCATAGAAGCCCGAACATGACCCGAGTAGAGTTTGATATGTAAATTTTCAACATAATCTACAAAAAAAAACCAGAAAGAATAAAATTTGCAATGCAAGATATAATTAAATAACAAGTACATAAATATATGTAACTGACTATGAATTATGATAAATCACAGACATTGAGCTGATTATGTAAAATATGGAATGTTAGGACTGTAGTTTTTTAAGCATTTCGGGAGCTTCTTTTCCATTATTATTTATTCTTTTTAACTTTTGGATATAATCTTCAGGCAGACCACACTCTATAGCCCCCTTGAGAATGCATTCCATATAAGTTAATGAAGGTCTTCTTTCATCGGGTATGTCTTCTGAATCCATTCGTGGAGGAGGATTAATTGTTTGTTGGTATGTTCTACATTCTACTTTTTTTCCATCACTCATAGATACCGTAACTGTTTTAGGGAAATACCAATTTGTATCCACACCTTCTTGTCTGAAATAAACAAATAATCAAAAAAATTAAAACAAAATCTTTGCAATTATGAGATATAATGATCTTAACAAAACACATCACTTGATAGGTTTCATACAGATATAATAACATGGTAAATATTATTTAATATTTGCACAATGTTAAAATGTAATTGCAAAAAGTAAACAATAATTCCAAAGACACATTGATAATGATAAGGCTATCACATCAGATAACAAAGGCCGTTAGGCCAGTACCATTTTGACTACAGTTATAATTAATTGAAATTTACCTGTCTAAAGCTGGCATGTCTTTATTTTGAACCTTCCATACAGCGCCCCAGACATGAATTCCTTCCATGGGTACAATAGTTGCTGAGGCACCCATCCAGTTGGGAGAAAATGTAATAAAATCTAGCTGGTGATTCTGTAAATAACACAAAATTCAAATTCAAAAATTCAAGTTTAACAATCCACAAGCATTTTATGTAACTACAAAATATACCTAAAACAGTTTTACAAGTATAAAATTGGCTTATAGGCACTTGTATAGTCAA
The DNA here is from genome assembly GCA_905163395.2 of Endotricha flammealis. Classification (NCBI taxonomy): domain Eukaryota; kingdom Metazoa; phylum Arthropoda; class Insecta; order Lepidoptera; family Pyralidae; genus Endotricha; species Endotricha flammealis. Next base: position 5,661,744 of record LR990853.1, read on the forward strand.
GTACATACATAAGTATGCAGGGTGTCGATTACGATTCAAGTTTTCATAATACTGCACAAAAGGATTTACACTAATTTTCATTGATAAATTTATTAATATTATTTCATATTGTATTATGTAATTATAAATTTTTATAACAATACTTTTGCTATTAGCTTCAAAATCATTGCTTTAATTTTCTGCCCTGCATAATTATTTATGTCTTTGACTGTACATAGTTTTTACATACCTCTAATTTTCCAATTCCTATAAATTCAGCAGAAGGATTATTGATATGAATCCTTTTTTTCAGTAAATTACTTCCGTAAGCATAATACAGAAAACAATCTTTTAATGTAGTCATATTGGCACTAATTGGCAGCTAGCTGGAGGCTGGAGGTTAAGTTTAGTCCTGGGCTCCAGAAAACATTGGCTGCAGAAATGCCGGGACTTCGGCTGAAAGCGAAATTAGGTATCTATGAACAAAAATGAAAAGTAATAAAAAGATCCTAATAAGATGAATCAAATTTAAACTTGATTGTTTTTATTTCATCAATTATACTTACATTTAATTTTACAATTTTATTTGATTTTTCACTGGAAAATTTGTACCTATTTTATTTATTTGTGTTCTGTCCAGTCTGTCATTGTCACTGTCAGTTTCATACAGGGGTAGCACACTCAGTATTACCATCAATTTTCATAGGCAAGAGCGACAATTGGCGTCTGGCGGGTGAACTAAAATTAAAAAAAAAAGCGGCGGCCAACTTCACATGACGTCTGACGGACCATTCGATAGCATTGACGTTATTTATTTTTTTAGTTATTTATTTTCTTAAAATGTAAATAAAATACAAATTGGATACTTAAATACATACAATAATACAATGCTATTTAAGAACATGGTCGAAATTGGAACTACAACTCCCGTTCAAATTGTATATATGTCACTTTTCGACAGTTCGCCTTTGACAAAATGGATGAAAATATACCACAGTAACGCCTTCCTACAAACGTCAACGTCACTCATGTTCATATACCATGCATGCATAATAGGTTAAATTTTAGTTCATCCGCCAGGCACTGTATGGCAGCACCTTCCATAGATGCCGATTTCACCCCGGAGTTGCTCATGGCATAAATAAAATGAGGTTAAAAACTCAAAGCTCATCGTAGGTGGCGTCACTGTTGACTGTTCCAAGACCCGCCATATTGGTTCATTGTTTAAGTTTGATGTGAGAGTAATTGCTAAAAATCATAGAAATGTAAGCGACCTGGAGTGTAATTACGATTGAAGGAGGAACTGCGGAAACGGAAAGCCAAGACCACTAGCAAAAAAGCCTTATAAATCGAAAGGTAAATAATTTACAGGCATTATTGTGAATTGTAGGTTTTGCTGTGTTCTTTTTATTTATTTCAATTTCTTTTTGTAGACTGGAGGCGTACGATGGAAATTACCTTATCGAAGTTGAAGACGAACTTGAGGATGATATTCCTGAAATTTCTACCATGGATAAGTTCAGAGATATTAATTCCAGCAATAATCTTCCACCACTCTATAAACTACACATTCAAGAGTTTGCAGACAGGTAACAAACCATACATTCATGATTTCCTTATTGTTCCTTGTTATTTTAATGTTTCAGATAGAATTAGACATTTAATGACATACATGTTGTTTCAGATTTCAAGCAACACTAAACGGGAGATACACTACTGTATGAAAGTAGAAGCTTAATAACCGTGAGAGTTGCCTTTGAGGAAAGTTATATTTATTTCCATGCGCAATGCAAAGCCCAAATGAAGAGGCTTCTTTAAATATCATTCTGTTAAAAATGGATAATAGTGGCATGATAGTGGAGTCACTGCGAATGTACAACTGGAAAAGGAGTAGAAGCACACTGTAAGCATGTTTTTACAGTTCTCCATGGCATAGAAGATATAGTGCCTACTAAAACTATAATTTTGTACAAAATGTGCACAGAACAATTGATGACATTTAAAAAACCGAATAAAGTATTCTATAATTCCCCGATGCAATCCCGTTTTACCAGGAAAATATAATGGACAATTATGAAGGATTTGTCAAAATCCTAGCAGTTTCTCCTGTACTACTAGTAGTAAAATGGCTTATCTCCAAGTAATCAAACCTGCCAATCCATATGCTATTGAAATGGACCATGATTACTTGGAAATATTTTCTTATACTTATGAGTATTACCTTTGTAAAGTTTTTGTTAAACCTATTTTTAAACCACTAATTTTAACAAATATCTGTATAAAAATTATGATTTTTTATTATGACAGTGTAATAAAACAAAATTAATACCTATTAAATAGTTTTATTTTCTTATACCTATGAGTATTACATAATACACTCTAAAATTACAGCATATATGACACAAAACATGTTTTTGAAGTTATTTTGAGTTTGGACCCCGCTAGACCCAGGAGGATCAGTAAAAGAAGTTTCATTAGCATCACATTCATTTTGAGTTTGGATCCGGTTAGGTCCTGGAATTGGATCACCACGAGACGTTTCAATACACCGTTTCATGCAACTTCTTTTTAGCAATCGATCTGAGCGTTCTTGTGCTAGTAGGTTAACAGATTTGATTTAATATAGAGGGCACAGCACTTTTCTTTAATGTTCGGTATAAATTTTTATTGTCTGTTAATTACTTTTAATATTATAATCTTCAGATCTAAATTGGGCAGCACATAACCTCGACCATTTACTGGATTTCCAATTTTTTTTTCGAAGAGCCTTTTCCCACAGTTTTCTTCGTTTTATTTCTTTGGAAAATAAATAGATTGGAACATTTTTACAATCGATAGCTGCACAATGAGTCATATTTCGGAATTATTTAGAAAACAAATATGATGTTTACAAAAATAGTATGGAAAATGACAGCTAGCTGTCAAATGTTTGGAACAGTCAACAAAGCGACATCTGAAGTGAGCAAAAGGCAGTTTTTAACCTCATTGGAAAAAATAAGTGTAAAGCCCACCATTCACTACACGAACCCGGACCCGACTCGCAACGGACTCGACCGCGGACCAATCCGGCGTTGCCCATACACTGCACGAACCCTCCACTCGAAGTATGGCATACATGTGGGGTTCGACGGGCGTCGCTTCCATACACAGGCGGATTAGTCCGACCGATGGCCGACCAATCCGCCGGACCAATCTGCGTGTGAATGGTGGGCTTAATATTATAATGACATTGACATTAGCGTTATGTCATGTTGCTTAAAGCCACTTTGCCTGCCCATACAAAAAATTGGGCGAAGAAACAAAAAAAAAGCTCGTGTTTGTTATGTCATGTCACATCACATAATGAAATTTAAATTCTAATTAACTAGAAAAACCTACTCTACTCTACTGCCAACCAGAATTTTACTCCTAATACTTCATTACATAGTGCAAAATCGTTATAATTATTCAATAAGATTACATTTTAAGCTTCGAAGCTTGTTACTTTATAATTAATATAGGTATTGTCTGACTAGTGACTACTTCCGCGTATGATTTGTTAATTTAACGCTTTTGTTTTCGTATTGTGCGTTTGTGAAACATGCAAAATAATTATTATGTGCAATTAATGACCTTCTTCAGAATATAGTTGATTACAGACAGTCTTATTGATGCAGCTGTTGCTTGTTAATTATTTTACTATTGGTTACTAACGAATTAACATGATCAAGTTTTGTTAGTGGTATGTGATCTGTGAATGTTTAATGTAATGGTGTGTCTTATTATCCGTTAATAGTGCTATGAATTATGTCTATGAACTACGCCTTTGGGTTTTCACTGTTCCTTTTAATCCTTGTAGGTCTTAATATATACTTTTTCTATACATTAAATACTGTAGGGAAAACAGGGAATAATTCGCCCAGTGTAAAACTTGATCTAGCTCCAGGTGTTTTTAGAGAAATTTATGAACATCTAAACTACCTCCCTAATCAATATAAAATCAAAAATTCAAAATTTATACGTTTTCAAAAACAATTGATTCTATCATTTAATTCTAGTAGCGCAATTGATTTTAAAAATGTATGGCAGAATACACAAAATGTGAGTATATAAAATTACTGAAAATAAGTCATTACATACTTACTATTAAAACAGCTGACTTAATTATATTTTATGATTTATAAGCTTTTGTGTACCAAAGACACACCATCACCCAATAACTTTTATTTATGAAATTGTAGAAAAAATTTGGGAATTGTCGGCAGTGATCATATGAAGTTAGTACTATTAACAAAAGGTCACAATCGCAACAAGTAGAACTTTAAAGCCAATATAAGTCATAATGCGAGCCAAAACCATAACACTAATCCTATTGTTATATCTCAGTGGGGCAGTGAAGAGTCATTCCCTCACAGCGATGTATCTCCCGGACATATATTACGGGCTATTCGAACCGCACAGATAGCCCTGGTTGACAATGCACCAAAAGGGACACAGATGAAGTTGTTATTATTGTTGGAGGTGATACTTATTTTTTATTTAAATTACATTTAATGCTAGTTGTTGCTAATTAAAAGACATCAATATACACTAGAACTGACAAAAACTTCTCTATTTATTTGACAAATATCTCTCTCTATTTGAGCTGGTTAAGTCAGCCCTTGCAAATGTTTACAATAAAACAATAAAAAAAAACATTGAAATCTGTTTTATACACAGAGCACCCCCAAAAGAGACCACATATCAGAGCCCCCACTTCTGCCAAGCTTAAGCAGTACAGCTACTAATCTTGATGACACGCCCACCAATCAAATTGCATCAATTTGATTTATGACATGACGTGTCCTTTTTTGACAGTTCGTTCTCCCCGCACCCCGCACTTGTGGCGATGTCGTTTTCAAACAATAAATGGGCATTGCGGACTCTATTGGAGGTGCTCTGTGGTTTTATAGGTCTCACATTCAAAAATTTTATAATAAGCAAAAATAATTATAATACAGACATTGTAATTCCTAATATACCTGTATCACCGTTTTGATAATTTTATTTTATTTTTAGGGGAAACAAACTCTTTACTTTAAGCCAAAGAGATACCAGCTGGATGATGTGATAAAAGGGAATATCTATGCTGGATTTGATCGCCATAATTCCGAAGTATTCGCTTATTATCTAGCTATGGTTATGAATTTTCAATGGATTGCTCCTTCAGTCATACGAAAAATTCATATAAATAAAGATGTAGTACCTGTTGCTACCTTGGGATTAAAGAAAACTATGATAAAAAATGGTAATTATAATATTTTGTAGTAGAATTATTGTTATTGTATACTGACAGCTTGTTGGCTCAGTTAGTAGTGATCCTACCTCCAATGCCAGAAGCCATGGGTTCGATCGCTGCACAAGACATACATTTATGTGGAGAATTAAATATATATATAGGGACAATTCATACAGATTGAGCTAGCCCTAAAATAAGTTTGAAACTTGTGTTAAGGAATACTAATTCAACGATATTATATTTTATAACAAAAACATATATAGATAAACATCCAAGACCCAGAAAAAGTTCGTTTTTCATCATGACCCGACCGGGGATCGAACCCGGGACCTCCTGGGTGGCGGTCTGGCGTGGTAACCATTACGCCACGGAGGTCGTCATATTTTGTGATTGTCTTGTGTCTAGATGTTTTCAATTAAATCTGTTATCTGATTGCTCAAAACCATAAAGTTAATGACTGATTATATTATGGTTGAAACTGTTAAACTAAAGAAACTTTAAGCCTAGCTCACCTTGAGAATATTATATGATGCTGTGAATGATTATAATTATTTATTACTAGCCCGCTAACTACTTTTTAACTCTGCCCGTGTGGTCAAGGGAAAACGACAATAATTTTTCCCATGGGAATCTCTTTATCCCGTGGGAAAAAAGTAGTCTTATGTTACACTCCAGACCTTAAATTATTGCCGTTAAAAAATTATGAAACAATATACTTACTATACTTTTTTCCCGTGAGAAAGGGATGTTTTTCCGGGATAAAAATTACCTTATTCGTCACTCTCCAGACCTTAAGTTATCCCCAATAAAAAATTCGTATCAATCCGTTCATTACTTTCGACGTGAAGGTGTGTACTACAAAGGTGGCAAACAAGCTTACGGTCCGCCTGATGGTGAGCGGTCACCGTAGCCTATGGACGCTTGCAACACCGAGAGTATCACTCGGGCGTTGCCGACCCTGTAAAAATCTTTTAATGCCCCTTTTGAAGAACCCCATGTTATAATCTAAAGGAAAGACCTCGGCGGGGATCTCATTCCACAGCCTCAGCATTCGCGGGAGGAAACTCCTCTGAAACCGCGCAGTACGCGACCATTTGGTTCTAGTGTGTGAGGTAGGATTCCCCGCCGGTGACGAGCAGTTCGATGGTAGAAAGTGGCCGTAGGCATCAAGTCAAACAATTCCTCGGAACAAACCCCATTATACAAGCGGTAGAACACGCACAGGGAGGCGAAGTCTCTCCGCAGACTGAGGGGCTCGATACCGCTTGTTAGCTTGGGATCGTCGACAATCCTCATACATAGCACGTCTTTGAGTCAAGAGGTCCAAGTTGGTACGCCTGCGCTCCAGCCCATAGGTGAGAGCAGTACTCCATGTGGGGTCGGACTTGAAATTTATACAGTACAAGTCTGCCCCGGATTGCAGTACCGCTTCGCCCTATTCAGCACACCGAGCTTTCTCGACGCCAACTTGACCTTGTCTTCTATGAGACTGCGAAACTGGACGGATTATTGGTGTAAAAGCAAAAAGTTCAGCATTCATGTCATGGATATCATTAATAATATAAAATTTTATTAATGCCAATGACAGTGCACAATTAGCATTTCACAAATAAATATGTACTCATTGGCAAAGATCACTATTTGCCATGGTAAATAGTGATCTTTGCCAATGCGCGACACTGATATACATGTGTGGACGAACGATACAAAGCGACTTGTTGTGGTTTTGGTAACGTTTATGATGTGTCCGTACCTAACACATCACGCGCTAATGCAATTATTTTTTTAAATTAGATATGCGATGATTTAGTGAACCAGTACCAATTTGCAACATAGACAGGCAGTGTCTGCCAAGATTGTAAAGAAAACACTCTGGTTGTGTATACTCGAACCAGTTTACGACGAACTTAAACTCTAATAACAGGGTACCTACTTGTCTTTACACACTTGCAATTTTTCGGGTCTAGAAAGACCATTGATTTAGAAATTACAAGCTCCCAATTCTACAAGATATTCTAATATTTTTTTGTATGAAATCTATTTCTTTTAAGGCAGCGGATCATTATGTATTTATGGTAAATGCTTTTACTGTAAAGTAAATGAAACTGTTTGTCCCGATGAAAATGGTGACATTGAAGGCGCAGCTATATTGTTCTTGAACAAGCAGTTTAGGATTCACAAGTCTCCATGGCGGCGTTCTTACAACAGCAAACAAATGGATTGGGAAAAAGATAATGATTTTTGTAAGTGAGTAAATGGATAATATTATAATAAGAATTACCACTTTTACATTATTATTTAGTTTTAACTATCAACTTCAAATATAAACGGTCATTACACACGAAAAAAGAAACCATATTAATGGAATTTCCAGAATTACGAATAAAGAAACCATATTATTGGAATTTCTAGAATTCAGAATGCCGAAGAGTTTGTTTGTTTGAACTGTCTCTCTGATTTGACTTGATACTCCAACGTTTAAGAAACACGCTACAACCCTAAGGCCTGAATTGTACAGAAACGGTATACGGTGAAGGCGCGGCGAAGGCGCGGCGCAGGCACGATGTCGCTTCAAAACATTTTCATACAAAATGTATGAAAGCGACGCGCGATGTTAAATTATGCTGAAGCGACGCGGCGCAGGCAGGCCGTGTGTCGCTTGGTCGCGTCCTGCGTCTTCACAGTACTTCTGTATGTTTCACGTCTTAGGGATGCACACGGCATATTTTAAATGCGTTAACGACCGCCACAGCATGCATAATTTCAGTGTGAAATTTCAATCTTGTATCAAAGTATTACAGTACTGTTTGAATTTTTTATTATTTTTTATATTAGAATTTTTATGTACATTTATTTACAGAAAAGTCACGGGACTATTGAACAGGAAGAGGATACTGAATCTAATAGATGTGTCAATATTTGACTTTCTTATTCAAAATGGCGACAGACATCGCTATGAAGTGTACAAAGATAGGATTGTGCTCTTAGACAACGGGAAGGGGTTAGGAAACCCTGCAGTAGACGAACTCGATATATTAGCACCTCTGTATCAGTGTTGCATGTAAGTATCTTTATTAGTTACTTTGAGATTTCCTTGCGATATTTTATTTTAACTTACCATCGAGCAAGTAATTATTACAAAAAACGTCGAATCTTCAAGATCCACATGAGGCGCTAAAGTTTGGACAAGTCGCTCACTGTGCTATCACTTCTTTGACATTACTTACTCAATGGTGACTGCTACCATTATGCGACTTATTGATCGTTTGTTCTGTGACATATTTTTTTTCTGAAATGCAGGTTAACAACATCAACTTGGCAACATCTCGAACTGCTGTCAGGTGGCAGTGTAACAGAAACAATTAAGGTGCTATCCTCATTTCAAGGGGAGCGTTTAGCCACAGAAGACCATTTCAAGGCCGTGGAAAGAAGATTACTGAAAGTTTATGCCACTGTTCAGTACTGTATTGCAAAGCATGGAAGTGCCAAAGTATTCAAATACAATTGAGAAGAAAAATGTTATGTTTCTTTATTGTTTCTTTAGATAATTGTTTTCAATTATGTAGAATACGCGCAATATATTTTCTTACCTTGTTAGGCACAAAAAAACCATAGTTTTTTTTCAATAACAATCTATAATTTTCACACGTAAACTTATATATTTTTTATTTATATGTAGTGGTTCTTTTAAACCAGTTGTTTGTCGCCCAAGGCAGTTATATTATAAGTAGGTATTAAATGCTGACCAAAAACAATAAACAGATATTCTTGACATTACTGCCTCGTTTTTTTGTTTACAATTTCTTCGTTACAAGCTAGCGGTACGGTGGTCTTATGCAATGATCCATCATAAACTTCAGTAATATTATGGCGTATCCACACGCTCGGCGAACAGCGAACACAAACAGCAAACACGAACGTGTGAACAGCTGTTTGTCTGTTTTAGTTTGTGTTTGCCAGTGTTCGGCGTCGGTGTCGGTTTTTGTGCACAAATCAAAGGGTGTTCGACGAACATGTTTGCGATGTATCCCACGCTCGTGAAGCAGTCAGTACTAATTGCCAAACGAAAGCTTTGTTTCCTTCTTTTTCTGATTATTATTTATATACTTAAGTAGTTGTCAAATTATTTAAATTTCAATAAATAGTTATCTAGGTACTATTTATTTATTTATTTAATTGTATATATTAGGGTATCTAATCCTAGTTTTTTATTAAATTAGGAATAATTTTTTTATTTTTATTGTTTCAGTTTTTTTTAGAAAAATTTCACCCCCCAAATGGGATTCGAACCCACGACCCCTCGATATCCGGCCGAGTGCTCTCCTTCTTTTTCGTTTAATTTCACTTTCCTTTTTTTATAAAAATAAGTTATGCCAAAAGTGATCGCTGCCACCCATGCTGCCACCACAAGTTCGTCGTCCGTCCGCCATGTTTACTAAACCGGCATAGACTGGCACGTTCGCCAAGCGTGTGGATACCGCGTTTGTGTTCGGTGATTGTGATCGTGTTTGGCATATGGCGTTCGGTGTTTGGTGTTTGTGGCGAACAGCGAGCGTGTGGAGGCCCCATTAGATGACGTACTAACTACGCAGGCGGGAAATATTAATGCACCTTGTAGTATATTGTGAGCTAAGAATTATATTTACTGGTAACATTATATTAAAATAGAAGAAGAAGAAATGTAGGGCTAGCAACCCAGCCACACTCCATTTGTCCGCCGCTTCAAAAAGTACCATTAAAATTAATATTCACTACTTCGTATTTTATTTGCACAATATTGATATACAAGGCGTATACACATCAAATGGCGACGAGGATAAACAAGAATTTCGAAGTATAAGGTACATTTTTACGGCTGAAACATGGCCAACGATTTTCGAATAGACGCTTTCAAACAAGATGGCGATATCTTGTGTTTTTTGGAAAGGATTGAACAATATTTTGAAGCGAATGAGACTAAAACGGAAAAAAAATGCTCAATATTATTAATAAGTCTTCATGAGGATGTATACAAAATTCTTAAGAATATGTGTTATCCGAAGATGCCCAAGGAGTTGTCATATTTGGAGCTGCAGAATTTGTTAAAACTAAGGTTCGAACAAAGAATTTCATATTTTAGAAAAAGAATTCAATTCGAAAAATTACAACAATTGGAAGGGGAGAGTATAGCCAAATGGTATGCTCGTGTTAGAGAATTTGCTGCGGGATGCAATTTTACGATTACATTAGAAGAACGTGTTAAGGATAAATTCGTTACGAGTCTGCGTCCAGGACCAATCCAGGAAAAATTATGCGAACAAGATGTTTCCACGTCGGTGACATTTTTAGTAGATACAGCACTGAATAAGGAAATGGCTTTGAAGGAAGTGCAAGGAGTACATCAAGTAGCTCAGTACGGACATGCCAAGACGAATAAAAGTTCCCACAGCACATATAAAAAGACTGAGAAGAAACAGGATGGTGAGTCATCGTTATTAAAATGCATTCATTGCGGTAAACCAAACCATAATTTTTCCAAAAGTAAATTTAAGTCATTTAAATGTAAAATATGTAACAAAATGGGACATTTAGCTGTTGTATGTAAGAGTAAGGGTCAAACTCATAATGTAGAGGTAAATGAAAATACTTTCAATAATTCTATTGATATCTTTGCAATAGAGAAAAATGTTAACTATGTTTTACCAATATCAATTAAATGTTGTATTGATAACAAACCGGTCCAAATGGAACTGGACACCGGTGCTGCAATTTCATGTTTACCTGAAAACATTTATTTATCTAAATTTTCTCACATTAAGTTAGAAAATTCAGATATTGAATTAAAAACTTATAATGGTCATATTTTGAAACCAGTTGGAGAAATAAACTGTAGAATCAAGGTAAAAGATAAAGAGGTGAATTGTAGTATGGTTATTGTTAAAAATGGTTGTAAAATTTTATTTGGCAGAGATTTAATTCAGAAATTTAATTTGGATATTTCAGAACTTTTACAAATTAACTATGTGCAAAGTACAGAAGACAAATTGCAATTATTGTTACAGGAATTTGACATATTATTTAAAAGTGAGTTAGGTATTATTAAAGGTGAGGAAATTACATTAGAGTTAATTGATAAAGATATAAAACCTATTTTTCACAAACCGAGGCAAGTACCTCACGCTTTTAAAGAACAGGTTGAATCTGAATTAACTAGATTAGAGAAAGAAGGTGTTATTACAAAAGCAGAAACATCCCAATGGGGGACACCTTTAGTTCCAGTTTTGAAGGAAAATCATAAAATAAGGTTATGTGCAAATTACAAAATTACTGTGAATAAACATATTAAAGACTAGAGAAACCCGCGCAACTTCGTTTGCGTTTATCCCGCTTTTCCGTGGGAATTTAAAAAAATCCTTTCTTATCGGTTGCCTACATCACACACCCAAATTTCAGGTCTCTACGGTCAAGACAAAACATTTTCATATGTATAGATGATTATTTTTCTATTTAAATACTTCTTATTACAATCTTTGGAGTGGACTTTTATGAAATAGGCTGGCCAGACCGGTGAAGTACCACCCTTTTACAGAATATTGACGTGAAGCAGCAATGCGTTTCGTTCGGAGAGTGAAATATCCGAAATTCTTGTTTACCACTTTTGTGGTATAAAAAAAATCTAACTCCTTCCTTATACTATTTCTCGCTATATCCTGTCTTTTCCTGTTATAGGTCGGCAACGGGTCAGGGACCCTAGAATCTATGTGCTCCATAGTCGACGGTAATCACCTAATATCAAATGATCCATATTCCTGAGCTTGTTTTCCAACCACTTCCGTAAAAAACATGTAAAAGTATATGGGTATTTCAATACCTACAACCATCCCTACAACAACACTACGAAATAATAGAGCGAGTCGACGTAATGATTTTTCCTATAAGTGAGAAAGAGACAATATCAATATGCCATTTAACCATTGACCAATTTAACTTGACCCCTGTCAAATATTATAAAATTTAATATTTTATTACTTACTGTTTATTATCGATGAATATGATTCAGTCCGCTTTATACATAGAATTTTAGCTGTTTTTCCGAGATCACAAACAGAATATACGACGACCTACGACGACATTATGAAATCATTTTGTTTGAATATTCACAATTTATAAAAATATTACATGACAGATGACATACTTCACGAATGTGTCAAAATGAAATGTAATTGAAAGCAAAAGCACTAAGGAGTACGAGTATTGATATCAAATCGAAGAAAATTACCCACAAAATACATATTTTTCAAGAATTTCAATAAAATAAGAATCACGTCTTCCATCAATTCTCTTAAACAATTTTTATGCAAAATTTGAAGTAGATTGGACCAAGGAATCAAGTTGTCCCATAGTAACTTTCCCCCCCTTTTTCACCCCCTTAGAGTTCGAATTTCGAAAAATCCTTTCTTATCGGACGCCTACGTCATATAATAGGTCCACCTGCCAAGTTTCAGATTTTTACGATGAGCGGTTTAGGCTGTGCGTTGATTCTCAGTCAGTCAGTCAGTCAGTCAGTCAGTCAGGACAAAGCATTTTATATATATAGATGTTAACCATCCTTTACCTAGAATTGAGGACATTTTTACTGCATTAGAAGGTGGTACATCATTTTCAAAATTAGACTTAAGAAATGCATTTAATCATTTGTGTTTAAGTAAGGAGAGTAGTGAACTCTTAGCTTGGTCAACACCAAAAGGTATATACCGAGTAAATAGATTGCCATATGGTACAAAGCCCGCTAGTGCTATTTTTCAAAACAAACTTGAGAAAGTATTGTTAGGGGCTCGGGGTGTTGTAAATTTCATTGATGACGTCCTAGTCACAGGTACTAATGATGTTGAACATTTAGAAAATTTAAAGGAAGTTTTAAGAAGATTCAAAGAGGCAGGTATTCGTTTAAATAAAAGTAAATGTGAATTTATGCAACCTAAAATAAAATATTTAGGACATTTTATTTCAAAGGGTGGATTATCCAAAGATATGTCAAAGGTTGACTCTGTTGTTAATGCACCTGCGCCTAAGAATGTTTCAGAAGTTCGTTCATGGCTAGGAATGGTAAATTATTACGGTAAATTTATTTACAATTTATCTATAAAACTAAAGCCTTTATATGATCTATTACAAAAAAATTGCAAATTTTATTGGAATAGAGAATGTCAAAAGAGTTTCAATACAATTAAGAAGGATATTATTTCTGATAATGTTTTAATTCATTACAGTAGAGATATGCCTTTACGTTTAGCTTGTGACGCTTCACAAAATGGAATAGGGGCAGTTTTAAGCCACATTTTGCCAGATGGGTCAGACAGACCAATTAGTTTCATTTCTAGAGTTTTCTCAAAGGCTGAGAAGAATTATTCTATGATTCATAAAGAAGCGCTTGCAATTTATTGGGCAGTACAAAAATTATATCAATATTTAATTGGTAGAAAGTTTGAGTTATTATCTGATCACAAACCGTTATTAGCATTATTTGGTGAGCACAAGAGTTTACCACAAATGGCAGCAGGTCGTCTGCAAAGATGGTCATTATATTTGTCAAGTTTTGATTATACATTTAAACATGTAAAAGGAATAGAAAATGTTAAAGCAGATTGTATGTCAAGATTGCCATTACCATCAGCTATTTTGGATAATAACAGGAAGGAATGTGATTACATTAATTTTATTGAAGATCAGAATGTTATAGATTTAAATTTAGTACGTTCAGAAACTAGAAAGGATCCAGTTTTGAGTAGCGTTTATAACATGATCAGGTATGGATTTCCAAAACATGTGAATAGTGAAGTCTTAAAACCGTTCTTACATAGAAAGAGTGAACTTTATATTGAAAACGGAGTTATCATGTGGGGTTATAGAGTAGTAATACCTAATAAATTACAAAAAAATATGTTACAGGAACTTCATGTTTCACATGAAGGCATTGTTAAAATGAAAAATAATGCTAGATCTTATTTTTGGTTTCCTAATTTGGACAGTACTATTGAAAATTTTGTTAAATCTTGTCAAGTTTGTATGTCTGCTAGACCAGAACCACAGAAATCTAAAGTTATAACATGGCCAAAAGCTAATTTTCCATATGAAAGAGTACATGCTGATTTTCTAGGACCTATAAGTGGTAAAATGATATTATTAATAATAGATTGTTACACTAAGTGGCCAGAAGCATTTATAGTAAATAATTTAGAATCTAATACTACTGTGGAAAAATTCAGAGAATGTTTTAGTAGATTTGGTTTGCCTAAAGTAGTTGTTACAGATAATGCTGCTACATTTTGTTCTAAGGAATTTTCTGAATTTCTGTCTAAAAATGGTATTCAACATGAAACTTCTCCACCGTTCCATCCTGCAACAAATGGGTTTGCAGAGAATGCTGTAAAGAGTTTTAAAAATGCTATGTACAAGTCCTTAAATGATGTTAAAAATAGAAATGTGTCATTTGTAACTTTAATGAACAGATATTTATTTCATTACAGAAATTCAATTCATTGCATTACAAATATTTCACCATCGGAAGCTATGTTTAATAGAAAACTTAGATCCAGATTAGATTTGTTGTCTACTAAAAAAGATAAAAAACAGTGTAATGTAGGAAAAAGAGACGAAAAATTTAGAGAGGGAGAGTATGTTTACTGTAGGGACTATAGGAATCCTAATAAAAAGAAATTTGTTAAATGTGTAATTGATGAGGTATTGGGACAAAGAACTTATTTATGTAGAGTTTTAGAAGAGAACTTAATTTGGAAACGTCATTTAGATCAGATTATAAGTTCTTGGCCTCAAGACCAGAAGGAGGATTTAAATGAAACCAGTTTTGTAGTAGATTATAGTTTATTGCAAAATTCTAATGATTTAAGAGATAATAATTATGATAAGCAAATAGTTTTTAATGATAATGAGGAATCTAATGTTATTGTAAATGAGCCAATTTCAGAGATATTGCAAGAAGTAAACGATAATGTTAATATTATACCTGAAAGTTTTAATAAAGTCTCTGAAGTTAGCCAACATATTTCAAATACTTACCAGGACACAAAAACTTGTAACAGTACATTCAAAAACTTACCTGTTAATCAACCCGTTATTTCTTGTAGTAATGAGAATCAAACTTTGAGGCGTTCTGATAGACAAAGGAAAGCACCTCAACGTTTGAATTTATAGAGGGGGAGTATTGTAGTATATTGTGAGCTAAGAATTATATTTACTGGTAACATTATATTAAAATAGAAGAAGAAGAAATGTAGGGCTAGCACAGGGTTGCCAGATTGGGGGTTTTTTTCGCGATTTTGGGGAAAAATTTGACTCTCGGCGAAAAACTGGGGAAATAGAATCTTTGGGGAAAATTTTGGGGAAATAAAATACGTGATGGGGAATTTTAGCGAATTTTTTTGCACTTTTATACTAACCTAACCATCTTTTTTGGACTAACATCCTGGCTAAAGTGTAACAATCAATCCAGAGCCATTTAAAAAGCTGCTGTCTCTCTATACTATTCTATAAAGTCTAGCTATCTAGAATTATGCCTCTATTGTTTTGAACGTTTTGAACCAAAGAGGAACTCACTTGATTTGCCATCTCTCTGGGGTATAATGCCTTTTGCTTCAAATTGCTGTTTCTCACGTAGTTGTTAAGGAGGGAAGTCCTTTCAATACGTCCTACTCCAACTATCTTCTTTCTGATTAAATTCGTTGTGAGTTCCAAGACAGCTGTAGTTTTCTCCCCCGGGACGTCAATAAGCTTCATTGCTTATTGTCTATCTGAGGTCGCCGTTGTTGATCCTGGCTACACAGGAGACACAGTGGTGGGAATGTGTGGTGGGCTTGTCACGAACCAAAGAGGAAAAAACCTTATCGGAGTTTAAGACGAACTTCAGGATGATATTCCTGAAATTCCTACCATCGGCTCAGGTTTCAAGAACCGCTCAAAGGGAGACTAAGATTACTGTATGAAAGTAGAATCTTAAGAACCGTCCGAGTTACCTTTGAGGAAAATTATATCCCACCAAAAACATTTTCATGTAAAATGTTGCCAAGACGAGACCATATGACTCGCACTGTCAAAAAGTTATCAGATCTCATGTAGAGCCAAGCTTCTAACTCTACAAGGCATAACTTCACAAACTTTACACCTTAATCAAAATATGTGTGTTTGCCGTTTCGTTACATACTACAAGAACTAATGTATAACAGAAAAGTATGATGATGAATAGTTTATAATTTTTTCACCTTACTATGTGAATGTAGCGAAATGGCCAAACCACATATATTGATTAAGGTGTAGAGTTTGTGAAGTTAGGCCTTGTAGAGGTAGGGCGTGTAAAGTTAGAAGCTTGGCTCTACATGAGATCTGATAACTTTTTGACAGTGCGACTCATATGGTCGCGTCTTGGCAACATTTTACATGAAAATGTTTTTGGTGGGATTTCATTTCTTTTTGTAAGTTGCTTATATTTTTTTTCTTTTGGGGTGAAGTTCCAAGTTTTATGATATTTTTGTTGTTTGTGTACTAATACTAGCCTACATACCAAATTTCAGCTTTCTAGGATATTAGGAAGCGGAAATCTCATACAAACTTCCATCCCTTAGGTTAAAGGGTTGGGGGATAAAAGTTCCAAGTTTTATGTTTTTTTTTTGTTGTGTTTGTAGTAATATTAGCTTACTACTAAATTTTTTCGTTCTAGGACTTCAGGAAGTACCTTAAGAATTTTGATGATCAGTGAGTCAGTGAGTGAATCAGTGACGAAATGGGTGGTTTTTAGACATTAATAAAATCTAAAGTAAAATTTCATACATTCAATTTTTGAATGTTCAATGATTGTACTAGTGTCATTTTATCTTGAAATTTTTAACTATTTATAGCATCATCCAAACCAAAGTTATGAGAGTTCAAAAAAACGACGAAACATTTCGAGAAAAGGTAGGTAGTGCCCTTGCACTCCGCTTGCTTGGCTCGTCTTGGCAAAAAAAAAAGTATGGAAAATGACTGATAGCTGTCAAATGTGTAGAAAATTAGACAAAAGCGACATCTGAAGTGAGGAAAAGGCAGTTTTTAACCCCTTTTATTTGTAACAAAACTTTTGGGGGTTTTCTGTTGAAAACGTATCATTTTGGGGAAAAATAAAAGTCAGTTTGGGGAAAATCATAAAATTGAATCTGGCAACCCTGGGCTAGCAACCCAGCCACACTCCATTTGTCCGCCGCTTCAAAAAGTACCATTAAAATTAATATTCACTACTTCGTATTTTATTTGCACAATATTGATATACAAGGCGTATACACATCACACCTCGCTCGATTTTTTGAATGGTTTAGAAGTTTCAGTTTTACTGTACGAGCGAGGAAATGTGGCATTGCTTATTCTTCAACATTTTACATTATAGATTACAACGAAATGAGCCATTTTTAAACATTAATATGGATATCCTAGTTGCTGGCGTATTTTTGGACTTGCTAGTTTTCCATTAGATGGATACTTTAAAAGTTTAGAGATGTATTCAGCGGGCAGACCACTTTCGATAGCGCCGAGAGTGATCACCTGTAAGAGATAAGTGATAATATCAGTGAAAAAATGTAAAAATAAATATGGCGTTTCATTTATTCTTGACAGAGGACCAACGAGCTAGCGGTCAAGACTCATCGGATCCACGACCAAATCTTAAATGCGTTGCCCACCTATGAATGAATGAAAAGGGTAGAAAGTAGGTAGGACATAAAAAAAAAGGCGGACACCATCACTGAAACTAAAAAGTGAAGCACCCATAGTAAGCCACCTCGTGTATACGTACGAAACGGCCGGCTTATTATGGTGTGAATGTGTGCGTGCCGGTCAGCCATTTCACATTCACACATAGTTACGCCGCCGCCATTAGGGTGCTTCAATTCTTTCTGAGCAAGATTCCGTCCGCCTTTTTTTCTAGGTCCATGAGGTAGGATATTAAATTTATCTGCGAGTAAGAGTTTTTTAATATAACTAAGGTGGCAAACAAGCATACAGCCCGCCTGATCGTAAGCGGTTATCGTAGCGTAAGGAAGCTTGCAACACCGGGACTATTTGAAAACATCAACACCGTCAAAAAGATTATTACATATTACTACAATCGGTGATTACTCATTGGAATGGTGGAGTACAATTGTCCTTTTAATTGAATTTAGAGCATAGGTAACGCTGCTTATCTGCGCTTTTGAGCCCTCCCCACGTCAACCACTTTGTTAAATGTAGGTACTTATAGCAGCGAATATAGACTACTTAATCAACATGCTGAGGGCTTCAAATCTCAGAATATTAACTGGTGTTCACGTTTCCTAACTTGCCTGTTGTTATTTTGGTTCTTTCTAGAATGCTGAATAATAGAAAAACTTACCAATAGGTATGTGCTAGATGGCCTTCGATTTGCTGGTAAAATATCAACTGGGTCTAAATGTTTTGGCATTATATATGTTCGAGCTATGATCAAGGTGCCATCTGGTGTTGTTACCGTCACGTTTTTCGGGTAATACCATCCTTTATCGACACCCTCTTGACTGTTATAAACAAAGAATATAGGTAAACCAAAATAAGGGGAAAATCCCAAATGCTGGTAGTGTTCCATCTTATCAGCAGCGTGATGAAAAATTTGAAAAAGTAAGTTATTGAAAAAAAAAATGATTTCACCTATCCTATTAAGCCCGCCGCTCATTTGTGACTTTTTGTCACGGTGACTTTTTGTCACCGAGTCGAGTGCTATGAAGATATATGGGAGTACGCTGACTATGGTGACGTGACATTACGGTGATTGTGAAGTCACACGTATATATTGTGAAGCGACAAAAAGTCACCGTGACAAAGTCACAAATGAGCGGCGGGCCTTACCGTTACCGCCACACATGGAGCTCAGAGACAGTTTGGCAAAAACTATGCTTTATATCGTGTACTAACGAAACCCGCGCAACTCCGTTTGCCTGTATTTATGCAAAGAAGCGCTATCTACTTTATAAACCGCCATTGATTTGACCAAATCCTCCGGGAATTGCGGACTTTTCGGGATAAAAAGTAATCCGAGGTCTATGTGTTAATCCAAGGTACATACCTAACCAAATATCATAAAACTTGGCCTAGCCATTTGAACGTGAAAAATACTCACAAAATTTCGCCTTTATAATATTAGTGGGATGAAATAGTTAGTTTTACCTATCCAAATTTTTCATATCGGCAAGATCCAGACGCCACAACGTTCCCCATGTGTCTGCATGTTCATCCATTGCTATAGTGGCCACAGCGCCATTCCAGCTGCCTAATTCCATGTCAAAGTCCAGTCTGTAATTCTAATCATTCCAGTTAACTAAGACCGCTGCGCTTTTTGACCGTCGTCATGAGTATGTGTAAGTGGAAGCAACCGCTTAATTTTGCACAGAAACGGACACTGGAGCGGAGCGGAGACGATTTTAAAACGAATGTAACAAAATAAAAACCGGGCAAGTACGTGTCGGGCCACGCACAATGTAGGGTTCTGTATTTGTTACGCTTTGCTTGCTTGCAGATGAGTACGCGTATACAGGTTTTCGTGCTGTACGTAACTGATTAATTGTATAATTAAATTTATTATTTATATAATTAAATTAACCTTTTTTTATAATTAAATTAACCTGCCAAGTTCAAATTTAGAAGTATTATAATTTTAGATATTTTTAACTTGGCATTGGATTGGATTTCAACCTTTTTTTAGGCGAACAATTAGTCGATAGGAACTTGACCCCCTTTTTAAAAGCTTTTATTTAACTTGACCTGTATGTATGTATGTAAGTATGTATGTATGTATGTATGTATGTAAGGGCGGAATCTTGGAACGAAAATTTGAACCACTTCCCGAAGACCGATTGAGCTGAAATTTTGCTTAAAACTGTAGATCAGATGACAATACAATATTATGATAACAAAATTACGATACAGCCGTTTGTGTTCCGTTTTTCGTACAAAACCGTTCCGACCAAAAACCTATAGGGTACTTCCGGTTGTCCTAGAATCATGAAATTTGGCAAGAAGCAAGATGATGTAGCACAAGTACAGGAATAAATCTGAAAATCGTAAATTTGTAGTTACTTCTTCTTCTTTAAACAACCAATATAATGTGTTCTTAGTACATTTTACATTGCTACATGGCTCTTTTTATACCGGTTTTGAATTAAAATGTATTTTATCTATTACTAGCTTTTCCTCGCGGCTTCGCTCGCGTTAATTTTATGACATAGATCTCGTTTGACGACAAAACAACCCATAGCGCGAGTTGTGGCGCCATCTGTTGGCCGATAGCATCACCTACAGCGCCCTCTATAGTAGAAAAAATATTTTCCCTTTGGATTGACATACTTTCACGGGTAAAAAGGTAGCATATGTTGGGCTCTGTACCTCTGACAATATATATACAAATTTTCATAAAGATCAACTGATTAGTCGAGCCGTGAAGGAATAACAAACAAACAAACTCACTTTCTCATTTATAATAATAGTATGACTAGTTTGATTATGGGAAGGAACCCTCATGCGCGAGTTCTACTTGCCCTTGGTCGGTATTTTATTTTTGATGGGTACATAAACCCGTTTAGTGACTGTAGTAAAATCAGGAAATTATATAGGTATTCAAATTGCTGGTGCTAGTTATAACAAATAAATTCATTAGACTAGTACCGCCTCTCGACAATAGATGGCACTGCGAAACCTGTCCAGTGATAACTAAAAAGTAAAAATAAATTAAAAGTAAAAGAACTATACTTAAAAACAAGCTTTTATTTAATTCGCTAAAAAGAATAAAATAAACTTTTAATACTTTTACTATCAACTTATAACGTCATTACACAATTTATTGACTTATAAGCTTGTCGCGAGATTTAATTACTAACATTTACTCGTACTGTTCGATAATTACCTATGTTTTCTAATACAGGTACATCTCGCGACAAGCTTTTATGTCAATAAATTGTGTAATGACGTTATAAGTTGATAGTAAAAGTATTAAAAGAAAAGTTTATTTTATTCTTTTTAGCGAATTAAATAAAAGCTTGTTTTTAAATATATTTTTTTTACTTTTAATTTATTAACAGTGTGGCGTACTTACTTATTATTTTGTTTTAATTTATTATTTCATCGTTATGTTTAATATTTATATTTTAAAGGTAAAAATATCATTATACAATTACCTATTATATTTTGTACGTTGAAGCGGACGCGCAGACTTTTGTTTTATATAAAGAATTACAATTCTGCGCGTCAGCAGTTTTGCTTGCACGCGCCGTCGTAGGTCACTGTCCGCCGCGCGCTCGACCTAGAGTCGGTTTTCATGTATCCACGCGTATAGTTTATTATTTTCACTCTCGCTTTTAGATATAATTTGTATTTGAAATTTACATATCTCTATTAGTATAGTTTGTTCTTTTCTCCTTCTCCTTCTTAACTTTCTTTCTGTGTTGTGATTGTGTGAACTTTATTGTACGTTAATAAACGCAAAGTGTGACGGACAATAAATCTTTAATTTCCACACGCACCCTGCACACTACTACAGTGGTGACCCCGACGTGATTGGAAGCAGCCTTCTCCATCATATCTCCTCATCAGCTCTGACGTCATCACATTCTTCACTCCTCAACTTGAAGCCTCATCATCAGCAGTCTCACAGCACTCCAGCTACGGGGAAAATCAGGTTCATCGCAGCCGACTCACCGAGCTACCTGTTCCTGCGCCCCTTATCCCGACTCACTGGGATATTCCTCATCCAGACTCACTTGGATAACCCTCATCCCGACTCACTGGGATATTCCTCATCCAGACTCACTTGGATATTCTGCATCCCGACTCACTGGGACATGCATCATCCCGACTCACTGGGACATCACTCATCCCGATTCACTGGGATACATCAAGCACGCACGCTCACGCCCGACTCACTGGGACACTTGGAGCACGCACACTCAAGCCCGACTCACTGGGCAAGCTAACGAGAAGCACAGACTGCTGATCATCATCTCATCGGACCTTCGATCCTGGAGGGGAGTACTGTGGCGACACCTATCGCCATACAGAAGAACTACAGAGTGAAGAAAAAGTTGCGAACACATGACGTCAAAAAAATGACGTCAAACAATGCGAACACATGACGTCATATACGACGACACTTAGAAATCCTGAATCGCGCTATCGAAGTTTCTACGATATGGAGATATATATACAACCTCCGACACATACATTGTTGGAGCTCTCACCGCCAAGCTCACCGCCATGGAGAGCTTGGCGGTGAGAGCCCTACGCTCCCGCAACAGTCCGGTGTCTCAGAAGAGGGTGTTAGTACACCCAAACTGAAATTTTCAATTAATAAAAAAAAAAAAAAAATAAAAAAAAAAAAAAAAAATAAAAAAAAAAAAAAAAAAAAAAAAAAAAAGTTTCCCCAGGCATGACACCCAGCCTGGCCGGAAGATCTTCCCTTTGTGGCGGTCGAGCACATCGCCATCGCTCCCGCTACAGTGGTGACCCCGACGTTAATTTTGGTCGGATAATATCTTCGAAGATTTGGATAAAATAATAAAACAAGTAAAGTAATTATAAATAATGGCTGGATAGTATATATAGTATCCGGATTTATTACTTTGGCTGTAACATATATGTATAAGTACTTATTTCGCTAAGAGAAATTATTTATCACAGTTACTAAGCTATAAGTAGATACCTTTAGTAAAGCAGGCCCAACAAATTCAGCCGACGGGTTGTTTATGTGAATCCTTTTCGCCAGGAGGTTGCTGCCGTACGCGAAATACATAAATGTTTTCACATTACTACTATAACACATCCATATATTTTGAAATAATAATAAAAAACTTAATTTTATTAGTGCCATGAACATTTTGATTAACTGCTCGACAATAAAGACGGAAATTAACTGAAATCGAAACGTTGTTGAATATTGCCTCTAGTAGTAGAAGACGGTAGTGCGATGATTGTGCACTTTGGTATAGAAGCATGAAATTTCTACCATGGATAGAGTGTCCCACGGTGATCGTTTTAAGATGTGGAGGGAAGTCAGATTCTTCCTCTGTGAGTGGGGGGAGGGGGGCAAAGGGGGTGAATTCCACGTCTTGATGATTATTTTTTTACTGATCCGTTAATGTTACTAGGGCTTGTATGGTGTCGTTTTCATATAAACCGAATACAAGGAATTCATTTTTAACAATAAAAATGTATGGTCCCATACAAAAAAATTAAAAATACTGCCAAAAAGTAAAAAGTTCCGCTACGTTTTTTTTGTTAGCACGTTATTTTTACTTTCAAATCTTAATTATTATGATATTAAAAAATACTGTGATAAAGCTTATTTAATGTAGTTTACAAATATATATAATTGTATTATACTTGTCATACAAAAACTATTTAAAAAAAAGAAGAACGTGCAAATTCCAGAATATGCGCGCGGTGATTCAGTGAGATGTAGGTACGCGTAGCGACAAATTTTCATAATGTACTATGGTCATTTGTTATAAATATTTATAGCAATGCTACTAGCCATTATGCGACGTAGTTTTAATGTAATCAAATGTAAGAAATGTGTTTTTATTGCTTCCACGGAAAAAAACATTTAATAATTTTGACATAGAGAAGGTTACTAATAAAACGTCAGAAATAAAAGTAAAATGATGTTTAACCAGCAGTCACCAGTACAAAAGCAAAGTGCTGTACATTTGAGTGCAGCTTTGTTACATTTGCATCTTCCAGTACACCCTTTTTTAACGCTGCACCTAATTAACTCAGCACATAAAGTTGCTACTTCAAGTAGCGTTGTCCAGACTGGCTACCATTCGTTCGAATCTTTAATCCAACCCCAGTTTTTTTTTTTTTTTTGACAATGTTGTGCAAGCTAGTGAAGCGCTAACGGGATACGCTTCACCAGCAACATTGGTTTTACGTGGGCGAGGTGTCAACCCGCCGCACAACCCCCGAAATGCTGGAGGACCACACCCGTCGTTGGTCAGCGAGTCCATCGGACTTAGCCGGTTAGTGTAGCTAGGCTGTACTACCGACCATTCCCCTATCCGCCACCTTGGGGACGCTCCCCTACGCTGTGAGGGCCAGCGCGGGGATCCAACCCCAGTTAGATGGTTCAGGAATATCTGGAACTTTTGTTAAAGATTGCATCCAAATGTAAGCCTGATAAGAAGCGCGTTTTATATATTGCTAGAGTGCCTTTTTTGTGGGGGGGTATGTTCTCTATGGCTCGGGATTTTTGGGTAAAGAGTTTTTTTTCTGGCTTCATTTATAGTCAGCATTTCACTAATGCGGTCATACATTAAAACCACAAATCTGCAATGAGTCGTCGCTTATTTGTTGTGGCATTGTTGTCATTTCTTCAAAGGCGCTGTTTACTTCTGGAAAAGATCGCCATGTTTCCCATGCTGTTTTTTCCCTCTACCAACAAAAGTGAACTCCGTATCACACCCTGTGAACGCATGAAAGACGGGAACGTACTCACATTGTGACAAACTCATTGACGCTACCAGGTCGTGTAGCGGAACCTTGAGCCAACACCAAATGCAACCTGTAGTTCAGATAAATATATCTTTCTGAAGAATGCCACAGCCAGTACTAATACATCTGTGTCTACGGTGCGTATTGTCACTCTGCTAAATCCTTTCTTTACTGCACCAGCTAAATGCAAAAACATTCGGGTGTCAGCTTCGTCGTGAAAACATGGGGCTATGTCACGTATATCTGAGATATTGATAAAACAGAGAACTTCGATTCAATGTGTCGCGTATATTTCTTTTTCTCCTGCCTGTAAAGAACAAGTTGTTGTGATAAAAATAAAAACAATTCGGTCTTGTTCTCATTCACTGAAAGGAAACTCTTCCAGTTCTTAGGCGTCGCATGCGTGGGAAGCCACTCTTTTCCTTGTGCCTTTTTCTCGTAAAGCAGCTTTAAAGCTCAACTCAAACAACTTGCGCCGATAGCTAGATAGATAGATGTTTTCACGATGAAGCTGACTGAATGTTTTTACATTTAGCTGATGCAGTAAAGAAAGGATTTAGCAGAGTGACAATACGCACCGTCTGTAGACACAGATGTATTAGTACTGGCTGTGGCATTCTTCAGAAAGTTATCTTTATCTGAACTATGGGTTGCATTTGGCGTTGCCTCCAGTTTCCGCAAGACCTGGTAGCGTCAATGAGTTTGTCACAATGTGAGTACGTTCCCGTCTTTAATGCGTTCGCAGTAGGGTGTGATACGGAGTTCTTTGCTGGTAGAGGGAAAAAACAGCATGGGAAATATGGCGATCTTTTCCAGAAGTAAACAGCGCCTTTGAAGAAATGATGACAATGCCACAACAAATAAGCGACGACTCATTGAAAGATTTGTGGTTTTAATGTATGACCACAATAGTGAAATGCTGACTGTAAATGAAGCCAGAAAAAAACTCTTTACCCAAAAATCCTGAGCCATAGAGGACAAAAGCGGCACTTCAGCAATATATAAAACGCGCTTCCTATCAGGCTTACATTTGGATGCAATCTTTAACAAAAGTTCCAGATATTCCTGAACCATCTAACTGGGGTTGGATTAAAAATTCGAACGAATGGCAGCCAGTCTGGACAACACTATCCCCACTATCACTATGTTAATTACGTGCAGTGCAGCGTTAAAAAAGGGTGTACTGGAAGATGCAAATGTAACAAAGCTGCACTCAAATGTACAGCACTTTGCTTTTGTACTGGTGACTGCTGGTTAAACGTCATTTTACTTTTATTTCTGATGTTTTATTAGTAACCTTCTCTAAGTCAAAATTATTAAATGTTTTTCTCCGTGGAAGCAATAAAAACGCATTTCTTTCATTTGTTTACATTAAAACTATGTCGCAAAATGGCTAGTAGCATTGCTATAAAATATTAATAACAAATGACTATAGTACATTATGAAAATTTGTCGCTACGCGTACCTACATCTCACCTAATCACCGCGCGCATCTTCTGGAATTTGCACGTTCTTCTTTTTTTTTAAATAGTTTTTGTATGACAAGTATAATACAATTATATATATTTGTAAACTACATTAAATAAGCTTTATCACAGTATTTTTTAATATCATAATAATTAAGATTTGAAAGTAAAAATAACGTGCTAACAAAAAAAAAGTAGCGGCACTTTTCACTTTTTGGCAGTATTTTTATTTTTTTTGTATGGGACCATACATTTTTATTGTTAAAAATGAATTCCTTGTATTCGGTTTATATGAAAACGACACCATACAAGCCCTAGTAACATTAACGGATCAGTAAAAAAATAATCATCAAGACGTGGAATTCACCCCCTTTGCCCCCCCTTCCCCCACTCACAGAGGAAGAATCTGACTTCCCTCCACATCTTAAAACGATCATTGTGAGACACTCTATCCATGGTAGAAATTTCATGCTTCTATACCAAAGTGCACAATAAGGCTCAAATATGGCACAACCGTCTTCTACATTATGAAAACAATAAAGTAAATGTAAACTAATCATGTTTTAAATGTGACCGCATATATTGTGATTAAATTTTCTACGCTAAACCACAACACAAAATTGTTGTTTATAACTACAACAGTTTATAAACTATTATAGAGACATTATCTGGAAAGAATGTTTAACGACAAAACCACTAACCGTTGCTTAGCAAAAATGACATGATAGGATTTTTGAAAAAAAAATCACCTCCCCGCCACAGCCCACAGGTGGGATTCGAACCCACGTCTTCCTAAGGCCTGGTAGTTCTGCAGAGGCCGTATTTTGCGTTTTTAAAACCATCTGAGACATAACATAGAAAATGGTGTCCTATATTCTGAAAAAAAGATAGGATAGTCGTATTCAGTTACACTACATAAAGAACTTCACTCGATAAATAAAAACCCAAAGTTGACCCTTTCTGAAATGATTTTTCAATATTATGATTAATCTATTTATATTTTACATTTATTTTTTGTACGAGTACTAACACGATGCTACAAACTTTTTCTAGAGAAATTCGCATGCTTCATTTACACTCTTGCGCGAGCCACGAGACGAGCCGCGCGCGAGACGAGACGAGCCGCGAGACGCGAATGTAAACGTGCACTCGTGGCTCGTCTCGCGTCTCGTCTCGTGTCTCGCCGGACTCGCGTCGGGAGCGGTTTTTTGGGCACGAGTCAAAGGGGTTCGCGGGGGATGCGAGCGTGGTGTTCATTAAATTACATACGTTTGACCGTGCCGGTTGTTTGTATTGCATTGTTAAAATGTATTTAAGTGCACATTGTAATGGATTGGTCAAAAGAAGAAACATTACGGTTCATTGAGCTGTTTCAAGGGGAGATGATAATATGGAATCAGTAGCACAAATACCATAAAAATAATCAGAAAGTTAACGATTCATGGTCTAGAATAAATGATAAAATGCGAAACTTAGAGTCGATGCTGTTAATAAAATATCGACATCCGCCATCGTTGAAAGGTCAATAACATATAAGCACGCCGCGAAAGTGTAAACATAAGCTCGTCTCGTGGCCGGCTCGCGCTTACCTGGAGCCGCGCCACGAGACGAGGTACGAGGCGAGAGTGTAAATGTAGTAGCAGAGTTTGACTTAATAAAATAAAAAAATATATATATATATTTTAATGGTATGATTACAAAGTAACTATTATCGTTATTATTGTATAACTTTAGTATGTAACCATAGCAAATTATATTTAAAATAAATTATAACAATACATGTATTTTTAGTTACGTTGTATTATTGTAGCGAAGAGAAATAACGCTTTCTCAAGAATATAACTATTTAAATATTATAAAAATTGGAAAACAAATATCATTAGGTACCTACTATACTTACCGACATACGCGCACAAAATAAAACAATTGAAAATCGATTATGGTTATGCACTGAGTAATAACACATGAGTAAATAGGTAAATACTCATATAATACTCAGGTAATAAGATGAGATTCGTACTTCGTTTTACGTCTTCGCGACTCAGCCTTGTTGGCGACTAGAGCTGTTGTACTGACTTTAAAAAATTATCAGGTAAATTTTAATAGAGAAAGGTAATATGATTGGAACAACGCTTGTAAATTTAAATTCTTTGTGTTCCAAGCTTAATCCTAATGTTTGTAATAATAATTGTATGTTTGTTGACGTTTGTTTGTGGAGACGTGAGGGTGGCTGCTGGGGCGGGGGTGTGCGGGGTGTCCAATACTAACGCGATTACGCCCAATCACCGGCGTCGCCGCCCTAATTGGGCGCCCCCGGTTCGGGGCGGGCGCTTTTTAAACTGCTTGCGTAAACACGCTCCCGCCGTCGCATCCGTCTGCGGCACAACACATCAACTGTTAAGAATTTACTTTGATTATCGCTATTGACATTTTTATGTTCAATAATTCGTACTCACTTATTATTCGTGTTTGCAAGCATAATTCACATTCATTAACGAATTAACATTTAATTTGTAAAAATCTGATAGAAATTTGGAAACAAATAGAACTATTTTTTTCTAACTTAACGAGTTGTTACTTTGTATTTTTTGGAAGTACTTAACTTCCAAAAAATACAAAGTAACAACTCGTTAAGTACATTTATTTAAACGATGTAGGTAGGTAAGTACCAAATGTATGTTCAGATTTAAGTTATAAATAAAACAATGGTAGCCAAGTTACACCCTTATTATGAATTTATCAGCATGTTAGTGTAACGCCTGTATTAACAATGCAGCAGCCGTCGACGATCCGAGTGGGTCTCGAGCGGGCCAGGGCTGTCATCAATCAGACCTACAAACGTAGAAACAATCGGCGATGTGGCCCGCACCCCTGATTTATGGCGCTTACACCAAATCGCGATCTCATCTGTATCACTCATTGCGGTCGCTTAGCGATATTATTTCAATTCAAAATTCATTTATTTTTATTTGTACGTAATTCAATATGACCCCACCCTCGTTCCGACAAAAATGTTTGCAACGAATCAGAGACTTTTGCTTATCTACAATTATTTTACAGCAAGGAGGTATAAGTACTTACCATCAAAATAAGCGGTACAAAGTGTAGTTTTTAATTTAATTTTTAATGTTAGTTAAGTTTTCGTTATTTTAAAATTAATCATTTTATTTTATTTTATTTTTACTGTAATAATTAATTTTCATAATAAAATTTGTAAAGTAAGACACAGGCAGCACTACATTACATAAAGGTGCTCCTTCACCGAGTATTCGCGTGTAATGTAACGCTGATTCGAGCATTACAGCAGTGAGGGAGGCGAACGCTCGTCAGTCAGAGTGCTTAGTACAAGTTTTTTGGTCACATTCGATCACGTCAACGTAAATAAACCGACCAAATAGAGAATAACTCACATGTTGCGAATTTATAAGACGCGTGCTACATATCAAAATTATGCGGCTTACTTGCTCACGTTTCGAAGTGAGTAACCCGGCTAATTTGGATTTGTAACACGCTTCTGATAAATTCCCAATATAAAACTGTTTTACATTTTGGTTGGCTTGTAAACGTTAACACGTTCGAATGTGACCAAAAAACTCATACTAAGCACTCAGTATTGTAATGTAATGCTCAAAGTAGAATCTAAAATTTTACATTACACGTGAATGCTCGCGGTGAAAAAGCATAAGATAATGACACAATATTTAAAGAAGAAAAAATAATTGGGACTTAATGTGGAATTAAAATTAAAATGCGTTTCAGAAATTGGCTGTTAATTTCATTCATCAAAATAATGATTATTAAATAGGTATTGAAGTATAAATAAAAAACAAGATACGTTATCTTCTCTAGCTATAATTTAATTGTATAAGTATTTATTAGTTACTCGGCTATAAACAGGGCATTATTTTGTATGTAGATAAATTAAGAACTATAAACATTGCTATTCGAGTAAATTAGTATTTACAGTAATTTTTAATCGAAACTGCTTATACATTATTCGCAATAAGAGCTTTTAACTTAATTATAGTGAAGCTTAAGTTTCTAACGAGATATCGAACTTTCCACACTCGTTCACTTATCACAGTTTAATAATTTACAAATACCTCACAGTTCGTTTATTTGGTCAGAATTTCGTTTTACCATGGACTTGTTTTAATGTGTCCAGACATGGTTAATTTCACGATACTTGCATATTCAAAGCGAAGCCTATTACCACAAACACGTATACATTATCTATAATACTTAATACAATTATAAATCTAGATAATAGTTGAGATAAATTGCTCATTTTGAGAGCGTTTTTTTAAAGATTGACTAATAAAGATTGTCCGTTCTTCGGTCGCATTTACACCTGCAAGTAATTGCAAGTACACTCGTGACAGCTTGCCAGACACTTCCTGCGAGTTGTCGCTCAAGTGATTATTAACAATATTAAACGTAATTTGTAATTATCGTTTTAGTTCCGTGGCAAAATTTCTTGCATTCGCAGCTTTTTGCAATAAAGTCATTCAAGGCTTACTATATAGTCACGCGAGAAATTGCAGGTGTAAACGTTGCCTTAAATCAATCAATATCTAATGCTGACTAGCATTAAGTGTAGATTTAGGAACTGAGTATACAGTAATTTTTATATTCAATGATAAGATTTGCCTCCGAAATCCAAATTGATTTTTTAGTTTTTATTCGAAATTAATTGGTTTTCGATAATTTCGTTTAACAGAAGGCTTAGTACGAGTTTTTTTACCCCACATTCGAATATGAGCGCGTTAGAATTTAGTTTACTAGTGGTCACTCGGTGGCGCTTTATCTTTTCCACAATAAATTCTTACGTACGATCGTTTTCGAACATGAGAAGAAAGAAATTGTACTTTGTACTACGCCTTCTGGGCACCACAATAACCTTATCGACCAAATAGGTAATGAAAGACGCTGACTGGCCTTATGCCGTCACACAAATTTCCGCCGCCGCAGAGTTGCAGAATGTAGGGATTCACTACATTTTATAAATGGTAGAGATATCTTTTGTCTATCGTGTGTCCTGCGTACATGAAGACAGATCCACTCTCATAGATTCTTGTTTGCCTCTGTTAATTAATTTGCCAATAAATCATATAAAATTGACAATTTATTTAACAAATAATATTACTAGAATTTATCAAGAACCTGTGAAAACCATGTTGAAATTACGTTGTAATTAGTTTGATCAGCTATGTGTCGGCGGAGGCAGGAGTCGGCTGTGGCGGTGGTGAGGGTTGGCGTGCAGCGGCCAGGGCGGCGGCGTGACGGCGTGCCTTTAGCCGGAGATCCGCGATGGAGGAAGATCGACAGCGTGCTGCTAAAGCCGCCAGCCCCGCGTACGGCGGACACAGAGCTGCCGCTGCCGCTGCTGCTGCGCTCGCGTACTGCAAAGCACACAGCAGGATTATTGAAATTTTCTCTGGTCTAATGAAATAAGATGATTTGTTTCAGAGAATAGGCCTTCACAGGCACTTTATCTGGTCATTTACAACTTGTATACTTACTCTACCCTTAATCTATTATTATTTTAAATTATTTTTGTATTGTATAAGTTCCAAATAATAGTTATTTGTTATGCAAGGCTGCAAAGTTGTTTTTTGGTGCGAGTACTTAAATTGAAACCTGAGCTAGCGAAGGATTCTAGGATTGAACCACGAGCGAAGCGAGTGGTTCAAATATAGAATCCTGAGCGTAGCGAGGGTTTCAAAGGTACGAGACGCAGAATAACTTTGCTGCCGAGCGAAACACAAAATTTTTCACCTCACTACAGCGAGGAAAATCCTAGGTGCAAGAAAAACGCAACTAATATATTAAAAGTGTTTTTTTTCATGCGGTGTCGTGCTGGCCAGTTCGATTATTCTAAAAATAAGGTTGGCGTAATGGCATGAAATAAGTATTAATGCATTTTCAGAGGACTCGCGGTATAAAAAATTTAAGAATAGAAGGTTCGAATTTTAAAAATACTTTCCACGCTAGGGCACAAAATGCACTTTTGCGCTCAGATTTCGAATGACAAACAGATTCTTTCCGAGCTTGTGAGGTGAAAACAATATTTTCTTTCTTTCAAGTATCTTAAAAAGCATTTAATTAGGACTCACACGCTTTTCCCTAATTGTATGATGTACCCGACGTGTCGTTCCAACGTATGACAATCTTTTTTAATATTATTTTTGGCATGTAAAGATAATTATGGGAGGTTTACTATGAGACGCCATAGTAGGTATATTTATTGTGTCGTCACAGTTAATTTGGATCAATTGTACAAATCTCAATTTACGGAGTAGTCGCTACGAGCAGAGTCGTAGCACTTATTCGTAGTCACGTGCTACGAACTACGAATATTGCTAATTCTAAGACATGCCTGACGAGTCAAGTAAACAAACCTTAAAAGAAGACAAAGGATAAAGTTCAAAGAAGCTAGTTTTAAGATTTTGTAACAAAGTTACCTGATGTGCCGCAGCGGACAGCAGCGCAGAGTCGAAGGGCGCGAATGCTGCAGGTGGTGGATGTGGCGCGAGGGGCGGCAACTGAGGCGGAGGTGGCGGCGCCCGTGGCACCGCTGACAGCCGCGGGACCGATACGTATGGCGCCACGCGGCATGGCTCCAACGGCGTGCCACCACCGCTCACCAACAACCCTGACATTTCATCATCATCAGCCATGGAAAGTACAGTTTCACAAACTTATCTGTGCCGGTGGCCAAAACTAGAATTAGTTTCTAGTTTTGGCCATATACGCCTTGAATACCTTGACATTTACCTTCAACAGCTTTGATGCTAGCAGCCCCGCCATCGGCACAGATAAGTTTTTGGCACTGTAAGTACTGTTTAACAACCTTCACCATAAATATAAATGAAGTAAATCTTGGACTATGTTCTAGATGAGTAATACTCAATACTCAATATATTTATTGCACCAAAGTTATATAGTCTTAACGCTAAGGTCTTAAGCTAAGGTAGTAACATTGGAACCTGTTGGACACTACAACATTAATAGGTATACATGATTAATTTCTTTTTAAAACGCTTTACTACTACGATAAATTGCATGCAAGTACAGTGTCGACAGGTTGCCAGAGAGTTCCCGCGAGATGTCGCACAAACGATTAATAACATTTCTAAACGTATTGCAATATCTCGCAGTTTATCAGCACGTGTCATATATTATATCTTCTTGCACTCACAACTGTTCGCAATAGTCATGCAAGATTTCTGCGAGAAATAGCTGTTGTAAACGCAGACATAGACGTAGCACTTATTAGTAAATACGTACTGATAGAATAATAGGTACCATTTATTACAATAGGTAGTATCTCTTTAAACAAATACCGAACAAAATAGTTGAATTGGTAACATGGTAATCTATTCGAGTTCGGCCGACAACTCGAATTGATCCGCGCCGATTGGCAGAGACAAACGAGCGCGCCGCACAAATCCGCCAGATCCGTTCCGAACTCCGTCTAATTAAATTGATATTTAAGTAAAGCATAATTCGCTCGTAAATTAACTCGGATCCGTTGTTTATAGCCGCCTGCCGAGCGAAGTGGGCAATTAATAAATTAACGCGGATCTAACCGACTTAAGGTGTTCGGTGGGTCTCGTCTAAAGGATTCATTAATTTAATTACTCTCACCGTACCGAGATAGATGTATAATGGCTTAGAAATAAATTAATTTTCCATTTTGTTTTGTTTTTAATTTTCTTTATTATTCGCTCTAAACATTCCATTATAACTAAGAAACGGTAGTAAATTATTTTGAACGTTAAGTAAATTTACAATAATTTGCTACGATAAAAATGTTTGGGTTTTATAAACGATTTCATTTGCGAAAATATCATCTTTGGCATGTATTTGGATTCTGCACTCGTGTTTTGTCTGATAGTATTATTAAACATTTAATATAATGTGAATATCTTGCGAGTGTATGCAAGGCAGCGAGTGCGATGAAACAAGGTATGGCAGCGGCGGCGAGTGCGAGCGAGGGCGAGGGCGGGCGCGGCGCTTTCTGTAAATCAGAGGCGCTCCGGTCGCCGTTGGCATTATCAAAATAGATGTTTCCCGCTCGTATGAGTTATTTCCATATTTGACACCGAATTACTTTCGAGAAGTGCCGACATAAATACGAGCCGGGGC
Organism: Endotricha flammealis; assembly: GCA_905163395.2. Taxonomy (NCBI): domain Eukaryota; kingdom Metazoa; phylum Arthropoda; class Insecta; order Lepidoptera; family Pyralidae; genus Endotricha; species Endotricha flammealis. The sequence continues at coordinate 5,696,106 of LR990853.1, forward strand.
TCGAGTCCGGCCCCGCCGCCCCTCGACGACCGCCATGCATTTATTTGATTAACTCTGAGTTGTTTAATTTAATCGAATTAGAAGGTAAGCCGGCGCGGGGCCGAGGCTGCGCTTCTCTGCGCTTATTTTAAAGCGTTCCGAACATCTTTACAGTGGTTTCTGCGCAATAAAATATCGCCACCCTCAGGCGCGCGCGAATAACTTTACAATTTTATGAACAGGGGAACAATTAGGCGTCGGTATATTCTTTTTACTCTTGAATTTCACGGCGTTGTGATTGTTTTTATAGCGGGTGCGGCGCCCGGTGAAGATTCATTTCTTCGTTAAAAATGAATTCTTAATTTTATGAAGATACACACTGCCTACTTTTATTATTTGTTGTTAAAACTCTGGAATTTTATTTTTGGAAAAGTTCCGGTCCGTTTTATTTATTACTTCTATTCTAGTTTTAGCTCTTATTCATAGTTGTAGCTCTACATAGGTATTAATAGTTATTCTGTTTCATAATTAGCGCAAAATATAATGAATATAATTATGATTACTTAATAGCTAACTGCGTTTAACAAATTATCATTTGAATCATGTAATAATAGTCTACATACACATAAATACCATAGTTGTAACACCGCAGCCACCTCGTCAATTTAAAATCACTAGATAAATATAACGCAACCGCAAACGGCTGCGTAAATCAATAGAAACATTGTGAATCTGTGCGCTCCGTCAAAGGGGCACGGTAGCAAATAACCGTTTCATTTCACTTTACATGATTGTTCTCGTGTTAGGCGCGGGGCGCGGGGCCCGGGGCGGGACATAAGTTAATAAGACATTTAGCAGGGGACGGCGGGATTGCGTCCGAATGGCTCCCGCGGGGAATCATTTTATTCGATTCCGGCTAGCGGCTTTTTTTCCACTTTACGCTCCGTTTAGCGAATCTTCCTTACAATCACGGATAGCGTGAGCGCGACCTCCGCCCGAGGACGAGCGCAGTCATATTCAATTTACAGATTATAGACGTTATGAATGTGGACAATCCATTACCACAATTACCACGAATGTTATATGTAATTGAGTTACAGTGATATCTGAACGGTGTCACTAGGTTATTTAGGACAAATGCTTGGTTTTTTCTCGAAATACAGTTCTTATATTTACTGAGTGAAGAGAAAGTAGGACGAAGAGCCCGTCCACAATCTCGTTTTCGCTCAACTTCGCGAGAGTGTAAAACTAGCATCATCTAAACAGTGACTAGGTCATATTATATCTTAATATATATTTGAAGTAAGTAACATGATGTAAAGAGGCGGGTTTTAAAAGTTGAAGAGATATTGAGTAAATAAAACATTATTCGATAAAACGAAGTTATATCCCCCATCTTTCTAATTGACAACAACCATTTATAGAAACTTATGAGTGGGCTTCTCTTATATGGAACTCGAATCTTGACCACTACGAGGGAGGAGATGGTCCGATCGCTAAGTGCGTTGAGCAATTTCGCGAATTTATCGTCGGCATGTTTCGCTCCCGCGTTTTTTTGCCGTTTTCGCGCGGATTCCCGCCTCGGCCCGCCATTTTAATTATTCATCCGCGTGAGTTATGGTCGAATTAAAAAACTGTTAGAGTCGGACCGGCGGCGCCGGCGGGAACCGTAATCGAGTTAGACGGAGTCATGGAGAATACATAATGCGCTCTGCTATCATACTATGTTCAAAATAGCGTTTGTGGATGTGCAATATGCGCACGAATGCACCCGCTGCGATTAAACAATGGAATCCGTCCACCCAACTGCATAGTTTGCTAGAATCATTTGCAATTTGTAGATTTCAACTACATTAATCCAGACCACTACTTTGAATACAAATCCATGTGAATTTACAATTGAGTTATATATTTAATTAAAATCAGTTTAATGGTGCGTTTACATGATCGCAAGTTTTGAAATTATTTACTCAAAATTTAATTTGAATTACTTACGCGAATTAATACGTTCTTGTGACATAAGTAGGTACTTTAAACAAGGCTACATTTAATCATTTGTTTATTAACTTTCAGACAAAATAAGTTTCAAATGGAATGAAATTCCTATTTTCTGCTCAAAGGAAAAGTACCACTTGCTTGTAGTGCTTTTGCTATTTGTATGTATACTTCTTTAATAGGTAGGTACCTACCTAATTCAGTAAGTAAAATTAAATTTACCTTTATGCATTTGACTTTCGTGCTTCCGGCATTTTGCTCGTCGATTTTGGAACCACACCTGAAAGAAATAAAAGCCTTAAACATACCTGCATACTTAACTTATTCATCAGTTATATATTAACTTTTTAATAAATTATAATCCAAACAGGTAAGAAGGTGGAGGGCTCTAATAACTGAAATCGTTAGTAGTCGTTACTAAACTGTAAACTTTTTGCTTTTAACTGAATTCCCGAATTACGGCCTTTAGGATTTTTTTATATACCACAAAGGTGGCAAACAAGCATACGGCCCGCCTGATGGTAAGCATCACCGTAGCCTATAGACGCTTGCAATACCTGGGGTATCACTCACGCGTTGCCAACCCTTCTAACCCCCCCAAGTGAAGCTCTGGAGACCTTACTCACCGTAGGAACACAGCATGGCCCAGACCAATGATATTTGGCTACGATCTTCTGTAAGGTGGAGGTCCTTCCCCAGAAGCTGCTCCGAATTATCCGCTTTAGGAATTACATTTATAGAGAACAATATACAAAACGCGCGTGGGGTGGCAACGCGTGAGTGATACCCCCGGTATTGCAAACGTCTATAGGCTACGGTGATGCTTACCAACAGGCGGGCCGTATGCATGTTTGTCACCTTTGTGGAGTAAAAAAAAACATTCCATGGGTTTATCCTAGTGTTAGTTATTTAAAATAGTTTAAATATAAAAATGAATAATTGTTTGCATCAATATTAGTAATAAATTTTGCTTCGATAATGAGTAACACAAACATGGGGTGTTATTTCGTGATGCAACTGACTGCGATAGAAGATGTAATCGTGTTACTGCGGTACTTCGCCTGTGTGCTATTTTCTACAATGTATGTAGTATATTGAGTATTAGTGTGTGTGTGGACAGACTAGTAATGGCATTAGCGAGGTTACGAGCCGCACTGATTGCAAGTTGCACCAGCTAAGGAAAATACCGTAATAAATGTGTTAAAGGATTTATATTACTTTTTAAATTTTGTATCTGGTCCTTGCGGATCAGTGAATTCATTCCTACTGTCTTTATTTGCTTTGTGAAAACAAAAACATTTCACATGAAATTGTAGGCAAGTCAAATAGAGCCATCTGCTAGCTTACTCTTAAATAAAATCTAAATTTAAATTTAAATTCTGTATCTTATAAAATTAATGGAAAATCTTAAACTGAATCGGTATAAAACGGTAAATCGGTATAAAATCCTACCTACCATTCGCATCAATCAACACAACGTACTATCGAGTACAACGTACCTTATCAAGAAGAATCACGTCAATCAAGTTAGTATCACAGAATCACATTAGGGAATGCAATGTCGTTCTCGCGAGATCTCGGCCTTTTTTTAGCGAGATTGATCTCGGACAAAGAGAGGGCGAGATCTCGCGAGTTTAACGAGATCGCACTCGAGCATAAAAACGTCTAATAGTCTGACTAATTGGTATATTTTGTTAATTAATCTGTAATATCTAATGGATCTAGTAGTGGATATAGTTTTATTTAATTGATAATAAAATAAGAACTGTACTTAGATAATAAGTAATTTTTTTTTTTTTTTTCGTTGTTTTGTTTGTTAAAAAGAAGGAACTCTTTTATTACTAAAAGATTTTTGTTTAATATTAGAGAAGAAGAGAAGGCTGGTTGTTTTTTTCATTATTTTGTTATTTGATAGATACGGTACGTCAAAATTTACTACAAAAAATTATAGACAGGTATATACGTCATTCGTCAAAAATTATAAATATTATATGATATCATGTTTATCATATAATATTTATAATTTTTGTCCTAATTTATTCAAATATTGTGATTATTTGCAAAAAAAACACAAAACTGCCAATCACGCGAGATCTCGCTGTATTGTTATTCATAAACTCGCGGGAGCGGGATCTCGCTTGAACCCCAATCTCGCGAGATTTGCATTCCCTAATCACAATAAAACATTAACAAAATACGCAAAATACCTACCAAGTCAAATACAAAAACATAAAGTATAAAAAACATCGTAACACACATAAAATATTAAAAACATATTTCTATATCGTAGTAGGTATATTGGCAAATTGGATATTGGTGCTACGAATACTACGCCGTAGCATTAATTCCCGCGTTATCGATCGTAAAACTAAGAGACGTAGCAATATCAATTTGGGCCATCCGATACAGTATGTAACATTTTAGAAGAAATGTATGAAAATATATTATTCATCGATACTTTATCAAGTTTGCTTTATACTAGCTAACCTTCGCAACTTCACTAGCCTATGCTTTCTTCCATCCAACGCTATCCAACACACTAATTTTTCAATTCGAAGACGATTGGTTCCTAAGTTTAGTGCGTCCAACCAAACAAATAAAGTTTTATGATTTGATAACTTTAAAACGGTGGAACTACCTTCTGTATTTTTTAAACCGAAGTTTGCCTTTATGATATTGATAGATTATTCTATCTATCTACTTTTAAGACTTACAAAGTCGGGTATGCAAAATATGACATCTAAACACGATACAAAGTATTTTTGATACGAATATAATGTTTTGTTCGCGTTCGATCAAGTCGACACGTAAACAAACCGACCAATCAGAAAAGAGCTGTCATGTTGTGATTTTATAAGATACGTGTTACTACTTATCAAAATTATGTGGCTTACTTGCTCCCATTTTGAAGTGCAACCCAGCTAATTTGGATATTAACGCGCGTCTGGTAAATTCACAATATGAAACTATTTTTCAATTTGGTCCACTTGTAAACTTAACACGTTCGAATGTGACCAGTACTTTAAGCACTCATTAAAAGCCTATATTCACTTTGATTAGTGCGAGTGCAGGTGATTAGTAACTGAGGGTGATTCACTCTCAATTACTAATCACCCGTACTCGCACTAATAAAAGTGAATTCAGGTCTATACAAAATAGCCCCAAGTTGACACAACTACGTACCTATATGATCTAGAATAGCTTAAATATTTCGTGTACGTGCGAGTGTGCCTACAATAGTCGCAACTCCCACTGGTGCCGGCGACCGATTGCTAACTAGGGGCGCATTCATTAGCGCTGATTACATTAGACAATACGACAAATTACTAGCAAACACACAAACATACCCTTTGCAGTGATTGTTCTGTTAAATTTCATTTGCTACCTACCCACTTGTATTCATTATACACGTATTTACCTGACTTTAAAATGTATACTAGTGGCGATAGGGTTTTTACACGCGCGATTCTACTGTTCACGCTTATGGGGTGCATTTTAGGGTTAAAATATTGTTTATCGTAAAATATTATTATTATAACTAGCATCCCTATATAAAAACTACCCTATGTGTTAAACCAGGTAATCCTTTTACCTATATTGTAATCGAGCAAACTTCTTTTCTACAGTGTGAAAATGAAATATTTTTAGAATATTTCTATCAATGCGTCATTTTCATTGTGTGGAAGTCTAATGACGACCTCCGTGGCGTAACGGTTACCATGCCGGCCCAGCACCCAGGAGGTCCCGAACTTTTTCTGACTGGCCTCGGGTCTTGGATGTTTATCTATTAATGTATATGTTTTAAAATATAGTATCGTTGAGTTAGTATCCTATAACACAAGTTTCGAACTTATTTGGGTTGGCTCAATCTGTGTGATTTAAAAAAAATCTAATCTTTTTCTCACAGTTCGTAATAGAAGTTATTAGGTAATTTATAGTGATTCTATATAAAATCTAATAACGTTTATAAAGAGACAGCTCGACGTGACACTAGTTAAGACGTAGTGTCGGGCATCAATGCTTTTATATGTTGACCTCCCACATTATCTCGTCCCCATAGAAACGCCGGCCACTAGCCACTGGCCACCACTTAGCGCCCGATCGGGCACTAATCACGACAAATGGCCGATAAAACGGCACTTGTTGGAGTCGCAGCTAATTACTTGCATTAGTAATAAGGGGTCGCAATGTTAAGTGGGTGGCGTTACAAGGGAAGGGAATTGCTACTCCATAATTAATATTGCACACGATACACTTTCGTATGAAATGTGATGACATTGTGTTATCACGTATCTTAATAAATACGTAAAGAGAATACATTATTTTTGAAAATGTTGAAGATATTTCGAACCTAAAATTTTTTTTTATCACTTGAAGGGATTTCATTTTGATTGACTATTCATATTTCGCACATTTTTTATTTTTGAAGGGGATTTGATCTATTTTTTTATATTGATAAAAAAATCATGGAAGTAATAAGTGTAGTACTTATCAAAACAGAATAAGTGTAGTACTTATTACTTCCATGATTTTTTTTACATGGTTTTTGATATTTATATATTAGACAAGTCATACATTTTTTAATCAATTTGTCGAAGGATTGCGATACTGACGTAAGTACGTAAGTTGCCGCGCTACGTCCGTAGCATCTCGTAACATGCTACGAGAATAACGGTTGTCTATGGAATAATCGAACGACCGTGCTACGACTTGGTTAGGCCGCCCGCCCTTAGTCGACGAAGTCGTAGCCGCTGAAAGTCATTTTCACAGTACAATTAATTTGCTACGAGTCCACCAGTGTAGCTTAAAAAACAACACGAATATTATAGTCGCTACGCCGCGCTACGCTGCGCTACGCAGCGCCCCGCGCAGAAGAACGCCCGCCTATAGTAGCTAACTTTCGTAGCATACGCTACGCTTACTTGCCGATATCTATATAATATGAAAGGAGAAGCTGACCGACTGACTGACAATCAACGCAGGGCCTAAACTATAAGGGTTAGAAATTTGAAATTTTGCACAGGGGTTCCTTTTATCACGCCTTCCCCTACGTGATAAGAAAGGATTTTTCAAAATTCCCACGGGAAACGAAGTTGCGCGGGTTTCGCTAGTCTGCTATGAAATACATTTAAGTTGTCCACAACACGACAAAAAAGTCGCGTATAAAAGCCATTTCTAGAATATATTATAAAAAGTTCGAGAAAATTAGTTTCCGTTTTTTTTTTGTCGTAGGTATTTGTCGATTCTTAATGCATTCAGGAATACTAAATTCTAATGAATTTAGGAATACTAAATTCTAATGAATTTAGGAATACTAAATTCTTATGAATTTAGGAATACTAAATTCGAATTAGGATTGTTAAAGAATTTATATAAAATCAATTAAAAATGTTTCTAATGTTAACAATTATGTAATAGCTACGTAGCATTGTGTGCTACACCTACACGAATGACTCGGCGACTACGAGTCAATGTATCGCGTGGCTAACAAAAGCTTATACCAGTAGCAAACACGGCCGAGTCGCGCAGACGTAAAACGAAGTTCGAAACTGATACATATTACTCAGTGCATAACGACAATTGATTTTCATTGTTATATAAACTGTGAGTCCAAATTTTGGGGCGTACTATAATAGTCATTAGTCGTTACCTGCACTCTGGCCTCGCTCAACCCGAGCCGCTGACTGAGCTCCTCCCTCATGAAGGCGTCCGGATAGTGGGTCTCATCAAACAGTCTCTCCAACTCGCCCAGCTGTTCCAGGGTGAAGTTCGTCCTGGAGCGGCGCTGCTTGCCGCCGCCATTACCGCCAATCCCATTCGTTTTATCAGCCAAATCTGAAAAGGTATCCTCATTGAAATATGTTTGCTGATGCGGGGTTGCAGGGTATGCGGTATATAATAACTTTGAGTCGTTCGCTTAATCTTTACTAAATAATTTGGCATTCTATTACTGTACCTATTAGTTCCTCACTTTAAAAATTACACACATATTTGTGTGCAGTGATGTCGAATAAAATATTTCATCACGTATCAATTAATCAAAGTAATATTGTTTTCCCAGTTCAGCCATGATGCTGTTATCGTAATTTGCTGCTAAAAAGTGCCCTTTAAATGAGCGTTCCACATGAGATTGCGTTTTCCCCTCCCCAGGGAACCCCGGGGCGTCTCGCACCCCGGAGCTGTGTGGCAGTAGTACCAAATAAGTGATATTGATGTCGTAATCTGTGTCAATTTGAAGATAAATGTTTTTAAAGTACTTGGTGTCAGTGGTGTATTAACGAAACTGTTTAATCTATCTGTACGAAATTGCAAGGTTTTACATTTTTTTGTGATTTTTTGTTTGATCATATAATCAGACATTAATTGACTGGAAGAAATGTCTTATCTCCTTTGTAAACGGACCTAAATTGTTCACGGAAGTGTAGGTAAAGATGTACAATTTAAATGTTTAAAATAATATAAAAAATTAAAATAGGAAACTCGGTAGAAAGAAATATCTTTGTGCAAACAAATTTACTAATTTAAACAAGAACGTTCCGAAGTAGTTAATTTTATTGCAGATGTACCTATGTATAAATGCTAATAGCATTATTTTATTGGCGAAGTGCTTCCGAGTCCCGACGGTGCAATCGCGCCGGGTGTGTCTGCAATCGAATCGTAGGCCGCTCCGGTCACCGGGTAGGTACACGGCTCTAGACTCTGACGAACGAGCCGGCGATACGTTCAGTGTCGTTTAAAGCAATTTAGCAAATTGGGAAGCTTTCCTTTTTATACGGCAATTATGTAAATGGAGGGATTATCCAAGTGTGGGCGGCGCTGCGGGCCACACCCGCTCTCCCCTTTCGTCTCGAGGGCTTCCGAACTCCTTAGACGTCTAACGACCTGAGAACAGTGATTAATCGTCGAACGACGCTCAGAATACCCCCGTTAAACTCGCTGCCTGTGATTTATTTGATTGAAAAGTCTTTTCCGGATATCCATTATGGGCTTTTTCATTTCGTTTGTCCCGCTCCGCGTCGGCTAATCCGCGATGATATTCATTAATGACTGTTTTAAGTGAAATAGGATTTTGTTTATTTTGTTAACGCATTCGATGTTACAAATATTGTACAATTTATTTTAACAATGATTTCAATTTCATTGATTCTGATAACTTAATAATTTTTAAAGATATTTTTTTTTATTCAAATGGACCAAGCTCTTTTGAATCGGTTTGAATTTTTTATCTCTTTTATACCTAGTTACTACTACAGATAATATCAATAGTTCTGTGACTAAAATTTCTGAGTACTTGCCTTCAAATATACCAAATTAGCTACTGAAAACCTTTGAAATAACTGCTTTTCAAGAAACTACTAGGAACAAAGAATCTTTTAAACTGTGTTAAGGATACAAAAAGCTGTGAGCATAACCAGTTTAGGTTAGATGTATACAGAGAAAGACATTTATTCTTCTTTATTTGCAATGTGCGTGGTCTTAGGAAACTATACACATTTCTGACATCAGTGCGTGGCAATGAGTGCGATATATTTGAAGAATATCTGGTTTTTAGGGTTCCGTAGTAAACTACAAGGAACCCTTATAGTTTCGTCATGTCCGTCTGTCTGACTGTCCGTCCGCGGTCTAGCGCCTAGATGCTTAATGCTAGAAAGCTGTAATTTGGTATGTATGTACACACATTACCAATGCTAACAAAGTGCTGGATAACATTTTGAAAAAAAAATTTTTTGAGGTACCTGTGAAAATGAATTTTTTTTTAGCGCCCACCTCATTTATGGGGTATAGTTAGATAGGTCTCTTCGAAACATTAAGGGTGTGGCAAGATCATTTTTCGATACAATGATCAGTTTCGGAATTATTTACATTTATCATGTCAATTTTCGTTTTGCACGGTGGTCCCCCCTCTATCTCCGAAAGTCTTGTGTTTAGAAATTTCAAAAAAATCATGGTAGTAGTTTATATGCTGAACCTTCAATGAAAACTATTACGGTTAAGTAGGCTCTACTAGTTACTGAGTAATAGCCGACGAACTTATAAAACAAAATTTATTTGATGAAAACTTACAAATGTTTTAGAATATGGCATTGTACTCATCTGCAAGCAAGCAAAGCGTCGCAAATACGAAACCCTACATTGTGCGTGGCCCGACACGTACTTGCCCGGTTTTTATTTGTGAAAGGGATGAATAAATGCTATTTTAAATCATCATATCATATCAACCCCTAATCATCCCACTGCAGGGATACGGGTCTCCCTTCAATCGACTAGAGCGTACTCTGCCACGCTGCTCCAATGCGGATTGGCAGAGGCCGGTGTTTTCAAGCCACCCGAAGGCCAACGACTTGGCTTAACGACTGTCATCTACCGATAACAGCCGGGACCGAGCGACGGATTAACGTGCCCTCCGAAGCACGGAGAAGCTCGAGATAACGAAACCCACCAAACACTGGCTAGGGTCGATATCGCTTGACTTGCGTGTTCATATTAGAGTGCGACACACAGTGACGCCATCGAGCTCCTCAAATCTCTCTATTTAAAAAATTTTTTGTTATTTTTACGCAATTCATTTTATTTATTATTTTGTGTTATTCTATTAATAATTTGTGTTATTTATTATTTTTAAATTGATATTATTTTTAAATATAAATGATTTTTGTTTTTCCATTGTACAGCGATTTGGACATTTACTGTAATGTTGTGCAATTTGAAATAAAATAAAATAAATACTAAATAAAAATAAAGATTTCTCTAAGGATCCATCGTAAAGACATCAAAGTAATAAAGTCGTAATGTAAGTCCGTGGACTCTCTCTAGTGGCGAGAGACATCAGAGATAAGAGAGATAAGAAAGGTAGGCCACAGCGGATAGTCCGCTCAAATCGGAGCAGCCCGTCTGGAGAAGGACCTCCACTTTACAGAAGATCGTAGCCAAATAGCTTTGGTCTCAGCCATGTTGTGTTCCTACGGTGAGTAAGGTATCCAGAGCTCCACTTGGGAGGGTCGGGAGGGTTGGCAACGCGTGCGTGAATGATACCCCGGTATTGCAAGCGTCTATAGGCTACGGTGACGGCTTACCATCAGGCCGACAGTATGCTTGTTTGCCACCTGTGTGGTATAAAATAAAAAGACAATAAGCCGAGTGAGGTAGGCTCGAACAATGATTTCTAGGTAGCGTGGATGGATGCTCATCCATTGATCCACGCTACATGGAAATCATGGAAATTAGGGACAGTTTCAAAGATTACCTGTCTGAAAATTTCAAGTTGAGTATACATTTAAAACAGAGACCGATGTTGAAGATGCCTCTAAGTATCTCACAAATGAAATTCAAATAGCCACCTGGAAAAGTATGCCGACACAACAAAAACATTCATACTACGCAATGTGAATAAAAGCGAAGATCTGCATGGCAAAGAAGTCGACGTCGTGGGCATAAAATGGCGTGGAACAAGAGTAGCCGGGAGCTTAAGAAAATGATTAAGGAACAGGAAAACATAACCTTTAAAGCGCACATTGAATCGCTCTCACCATCGGTGTCGGGACACCTCTCTTTGTGAAGGCCACAAAAAACCTGAGTAGATCTCAAGAAGCGCTACCACCCATAAAAACTATCAATGGTGCAAAAAGCAGGAAACGTTTGCTCATCACCTAGCCCAAACGTTTCAATCAAACGATGGTGAGTCACATCACGATCTGGAAGTAGAAAACATACTGGATCAGGCCTTTCAACTGACTCTGCTTCTCAAACCAATAACACCAAGAGAAGTAACGTCAGAAATAAAAAGACTGGATTCCAAAAAGGCTCCAGGTTTCGATCTAATTACACCAAAAGTATTAAAACAACTGCCGAGAAAAGCTATAGTCTTTACAACTTCCATGGTACTCCAGGAATGAGGAAGAGCATTAATACCTCAACATGCCAACTGTGATAGAGTTAATTAAAAAGCAGGGCGAATGCTATAAGAACCGACTTGAGGGGCACACCAATCCACTGGCTCAGGCTCTGCTGGAAGACACTCTCTCCAAGCTGCTAAAGAGACAATAATGTTCTCGACATCCTAAATAATTAGGGAGGGATTCGCCATTGGGTAGACCCCTGGAATGTCACTCATGCTTGCACCACATAATTATGCTCATAGCCAAAGTGACTAATTGCATATTTAAAAAAAAGTTCTTCTGGCTCACAGTTTATCAAATAATTGAAAATCGATTGTCGTTATGCACTGAGTAATAAATATAAGTTTCGAACTTTGTTTTATGACTGCATAACTGCCAGGAAAATTGGCGTTCAGTAAAGCATCGAGCACTACCATGAAATACACCTACAAGTAAACAAAAACATGTCATTGAGATCATAAAGAATGATTAGGGTTACCGGGTTAATTTACCGGGTTAGTTTATCATAAGGAAAGCTGTCAAGTGGTGTAGTAGTCATGATAGAAGAAAACATTATATCGTAACAATGCGATGGGCTGAGACTACTCGAATTTAGAATGTAAGAATTATTTTTACTGTAAGTTAACAACTAACATTTGGTAATGTCCTTATCAGAACGTTTTTTTTTAGTACCTAAAGAAAGTTTAAGTAATTTGGCCAATCATGTGTTTTTTGTGATGTCCATATCTGGCAACGTGAAGTGCCATTTGGATACAATACACCATTTTATAAGTTATTGCGGAAGTCGCGTCACGGCTGTGTTAATATTAAATGCGTATAAGTAAGTACACACAAATTCCAATAGTGTATTATAAAATAATTGTGTATTAGAAATAAACTAACCATGTTTGTCATCATCGTCATCAGTGCTTGCTTCGCGTTTGCAGTGGTGCGGCACGGGGGACACCAGCCAGTTTCGCGGTTTCTTGACCGGCGGCGCCTTCTCCTCGAGGGCCGTTATGTCCACCTCCACGTCGTCCGCATCGTCAGGCTCCCCGGGCTCCGGCGGCGGCGCCGGCGCCTCGCCACCCTCCAGAGACTTGCTGACGAAGTCCGCCAGCCGCTCCATCACCATTACTGCCGAGTGCACGCGTCGCCGCGCGCCCACATCACTCGACACGCTCTACGGAATACGCACAGTACCAAAGGCGGACAACACGCCCACACTTCTACATTACCATCACTTTAATAAACATTCAACCCTATTATGAACAGTAATAAAGTGATCTTTCGTGGAAGGTTTATTCTAGGGCGGTGTTGTAGACTCCGCCCAGAATTCGCGCAGGCGCCCGCCCTGCGATGCCGACTTGTGCGAGCGAGTCCTGACGGTGGCGATGACGGCAATGGCGAATGATACACGCCTACATTATCGTTATATCGGATGTGAATATTTTATGTGCTCCCTGGTAGTTTCAGTGTTTCTGTGAAGGGACAAAAGTGCCATAAAATGCCACGTTGTGGGGTCACAAATCATTTTCGATGAAAATTTGATTATCATTATCTACTTCATTCGAGGGACTGATCAGAGGTAAAGATTTTTCTAAATTGCAATCAAATGAAAGTAAAATAAATAGTGAATATAATTTAATTTTATTCATAAATGTAAATACTTTCCAACTATATTAAAATAACAATACAATATACAATTCTAGGTATAACACAATTTAATATTAATAACAAGTTTCATTTATTTTTCACACCTACCTTTACTTTTTGATCTAAAACGTCTACAATCGAAATTATTCGATTTTATTTTTTGTATTGAACCAAAGTATTGCATTACAAGTTCAACTGTCCAGAATATCTTTTTGCGTCTATATAATCAAAATGTAAGACTACATTCTAAAATATAATTAAACAATAGCAGCAGTGATGCCGAATCCTAGCCTGAACTTATCGTTAGGATGGTTTAGAAGCGCGGAGACAGCACAGGCTAGTTGGGAGCGCTTGCCGCCCAGTGCGCGTTGTAGAGTCGCACCCACCAACCCGTCGGAGTCAACGGATCCTCTCACCGTCCACTCTTCGGCGTGCCATTCATAAGCCAAAGTAGCCACTGCACGTCGAATTGCGAAACCAACCTGTAAGTGAAGATATTCATACAGACGCGGAGTTTTTTTTAAGCCTATCGGCTTGACGTTAGGATGCAGGCTGTGTGAACTAACTAAAATAGTTTTCACGTTTATGAATACATGCAGATAATACTGCTTTTAAAAAATTTCCCTAAATAACTACCTTGTTCGTATTTTTAATGAATATGAATCAATTTACATAAGCTCTTACAAATTGTTATAAAATTATAGACATAGCTTTTATTGATAAGAAGTGTTATAAGGTTATCTACTATTAGAGCGACTTTATTATAAATAGCATAACATAAAGCCTATAAAGTACCTAACAGCCACAGCTCATCCGTGGCACAGATTACCTACTAAATAAATAGTTACTACTCCGAATTAATTTAGTAGGGTCAATCAGGATACAGATATAATACTTATTTAGTTCAACGTATATATTTTAACGGATGTTATAGACAATTGAAAAAAATGTTCTCACCTCGAGCATACCAGCCACAGTGAGGTAAGGTGTGATGACACGAGCATAACACAGGTCCAGTCCCCTGTTACCCAGGGTGGCGCTGACGGAGTGGTTGTCGCTCATCCACCGCCCGGCACCCGACGCGGAACTCAATTCGGCGACATGGCCACGCGCTACAATCTCCGCGCCCAGAGAGACCTGTTCTGTTATAGACTGTACAGAAAAAATATTTTATTACTAGTATGATCACCAGAAATTCTACGCTGAAGGGTCTACCCTTCAGCGTAGAATTTCTGGTGATCATGTTGTATATTATTTCTATCTTTATTCTGAAATGCTACAAATAGTTTCAGCGCGTAAACATACAGTACATTATATATAGCAAGCATTACTTGGGTATTGTTTCATAGCTACTCGTACAAATTGTACATTATGTAAACTGATTTTAAGTAAGTAGGTTGTATTTTACTGCTAGTTTCTAAAACCCATTTTAATTTTAATTTCAAATTAAATCTCAAGCTATCTCTTTTTTCTTGTTTAGTTTGACAGTGACAGTTCCAATTTAAAGTGTCATTAACTTTAAAAATGCGTTTCAGAAACTGGCTGGATTCGAGATCGCCGCCTTGTCAACGAACGATCCACACCGTAGCACGTTGCCTTTTTATAGTGTACTTTTTTGTTAAAAACTGTTCATTTAAAATACTCGACATTGGCGAAATTTTCGGTGTCGTTAAGACACGACAGAAACGCCATTAATTAAGACAAAAAAAACTGGCTGTGTTTATTACCTGTAAATAATGCAAAGCGATGAATTCACGATTCACTGCAATTACAGAAGCGGTGAAACTTTCCGAGTAAGCGTCAAATATACTCTCAAAGCTATAAAATTCGGCATCCGCGATTTGCGCCACCACCGTCGCACGGGTGCTCTTCGTCGGCCCCACTCGCATCTCGCAGCTCAACTGCCCGCCGGGCGCCGCTTCCATCACGAAATACGGCAGAGGTTTGTCTTGATCCGCATAGGACAATAACAATTTATACCCCCCGGGGGACACTGAGCTGAATGATATTGAGTGTCCTAGAATCCAATTATTTTTTGAGCTCTGCTTGACTGAAACGCAACCACCTTCAAAACATTGTGGTAATCGGTAACGAGCGGCGTTGTGTATGTATCGCAGGAGGCCCGGATTCTTTGCGCCTGCGGGAAGGTCGTCTTGCCCCTTGCACGGGTTCCGTCCCGCACGGGAGCCGGTGACACCGGCACCGGTCTTGCCGCGGTCCCCCACCGTGCATTTCTCTGGACAGTTGGCGTTTTCGTCCAAACCATATTTATCTTTAGCTTCGACGCGCACGATGTCGTTTCGTGGTGAATTGGGGTTTGAATTACTTTTAGCATAAATCTTCTCAAAAATACCTAATTTCAATAAATTACATAAAGATACAAACGACCATGCGGAATTAGAACTGTTATTCATAATAGTGTAAAGTAAATTAAATTTATACTAAAATAAAATATGTTGTGTGATTGACACTCGCGCAGGTAGGAAAATATTTTAGGCAGATGACAATTTTTTATATTGTATGTTGTCTGTAAATATCAACTTTGAAAATAGAAAAACCATAAAATACTAAGAGGATAATAACGCCGAGAGCACAACTCTTTGGTTTGGGTTTCCTTCAAACTACGGAAAAAAACATGAATAGCATGATGCCATGCATTTTAAATTTGTATATGTAGGTATAATGTATATTCATAAACATTGCATGGAATCCATTGTTCAAGAAGCCATTAGAAGTGTTGGAAGGTCGTGATGCTGTCCACTTATCTATGATGCATTTGAATTTGTATTTTGTTTTTACTGTCTTGTCATGTGCGGTGTCATTAGATTTTATATATTTTCTCTATTACAAATAAAACATATTGTTTTCTATATTATTCATTTCATTTAATTGCTATTGCCGCTAGTCCACCCTATCAGTGGTAGCAGAGCGTGGTTGATGAATATCTAGTGGCAAAAATGGAAGAAGCATATTTAAAATAGTAAGTACAAAATGAGATAATAAAATTTGTAAAGATGAGCTCGAGTATCAGAAGCATAGAACCGTTGACAAAATCAAATTACTATACCTGGTGCTTACAAGCACAGGCGATTCTCATAAGGTACGATTTGTGGGAATACGCAAGTGGTGAAAAAACGTTAGCGGTAACTGCGACTGCCGAAGAAAAGAGTGCGTTCCTAAAGGAAGACTTAAAGGCAAGGTCAGAGCTATTTTTACTTATATCTCCACCAGAACTTAAACAAATTAAAGGGTGTAATACATCCAAGGAGGTATGGGACAAACTAAAGTCTGTACATCAAAGTTCAGGGCCGGCAAGAAAGGCTACGCTATTAAAGCAACTAGTATTGAAGAAAATGACTCCACAAGAAGATGTGAGAGACCATCTCAGTAATTTTATGGATGTAGTGGGTAAATTAGAAGACATGGATGTCAAAATTCATCCAGAGTTATTAAGCATAATGATGTTGTACAGTTTACCTACAAATTTTGATAGCTTCCGAACGGCAATTGAGTCGAGAGATGTTTTGCCAAGTCCTGACAATTTAAAAATAAAAATCGTAGAAGAATACGAAGCAAGAAGGCAAACCGAAGCGAGTGAACCTCAGACTTCAGAAGCATTCTACACAAAGACAAAGAAAAAGGTTCAATTTTGCAAGAATTGCAATAAGAAAGGGCATTCCACAGAAACTTGTTGGTCAAAGAAGAGACCCAATAACCCCAATAAAACTAAAGGTCAAGAAAAGACACACAACATCTGTTTAACAACAGGAACGTCGAAATGTAAAGGCAATTTATGGTGTCTTGACAGTGGCTGTACGTCACATATGACGGGTGATAAAAGTATACTCCATAACTTAATCCCCGCAACTGACACTCTAAAGCTAGCTTCAGAAAAGCATACGACCGAAGTTAAAGGGAAAGGAAAAGCCGAACTTTATACAAAGGATCGACGCTATAAAATTAGTCTTTCTGACACATTATATGTACCTGATTTGTCGAATAATCTAATTTCTGCAAGCAAAATTACGGATCATGGCTATAAGGTTCTATTTGAAAAGGAACAAGCCAGTGTCACAAAAGACGGGAAAACTGTATTAAAAGCTAACAGAAGAAATGGATTATACTATCTTGAATTTGATAAACCGGAAGAGACAGCAAACTTCACGCCTAGTGATGAAAGCGAAATTATGAAATGGCACAAGAAATTAGGTCATGTCAATGAAAGAGACCTAAAAGAAATGGTTAAAAATAAAATGATGCGAGGACTCGACTTTAAAGAAAAAACTTTAGGTACCTGTGAGACTTGTATCAAAGGAAAATTTTCCATTCTACCATTCCAAAGCCGTGGACAAATAATCTCTACCGAAGTGCTCCAGATAATACACAGTGACGTATGTGGCCCATTTGAGAATGAATCAATGGTCGGATCAAAGTATTTCGTAACATTTATTGACGATTATACAAGATACTGCTGTGTATATTTCTTAAAAGAAAAGAGCGAAGTAATCGATAAATTCAAGGAATATAAAAACTATGTTGAACTGTTTCATAAGAAGAAAATTCAAAATCTACAATCTGATAATGGAGGCGAATACAGGTCTAAAGCGTTTGACAAATTCCTCAAAGATAACGGTATAAGCCGAAGACTATCTGCACCTTATACCCCACAGCAAAATGGCCTGAGTGAAAGAAAAAATCGGTCGCTGATGGATAAAGCCAGATGTCTGATGCTAGATGCCAATATCCCTGCAAAATTTTGGGCAGAAGCAGTAAACACTGCAAACTATTTGATAAATAGAAGCCCAGCAAGAGCTCTCAAAGGCAATTCCCCATATGAGATATGGGTACAACGAACACCATCAGGAAATCACCTACACGTATTCGGAAATAGAGCGTTTGTGATGAACAAAAACCGAAGAGGAAAATTCACAGCCAAAGCCACAGAAGGAGTATTCTTGGGATATGCGGAGTATACAAAAGGTTTTAGAATCTATATACCTGAAAGGAATGATGTTGTTATCAGCAGAGATGTAAAAGTAATCGAAAAGATGCATTATGGCGGTACTCCTGCTGAGAAACGCGAAGATCTCACTCCAGAACCTGAAACAGAACAAATTGAAATTGAAATTCCAGAAAAAAGGAACAAAATTAATGAGAACTTACCTTTTCAGGAACCTAACCCCCTTTATTCCAGCTCTAGTCAAGATCCTGTTGATGAACCACCTTCCTCAAGTGGAAGACCACAAAGAGACGTGAGACCACCAGCATGGACCAAAGATTATGAGTTAAGTCGCTGCGTGACCATGTTTTCGTCAGAAAATAATGACGACTATGACTGCTCTTTACTCACATACAAAGAAGCTGTGACTGGCACCGACAGACGAAATTGGGAGAAGGCGATACAATCTGGGTATGGAAATAAAAAACTCAAAAGAAGGAATAATTCTTACGCAGAGATCATACATAAATGACGTACTGGAAAAATACAACATGAAAAATGCCAAACCTTGTGACACACCCGCAAGTAGCGATTCAAAGTCGATACAGGAAACTGCCCAGGAGAAGGAATATCCCTATAGGGAAGCAGTGGGAAGTTTACTGTACTTGTCTACTAGAACCAGACCAGATATCGCACAAGCGGTCAATCTAGTTAGCAGGAAGGTCGAGAACCCCACTAGAGAAGACGTCACAAAAGTCAAGAAAATATTCAAATATTTAGTGGGAACCAAAGAGAAAGGTATTTTGTTCAAACGAAACAAACCGATAGAGAACATCGATGCTTACAGCGACTCGGATTATGCTGGAGACCCATTGACGCGAAGAAGCACTTCTGGCTCCGTGCTAATGATAGCCGATGGACCAATATCATGGGCATCCAAGAGGCAGCCTATAGTAGCGCTATCGTCGACTGAAGCCGAGTACATAGCCGCAGCAGACTGTTGCAAAGAGGCATTGTATCTCAAATCTCTATTACAAGAAATAACCGGTTTGAACATAAAAATAAATCTGCATATTGATAATCAAAGTTCGATTCAACTTGTGAAGTCTGGATCCTTCAACAAAAGGTCGAAGCACATAGACGTGCGGTACCATTTTATACATGAACACTTCGTGCATGGATTAATAAATATTAGCTACTGTCCCACAGAAACTCAGTTAGCTGACGTAATGACAAAAGCATTGTCAAAAGTAAAGTTTGAAAGACACTGTGCAAGATTAATGCATACTGTATAGAAACGTGTCTCGGCAACATGAGTGAACATCAGGAGAAGGTGTTGGAAGGTCGTGATGCTGTCCACTTATCTATGATGCATTTGAATTTGTATTTTGTTTTTACTGTCTTGTCATGTGCGGTGTCATTAGATTTTATATATTTTCTCTATTACAAATAAAACATATTGTTTTCTATATTATTCATTTCATTTAATTGCTATTGCCGCTAGTCCACCCTATCAAGAAGAATCCTGTCGAAGAACCAAAGAAAGTCTGTAATGTCGGTTTTACACGTAAGCAGTAACCTTCACCTTAGTTAGGCTGGTCATAAGTCATGCTATGACTTATGACCAGCCTAACTAATACCTGTACTGATACTGTCATACGTATTAATTTTAAACTTGTGTTGTATAAGTAAAGTATAGCCAGATCACGTTTGAATTCGTGCACCAAATGCAGCCAATTTTTGTAATTAAGATTTCTATTACCATTAGTAAAAAGAGAATAACACTAACATCAGAAAATGGCAACTCAATCAGATGACGTCAAAAAAGAAATTGGAACGTCAGTGTCAGCGTGTCAGTGTCGTCCGTCAGGCAGGCCAGGCGTCATGTCAAGTCAAAATACGCAACAGCAACAATCAACCAAGTGTCGTGGTCTTGTGGTCAACTTGATACACAATAAATTTACAAAATTACTACCTAATTAGTTACTTTTTTAGATTATTGCTTTTACATTATCATGTTCTATAATTATTAATGACTTATTTTGAATTTAAGTGCTGTCATTTAATTTTATGGTGGTTGTAGTAAAGAAGAGTGTTTTAACCTTGTTATAACATAATAATAGAGTGCAAGTGCTTTGTGAGTCATAGGTTTTTTGTAATTATTAGTTACTTAATCTATCCGTTAAAATGACTAGTGTAACAGCTCTTCTGGATATTCTCCGGCGACACCTCAAGTCTGACGCAGTGCCTAAACCACCGCGCCAAAATATTAACCAAAACGAGGAAGTCCCTGGGGAAAGTCCCAGAGTCGAGGACATTGAGGGGCCACAAATAGAGGCAGAAGAAATATTAATTGAAGACAATGATCTTAACAAAGAAGGCTTTAAACCTAAAAAGAACTTTTTTAAGACAAACACGAAAAAAACTGGCTGTAAAGACCCTAACCCTGAAACAAATGATTTAAATGATCCAAATAAGAACATTATTGTTAACACACAAGGTAATATTATCTTAATACTCCGTAAATAATGTCACATAAATTAAAAGGATTTTCTAGAAAACCATTTTAATTGTTGTTATCTTGAACACTTATCTATCGGACACTATCACTAAAATTTTATTACACAGTGAATGTGTATAATAAAATAAGCAATATTTTACATCATATCATTCCTTGCCCCTAACGCGACTCTGATCCATTTTTTACAAGTTTGTTATCAGTCTAGCAAAGTATGTTTGTTTGTTTTGCAAATTGAATTGGGAAACAGTTGGAACAAAAGAACTGGTAGCTTTCAAGTAGCTAAAAATAATAAATTGAACACAATTAACACTGCGCTGCGCCACCTCTCTAAGTTAGATAGGTAACAGACATCAATATATAAATCTATACTTATAATACGAAAGCGCAGCGTAGGATACCGGACACGGTGATCAGAGGACCTGAAGAAAGGTCGCAGGAAGCCGCTGCCAGCAGGTCGCATTGGAGGCCTATGTCCAGCGGTGGTCTTCTTGTGACTGAGATGATGATGATGATACTCATAATACATAGAAAACACTCAAACTCAAGACAAATGTTTGTGAAAATAAATGTTTGTTCTGTGTTGGTAATGTTGGTATCACCCCTGCACCCTCTGGTACTATAGGAAGGGTCACCAATGTGCCACAAATACCAATAAATTATTTAAACTGATCATTTTAATTTTAGCTACTGGACATGTTATCAACATATTAAATTCTAAAGATGTCCAATGGGGTAACAATTATGTGTATAATATGGGGCCTACGCGTCAAAAGAGCCGGAAGTCTTATGACTCAGATTCAGAAGAAGAGGAAGAAGTAATTGTAAAAGATAATAATATAACACTATTATTGGAGGCTAAAGAAGACGTGAGTGTTTTTTGTTGCAACGTTCTTATTTTCTGGGACATCATGTTCTAATCATCATCACTTTCTCAGCAATAAAATTTTCCAGGCATGGAATAAGCTACCTGATGATGCGGTGTCAGCTGTTTCAGTAAACATGTATAAAAACTGGAACTTTTTCAACACTGTGACATAAAGACACATCAGAATAATGCTACTTGTCTATAACTAAAAAATAATAATAATAAATAAACAGGATATATTATAAAGAGATAATTGTTATTCTGTACCTCAAAAAGTATTAAATTTTATCCATATATTCAGCTGATTAAATACTGCTCTATCCACTGCACTCCTGCAAAATATGAAAATAGTAAATATAAGATTTACTGGAAATTATAAAATTCTTATTAGATTAATGGTCTGTTTCACTACTCATAGATGGCCTATCCATCAAATAAACCAACTGTTTCTGTATGTTTTTGACAGTCATTTAATAGTTTTTAACTGACAAATAGGTTAACTGAAATTTAACTGCTAGTTGCGAACAAGCCTTTATTAGTAATAGTTTTGTAACAAGTTCTATTACTTAAATTATTAAACAACCCTAAAAAATTTTTTATATTTTAATTTCAGGTTGAACATGAATATAGAGATTATATTTCAAAGAACCTTGGCCGTAATTGGCGAAGTTTCATCAGAAGTTTGGGATACACAAAAAAACGTATCGAAACATTTGAATGTGATGAAGGAAAAAATGGTGTATCAGAGGTATGGAATATGTTTTTTATTGATTTACGAAGTTTTTTATATTATTATTATGTAGCATATTAATATTATTGTTATATATATGCTAATATAATTTATTACAATCTAGCCTAAATACAGACTAATGAGTAATTTTATGAAGATGTAGAACTATATTTTAAACCATCGCATAATAATAAATGTAAATTATATGAACCTAAAATCAAACTATCGTCTGATAGTTGTTTAGCAAAAAGTTATCAATGCATAAAACCTTGCAATCTATAAAGCAGAATATGAACGTATTAGTATATTTTTCGTATAGAAGATTTAAAAAAAATCAGGAAATGTACAATTTAAACTCTTTGTTTGCTAGGTTCGCTACAAGCTGCTACTGGACTGGGTTCGTAACGCCGATGATCCCTCTCTTGGCCACCTCAGTACTCGTTTGTGGGACGAAGGAGAGAGAGACATAGTCAAAGCCTTATCGATTATATACAAAAAGAACAAAATTAGTAAATAAGGTACACGCTCAAAGATTATTATGATTGTGATAAATTCAATATTGGTATGACCTATTTTGTAACAAAAGTAATTTTGATCATTTTTGTTAGCATTTACAAAGGTGCTAGATTTTACATTAAAGTACTAATACGTGGAACCAATAAGTCACACTTAAATCGTTATGTGGGCAGAAAAATTAAATAATTATTTATAATGAAGGCTCTACACTCTCGCGAAGTTGAGCGAAAACGAGTGTGACTTCCTAATTATCTCTTCCTATGCCTTCTAAGTTCGTGCTAACTTTGCTTCGGTCGACTTCACGAGAGTATAAAGCTGGTCTGGTAAATAAGGTCCTCTGTAGCTTTATACAGTACCCAGCCTGCTTAGGACACAAAATGGGGATCTACTAGCTTGAATAGTTGAATGGTAATTTCAAACGAAAAAATTACATATTGTGATAATTTTTGACAAGGCGGGGATTGGGGAGGAAACAATCTTGTGACGTCATTTGTGTAGGTCCTAAAATATGTACTGATAAATGTTACGAAAAACAATAATATGATAACATACACTCATTCTATAGAAAACAATGACATTGTATAAGTGCTTTCAGTACTCAATTCGTAGGTACTCATAAAAATATGGTTATTTTCTGTAGACAAAAGCGGTTACATAAAAACGTTTTAAAGTTGCATTGAATGGAGAAGATAACAAGGTTACAATATTACACTTTTGAGTACGTAGAATAAAAGTCTACACCTTACACATTATTCTAGTTTTTATTTCACATCGATCGGTGCAATATTAACGAAGTTACAAGCTTGGGAAGTTTACGCAGGTTTTTTAAATCTCTTCGTCCCCGCGAACAGCGCGTGACGTCATCGCATCCATACGGAGCGTCGGGGGCGCCCGGCTCATACGTCCGTAGTACATTTTCGCGGGTAAAAGTTGCTTGCTCTAGTGCGCTCCGGTGTTTTTTATTGATTTTAAATAATGCTGATTAATTATGTAGTGTATTTTGTATATTATTGTTTGAACTAAAATGGAAGAAGGATTTCAAAAAGGCCAATCCGACAACCTTCCCATAGTCCACGATATGATGGTGGCAGAATATTTTATAAGAAATAAAGATTTTGATGCAACTAAAATTCGCGGAGTTAAAATGACTTAGGTACCTATCATACTAATATTATAAAATGTGAAGTGTGTTTGTTTGTTAGTCCTTCTTTCACGTCGAAAGTAATAAATTTTTTTGGGGATAGTTAAAGGTGAGTGACATGGGCTACTTTTTTCCCACGGTATGAAGAGATTCCCATGGAAAAATTATTGGCATTTTGTCTTGACCACGCGGACGGAGCCGCGGGTAACAGCTAACTAGTAAAATATCATTTCTGCGAGGTATATGTATAGTCCGCGCGCATGTGCTAGTGTCCCATACAGGTGACTAGGTCTAGCACTTGTGCGCGTACTATAATCACAGCTGATATCGAGATTATTTAGAAATGATTTCGATTTCATACATAGGTACAATACAACAAACAGATCGTCAGCTAGCGCCTGCTACCACCCTGCTAGCCTGCTAGCGACCGAGTCTACCCCGTTCCCCGCGTTTTTATATTTTTTATACCTAGGTACCTTCTTTCGTAATATTAAATCAAGTGTAAACAGCTGTTATAAATAAACCTAACTCAGTGTAAAAACTATACTTCATTCTGTATTTTGTATTGTTTATAACCTGGACTCATTAGAATAGAATATAATATAGAATAGAATAGAAAATGAATGATCCTCACAACACAACAATATGCTGACGTTTGTAGTCCCAATGGATGTGCTCTTCTGACGAGAAGATGGATAAATGCGACGGCATTATCAATTTTTTTCTAATTTTAGGATTCTTAGGTACGTAAAAAACAACTTTTCGGGTGTTTTTGTGGCCGTATTTTTACACTGGGCCACAATACAATATTTAGTTAATGAACTCATGATGTTTTAATTGTTTCTTATTTAAAATTTACACAGTAGTTCCGCGCGCGACAGGCACATTCGAGTAAATGCTTGGAATCCCAAAGTCGCTCGCGCGAATATGGTCCTAGTGACGTCATCAACGATATCGCGCTCGCTCAGCGGCTCGATCGAAAATGGTAACTTTGCACTTAAATATCTCGGTCAGTTTTGAAGATAGAAAAATAATAAAAACACAGTTATTCTCGTAATTTTTTGTACAATTTTTTGGCATATAAAACTAAAAATGCTTTTCTTCTCCATTATGGCTGTCACCATCAAACTGAAGAAAAAGGATAGCTTGAGATTAAACTGCAATTAAGATTATAATGTGTTTCTGCAACTCGCTGTTAGTCTTGTTTTTTTTATTATTATCACAAAACGTAATAGGATAATCATATAGTCTATATTTTTTATTAAAACAAGGCAAATAACCATGAAATGGTTCTATAATACATAATATGTCGTTTTAAAAACAAACATTATTGCAATTATTCAATTACATTGGATTTCCAAATTGCTAACAAGGACGCTTAAATAAACTTTGTATTATGTTTATGAATGCTAAAGATTTTATTAATTTCTATTTGTATTTGAATACCTTTTTTTGCAAGCGACGAGCAATTCCCAACCACTGGGACACAGTATCGGTATCATCACATTTCACATTAAGGAAAAACAAGTTTTTTATTTTTTTTTGATTTAAATATAATGTAATTAATAAAAACAAATTGTTTTAGAATAGTAATATTTAAAATCTGGACCGGGGACTTTTATCTGCTGACTCTTCAGCTTAACATATAATGCATTAAATGGTAGTGTCGAATTTACTCATAGGCCCACAAGTGGTCTCGTTTTATTTGCCTAATCACCAGGGCCTTACATTCCTTGTGCCTATGCGCACAGTTAGTGATAAGTTTGGGCCTGGGGCCGT
The DNA here is from genome assembly GCA_905163395.2 of Endotricha flammealis. Taxonomy (NCBI): domain Eukaryota; kingdom Metazoa; phylum Arthropoda; class Insecta; order Lepidoptera; family Pyralidae; genus Endotricha; species Endotricha flammealis. Next base: position 5,722,102 of record LR990853.1, read on the forward strand.
ACCATGACCGCTTAAAACAAAACAAGATCGGCTGAGTAAAGGAGACAGCGCAATACATGATGTAAGGCGACGTCTCGTTTACACAATCGTTTAAGGATAGTTACAAAAGGTCGTGGTACGGCCCCTGGTACCCGGTATTTTCTTCCCTGTGCGTTACCCGATGTTGTCGAGATGCAGATGAAGCGGTCTATTTCTGCCATATCTTAGCGTACAAAAAGATAGTGGACCGTGCATAAACAAAAACTTATGTATACAAATAACATATCCTTTTATTTTTACAACATATAAAATAAGTTTGTATGTCGGTCGTGCACGTGGTATTAAATATAATTTCTAGTTTTACTATAGGTAAGTACAAAAAAGTAAGACATGAATATGGTGAATTGTGATTAAAATATTATATAAATTATATTTCTGCAAATCATTTAATAAATGTTTTTGGACCCATATCACATTATAAACAATTATTTTTTAATTATACAATGAGAATTTATATTATGGCCTAGTCTTTAAAAAACAAAAGAAATCAAATGTATATATCGAAACTGTATTTTTATAAGATTGAAATAAATACATTATGTTACATACATATATTTTATTTAAACATTTAACTTTAAAAAGCCGCGTTATATAAAGTGTCATAGTAGGTGTAAACCCGAAAAAGACCATGCAGGCGAAGCCGGTTGCAACAGCTACATGCAAGCAAAGCTTATTCTATCAGTATTAAATAATTCGAAATATACTCATTCATTAGTAACATTTGTAAACCTTATCATACTGTTATTTAACTGTCTATGGGTTTTGAAGATAACAAACTACTTTTAAGTAAGGGGTTATCTCTTATGTAAACTATGCATATAATTTAAAGTCATTGAAACAGACAGTTTTAGTCTATCGGGATAGCTCGCCGAAGCCACACGATGCCTGTTCCTAATAGAAATGGTCTGAATATAGTCACTCTTGACGTAAAAGATGTGAGGTTCCCCACTTCGCTAGGAGGACATGGTTCTGACGCTCTGGTAAGTATATATTTGTACAGTCTGTTTTACAGTCAGCAGCAATTAAATAATTTACATTCTTTGATAGTAGATGTAGAAAGGTCTACATTTGAATGTAGGTACACTTAATATGATTGCAGCTGACCATACTAGATTTTTATATTTTGCCAACGATATGATAGCAGCGTGTATTTATAACAAATTATATTACTAAATAAATATGTAAGTAATTATTATAAATAACTTTTCCGTTATTTGACAGCCCAGTTGGTAGTGAGTGACCCCTAGCTTCGGTACCTACTTAAGGGCGCGAGTTCGATCCCGGCACGGGGCAAACATTTCTAAAGTGGCATTTATTGTGTTTGAGTGTTTTTTACGTATTATAAGCAAATATATTTGCAATAATATATCGGTTGTCTGGTATCCATAACAAAAGTAAGTTTGGGACCAGGTGGCGCAGTGGGAATTCTGTACATTTATCATATAAATTTTTAATACAAGAGATTCTGGACTAAAAAAAAAAATCCACTGTTTATGTAGTAAGAAATGTTACGACTGATAAAAATGTTTATATGTAAATAATTTATATTTGTGTATTTTTGTTCTTTACCGAAGTAAAGTACTTACCTACGGATGTTAAATAATCTATAATATAAAAATGAATCGCTAAATGCGTTGCTAAGCGCAAATCTCGAGAACGGCTGAACCGATTTCGCTAATTCTTTTTTTAGAATATTCTTCGAAGTACGGGGATGGTTCTACCGAGAGAAAAATTTAAAAATTCCTACGGGAAAGCGGGATACAAAACGAAGTATCTAATAAATAAAAGATAACAAATACAATGGAAACATTTTAAATTTTTATATAAAATATCAACAGCACACCGATCCGGACTACTCCTGCGCATACGTAATAGTAACCACGGAGAATGGTAATCGTGGTTACGGGCTCACGTTCACAGCAGGACGCGGAACCGAGGTGGTGGTGCTCTGCATCCGCGCCATGAAACGATTCGTCGTGGGGAAGAATGCAGCAGACATCTTCGGAAATTTCGCCACCTTCTGGCGAAATCTTACCAATGATTCTCAAATGAGATGGGTATGTAAATAATACAGAGTAAATACAAACTTATAGAAAACTTATTATACTGTACTTATACATATACTAATCTTGTACGTAAACGACCAAGGGCCGCGGGTTCGAATCCTGCGCAAGGCAAACATTTGTGTGCACGAACATGTCTGTTTGCCTTGGTCTGGGTGTTTTCTATGTATAATAAGTTTACGAAAAAAAGTATTTAAGTATATTTATCAGCAATATAGTACCCATAGTACAAGCTTAGTTGCTTAGTTTAGGTCTAGATGGCGTTGTGTGATTCGTAGAAGAATATTTATTTATTTATTATTTATCTTTATAGTACTACCTATCTATACGTAATCAATCACTTACGACATTGGCGAAACTCACTGTTGTATTGGTTTGGTCTCTGCCTGTCCCCATGGATGCAAGAGTGTGTGATCTTTATGTGTGTGTCTGTATTAAACCAGATGAAGTCTGCATTACGAAATTTTATTAAAACAGATGTTCAAACGTATCCAGTGAAAAGTATGTACTACCAACTTATGTAGAAACTTTTAAAAAATAATTCTAAGATCTATAAAATAGATTACGTTAACCATTTAATTATGGTTGAGATTTATATTGAGTAATAAAACTCTCTCTATTGATATTATTTTGTTTAGATCGGTCCAGAGAAAGGCGTGGCTCACTTAGCCGCCGCGGCCATTTTGAACGCACTGTGGGACTTGTGGGCGCGCTTGGAGAACAAACCACTATGGAAACTTGTTGTGGACATGGAACCTGAGGTAATAATACCATAGGATACTTTTTGGCGAAGTTTTTAGGCTCAAACTACCTACATACTGCTCTAGTAGTCCACAGATTTAAAAAAATAACATAGCCTATTAGTTACTTACTTTAATACTTTATTATTTTAATAAAGTACAATGTCTATCATGTACCTACTTACCTTCTACAGATATTCTATACCTGTACTTGTGTATAATATTAGATACAATAATTAAAAAAAAACGGAAAATTTACTTATTTTAGATTAGATGACTGCTGGGTCTAATAAATTAAGTGGAAGGAATTTATTTTTAGATCTAAAGTTCTGCTAATATTTTTAAATTATTTTTCAGGAATTAGTATCTACAATTGACTTCCGTTACATCACTGACGTAATTACAAAAGAGGAGGCTATTCAGATGCTGAAGGCAAAGAAGTCTGGCAAAGCAGAAAGAGTTAAATATTTAATTGAAAACGGATATCCCGCGTACACTACTCAAGTTGGTAAGAAACTCGATAGACTAGACTACGATTGTTATTTCAGTCAGATGGTTCAGTAGCTCACCCGCTATTACAGTTCATACTTCCCAAGAAGCTCAAGAAGGTAGAACTACCTACTACCCGTCCGCCTCAAGTTTGCCGTTACCTCCCGCCGCACACACCCCACCGCACCTCAAGGCACATCCGTAGTTGCTTAGCATATCGGATCTGCCTTGAGGTGCGGACAAATATTCCATTTCACGAAACGCTCGTAAAATCGGCACTAAAACAATGTGTTACAGTTGTACTTTCAAAATACTACCTACCTATTTAATTAACATTGAGGATCGCAGTATGTGGTATCAACAAATAAAAGAGGTCGGTCAAAAAATTATATTCATTATCATAACTTTTTATCATAACATTCATTTTATGACTGTACAACCACGCCAGGCTTTAGTTGATTCAGTATAGTATAAGTTCAATTATTTTGTAATTTTTACACATATAAATTCTTATTTTTGTTTTCAGGTTGGCTGGGTTACAGTGACGAGTTACTGAAGGAATTATGTACCAAATACTTGAAACTAGGTTTCACTCACTTCAAAGTTAAAGTTGGAGTCAGCATTCAAGATGACCTTAGAAGGTGCTCCGCCGTACGCAAATACATTGGCAACGATAATGTTTTGGTAAGTGCAAATATATTATTAATTTAGAAGTTTGGCCTTTGTTTTTTAGAAGGCCGTAGTTTTTTTAGAAGGCCTTTGATCACCAGTGAAACACAATACCAAAGGGAAATACTACATAATCCCTATTTATTTTTCATAAATAAAACATATTTTAATTTGAAGAAATGTTTAATTGGAGGTGAAAATTATTCACATCAGAGGAAAAAACATCAATAAAAAAAGTATAAAAAACAAAAGAAAATTGTTACCGGCCAGTATAGGCGGCCGCGTGGCCTCCTCGGGCGGTCATTCTTGTAATAATATTTTGCTATTTTTATAGATGGTAGACGCAAACCAAGCGTGGAGTGTTGACGAGGCGATCGAGTGGATGAAAAATCTCGCCCACCTGAAGCCGATGTGGATTGAGGAGCCCACCTGCGCCGATGATGTTATGGGACACACCGCTATTTCTAAGGCTTTAGAGTAAGTGGACAATTATTATAGCTACATATTAGCTAAACACATTACATACTTATAATCTTTTTCTTCCTATTTATTGAGGACTTTTGTCCTGACCTGAGAGACATGTCAATCTTATCATACCCTAACTAATGAATATTTCGCAGCGACACTCCACCACCATATAAAATACCATTTTAGCTGCCCGAGACGATGGCTGGCTTCAGGATTTACACTGAAGGATTCCATAGGTCCCACTCATTCATCTCCATATGCCTAATCTTATATAATCCTGATATATACTTCATCATCTACCACCGCACCGCACGTCATCGACATCAGATCATGATCGACATATCCATCCTCACACTTTCCAGAGACTTTACGGTCGGCAGTGCGTTGGTAATGATGCTCTTATTGCAAACGTCCATACTGGAATTTAGTGACTGCTTAACATAGGGGCCGGCCGTATGCTTGTCTGCCACATTAATGGTATCAAAAATGTATTCGTGACGCGTCCAAAGTAAGATGTTGTGTCTAACTAAAAATGTAGGTGGTAATAAATGATTCTTATATTATAGACCTTATGGCATTGGAGTAGCGACAGGCGAGGTCTGCTCCAACCGCGTTATGTTCAAGCAGTTCTTGAAAAGTGGAGGCATGCAGTACTGCCAGATCGACTCGGCGCGCATCGGTGGCATTAATGAAATCCTCTCAGTGTACCTTATGGCCGAGAAACTTAAAGGTAAAATATTTTAATTCCCAATGGGTTCTCCAATTTCCTACACATTATAATTTCCGTGTACGCTGCGGCGTATTAATTTAGGGTTATTCATTATATTCAATAGAAACAATACGTTAAAATTGAAGAATTTCCATTATTTACTGTAAAATTATGCTATCCATTCAAAATTCAAATTCAAAACTTTTATTCAGAGAATAGGTTTTCACAAACACGTTCTCTTGTCAGAGTAAACAGTAATAAATGATTTGTATAAATTAATCTACTCTATAAACTACTACCATTTCGGAAACAAAAGCAAAATGACCACTGGTAAAAAGAAATGGCGAAAGAAAACCAGTTACGGCCTTTTTTGTCATTTAAAAATATATCGTACTTTTCTTTTTTCTTTTCTTTTTCAACATAGTATTTAAAACTAGGTACATACATACAACATTACGTACGCGGAATGTCAATAAATAGTGCCATTAATTTGTCTCAACATAAAATTAAATCTAAAATATAAAATGCTAAATCGGTGTTAAAGATAGGAGCAGACCGCCCGCAAGGCAGCAACCGTTCTCGTGTATTTTCGAGTTGACGTGAGAGTCGACATTATTTACCTATACATATAATACATATATACATTACATTGTTATTATGTATTATTCGTACTGCGATATCGAGTATTACATAAACTATGATAACATGAGATTTTAAGGCCAGTTACATAATTGTTATGTAATTTAAAATGTCAATATGGAAAACAAACATTACCGATTTTGGTCAATATTTCCTAAGTAAATAAAATATGATGGTTGTAAACAACACCAATTTATATAAATCATTATATTTTTCAAATGCTCTAGTTTTCATTTATATTATTGTATAATTTCAGTAAAAGTGTGCCCGCATGCCGGCGGCGTTGGCCTCTGCGAGATGGTGAACCACCTACAATACATAGATTACGTATGCATCTCTGGCACGATGGAAGATCGACTTGTTGAATATGTAGATCAACAACATGAACACTTTGTTGATCCTTGTATCGTCAAAAAAGCCAGATATATGGCTCCAAAGGTAAGATTTTTATAACGTCAACGTTAAGAATAGAAGCATTTTACATGGTTCGTAGGTATTGTGAATAGGGTTAGGCAAAATAGCAGGGACTGACTCCGCTTACCCTTTTTAGGGTTTTGATTGGGGTTTTTGAAAGGGTTGCTACTTTAAGTTGATTAAAAACCAATAAGACTGGGTAACCCAACCGCTTGGGTAAGCATATTAAACGGAAACCCTTTCAAGGGGTTTCCCAACAAATAACCCGAATAGTAGACAAGCATTACAAAAAGCTTTATGAATTGGGAAACCCACTCCGAAGGGGTAACCCACGAATAACACCTTCATAAGCGCTTACCGAAAAATCCTGTTCAAGCGAATTGTGTTTCTGCTATTAAAAATAAGGTCCATGGTATTAGCTATCATAAACCGCGCCTGCGCTCGCTTTACTTAGGCCGAGAGATCGTTTGTATGAACGACCTTGGGTGTCTAACCCCCCCCCCCCCCCCCCCCCCGGCCCCGCACGACAGGCGACATCAAGCGGCTAATAGCAAAAACAAATAATTCAACGATTTTTGGCTGTGATTTTAGTTCAGATATTCGCAGGGGTGGATGAAGGGGGATATGTGTGACGAAAACCATTTTAAAAAGCGGAAACCCAAGTCATGAAAGAGTTTCTCCTTCAAGCTTGGTTATTTCTTTGGATTTTGCTTAAATTTCCCAATCAAATGGGTTACCCACAATACTAGATAAGCTATTCAGTAAGGTTTCCCAATATTTAAGCTTACCTTTTATAAAGGTTTCCCTTTTTAAGGGTTTTGAAATTAAACGGTTTAATCAGTCCCTGCAAAATAGATAAGACTCATCATCTGAAACTTTTACATAGATTTTCGATTGTTTGCATATTGTCAATGGTACGACACAAGTAGAAATACGGAAATATTTTGAGGATTGAAGTAACGCTTCTTTTTACATGCTGAAATGGAAAACATGTGATTCAATTAATCCGTTAGAATTCGAAGCGAATATTTTTAATTTACTAAACTTGTGATGTTACAGATGCCAGGATACAGCACGGAGTTCTTGTCAGATGCCATAGAGAAGTACACGTACCCGAACGGCAGTGAATGGCGTAGGATGTTCAAAGAAGGCGTATTCCCTCCACCAGACGAAGCTGAACTAGTCAACGCGTAGTTCAAACATTTATGTAATTTTGCTCAAATACTCTTAGGAGAAATCTCATAAATGGCGCTATGAATATTTTGTTTCAATAACCATAAATAAGGAACCGTCCTAATGGCTACCAACGATCAAATAGACCACTATCTTTTGTAAAATAAAACAGATGTGTCATATTAAATTATTATTCTGTAGAAAAAATATTTACATGATTTCACTATTTCTGCACTTAAATCTATGTTTTTTTCTGGAATGAGAAAGCGCTAAGTTTTGATTGCTTTGGCGCGTTTGTGGCAGGTGGATCTACACCTGTTATGTGGTCAAGTTTCCTCTTCTGTCCGTTTGTCTCCGGGACATCGGGTTTTGTTTGAAGATTCTTGAACATTCGCACACAGTGCCGTGTCAGTTCTGAAGGTGTTAATTCTGGATGACGTTCCTCCAAACTTTTTTTGTTACGGTTGAACCAATCTACGAATGTTTCTCCATCTTGAGGTTTCAATGGCTGTGACAAAATATTGAATTATTATAGAGAAATATTTGTGGTGGTAAATACCGCAGTAGCTAAATTTAAGATTGACTGCCAAATGCATGTCTAGCCATGCACAGTATAGGGTGCCATATTTACTGTGCTTTGCTTGCTTGCAAATGAATCCAATATCATATTCTATGACATTTGTAAGTTTTCATCAAAGAAATTTTATTTTATCAGTTCGTCGACTATTACTCGGTAACTAGTAGTGCCTACTTAACCGTTATAGTTTTCCTTGTAGGTTTACTATATGGACTACTACCATGATTTATTTCAAATTTTGTTAGCATTGTTAATATAAGTATACATAACAAATTACAGCTTTCTAGCATCAAGCGTCTAGGCGCTAGACCGCGGACGGACAGACGGACATGGCAAAACTATAAGGGTTCCTTGTAGTTTACTACGGAACCCTAAAAAATCATATAATAAACCTATTGCTCATTGCTTAAAATTAACTACAATTAACACTATGCGCTATAGTATTGAGAAATTATTATTTATGAAACTTACGACTAGGGTAACAATCAGGGGCGGCTGTACCTTAAGTGCGCTCGTGCACTGAACTACCAGATTTTAATAGGTTCAGAAAAAAAAATGCTTTATAATCCGATTGACTATCTATTCAATATTAACGAAATTGTTACAAAACAATTTCAACTCTTGGCTAAAGTATTAAGTCTTATTTTCGCTTGTAAAGACAATTCGCCGTGCGCTAGTTCACGCGCACGGCGAATACTCATACAACGTCTATGAAATACGAGCTAAAACGCCTGGCGCGTGAGACAGAGATAGTGCAATAGAAAATGTATGGGAAAATTAGACAGCTCGCGTGCGCCACGCGCACGGGCCGGAGTTTGCCGGCGAACGAAAAACCGAGAGCGGACGACCGCGTCGCGCGTTTGTTTTTGGTATTGTTTAGATTGTGATTTGTGTGTGATAGAATTATAAATTATAATAAACTAACTTATCGTTTTGTGTGTGGGACAGTTGTGTGACTAAATAGCTGTTAAAATGAGCATTAACTTTAACATTGACTTTATTAAAAGCAATAATAAAACTTTTCAACAAAAGATCGATTTAAAATCAGCTGGACCGCCCTGGCCATTTCTACTTGAAACAAGAGTGTAAATCGAAAAATAAATCGTTTAAAAGTGAAATGTATAACAGAAAGAAATGGCTGTGTGGATGTGAGCGTCTCAATACATTATTTTGTTTTGGGCTTTGTAAAGACAAAATGTTGTTTTATTGCAATTTCGAATTGTACTCAGTGAGCTGATAAAGTGCACCACCAGTGCCATGACCCACCAGCCGCCACTGGTAACAATAGTTAACAATATAAAAACATTTGAGGTAAAAAGTGGCTAAATTCATTGTTCAAATGTAAATCTTGCAATAGTGGCGCCAACTATTTTCCTCAAAAAGCTTGTTGAAATAATATTATAAGGCGTAAATGCACACTTACATCTGTATTCTCTGGATTATTAGTAGAGTGTACTTCCACCAAAGTCCTTTCAGTCAAACTGAGGGGACTATTCACATTTTTGCTTGTCTCTTGTTGTTTTCTAAATGGATTCCTGGCACCACCGGGCGATGATTTGATTGGCTATTTAGAAATACGTCATTGTTAGTTTTTAGGTAATCACGTGAACACATTATAAAAATATCAGCTTGCACAGATTTCCAAACCATCGGAAAAAGTTAAAATGGATCAGGACCAAAAAATATAAAAGGTACATACGGCGGGCTTAATAGGCGTGTCACTTTCAAGCTTCTTTTCTTTAGTTTTTTGTGGTATTATTAAACTGGCATTCAAGTCTTGTTCGGTATTTGTGACGTCATACGTCTCCTGAGTATCCAAATCTTGGAAATGTGAATTTTGCGCTACGTTCAGTTTATCCGAATCTCTCTCCCAAGTTTCTACTAGGTTAGTGAGTTTGTCTGCTAGATGCATGCGCCCAAGGCGCGAGGCATACTTCGCTGCGAGTGGCAAAAGTCGCTCGTCCTTCAATAGTTCCATCAGTTCTAAAGCCCGTTGTTCTATTTCGCTTCTACATGCGAGCTGTGGATAATAAACACAATTATTTATACCAACTTAAGATTAAAACTTTTTTTAAAAGATAAACAAATTTTTTAATGTACTAATCAAATTCGAAAGTTTAAAAACAACTTCTTTTGCACATTCTTTTTAATGTGCAGTTTTTTTACGTTTCAAACGATCATGCGGGTCGCCTGATGGTACGTGATTACCGCTGCCCCTAATGCATAGAGACCAGAGGAGTCACTGGTAGACTAAAGAGTGAGGGCAAGAGTTGGGTTTCTTAAATTTAATAATGTACTTACAGCGAACAATTTCAGTGCAGTCTCCCGTGCCATTTTCACGTCGACATCAGCTGTCGTGTGCGCCCATCTGACTAACTGTTCTTCATATTGTGTTTTCTCAGATTCTAACTCACACAGTGGTATCTTGAAAAATAAAATTATACTCATAAATATATATAACACTGAGTTTTAAAGAAATTAGAAGCTATAAAATCTAATTCATTTATTCAGACTCCAGGCCCACTTTGTTAGTAACAATATTAATCTTATAACTAATGTTAGAAACCTATTATGTTATGCAAGTCACTGGTGCGCCAACCCATTTGAAATTGCACAACAGCGACTCACATAAACACAGTCCACCATAATTCCAATCATGCTCAAGATGTTATTGGAACTGGCAAAATAAAATGTATTATTCCATAAATATTTACCTGAATGGACAATTCAGTTACTATAGGTTTGGGTGCAGTAAGAGGGAAAGTGGTACCTCTGCATAAAATAGCTCGTACTTTTTGCGTAGGTTCACAAATCTATAAACAGACGAAAAAAAAGGTTGAATTAATTTAAATCTTCTTCTTGTAGCTATAGAACTGAGATTTGTATAAATTTTTAAGTAAAATTAATTACTACACATCGCCACAGAGGACGTGTTGTAGGTTTAATCACAGATACACATGCATTCAAGACTTTATTACACCGACTTAAGAGCAAAATTGTATGCATGTCGTTGCAGCCTACGTACTTATATTATTGAGTAAAGGAGCTCAGTGTTATATAACTTTATTGGACCAATTATAACATTAGCGAATATTTTAAAACAATGATTTTTACTCCCACGTTGAATGTTACAATTTGACCATAAGGTCGTAAAGCGGAGAGTACATTGTAATTATTGTTTGTGGATGAGATAATCAAAACTTACCGACACAACAAACCAAGTGTCTGACACTCCTCTAGAATGCGTACTTGTGTCGCATATCGGCATCCAAACACCACTAGCTACGTCATACAAGCGTAATATACCGGTGTTGTCATACGTACATGGCGACCCCACATCTGTAGTACCGATCCAAGTCAATTTGGAACTTGGCGTAAGTGGTAGAGGTATTGTTTTACTACGAACTTGTCGTCCTGAAAAAATATAATAAAATATACAGAGGCCTTGGTATGTCCATGAAACTTAATTCTCAAAAATGCGTAGAGTAATTTATTGAAGGTTCTTCATCAACATTGGATACGTAATACAAATATTTTAGCACCATTAAATACGATATCAAAATGTTCCAACAATTAAAGAAGAGCACCACTTGCGTAAGAAGCTAGCTAATAATAACGAAAATTTAAAAAGTGATTTTATTTTTTATTATTTTTATTCGTCTGCCTGATTATGCACATCTTCGAAGTCACTGAATAGATTTTAATGCTGTTATCACGCAAGTTTTGGTCGATTTCCTGGAGTGACCTACCTCTGGCCCTCATCCTCATAGGCGAAGAAGACGCTTCAAGGCGTCGATAATATAAAAACCAATAAAATATATTATTATTATTGGACAATATATATTATTTTATATTATTGGACTATAAAGCTTACCGTTCATAGCTATGATGTCCATAGCGAGATGTTGATCCGATATTCCGGGGTCGGTGCTGTGATACACGACCAGAACTGTCGTGTTATAAGCCGCTAAAGCCACCACTGGACCCGCTAATGATATTACCTGAAATTATTATGTAAACTATGTTTGATTCATTGATAGTTAGGCACAGATATCAGAATACAAGAGATATGGTTTGTGGGCGGGGCGCATGTCGCCATTTTCTGCACAAATGTGCAGGAACTTGACATAGTCATAGTCGATACTTCCGTTACAAATATTGTCCATTGCTTGTTTTGGATACGCGTTTTTCAATGTTTTGCGATATGCACGTACAATGGAATGCAAACGTAACGATAATTACAATGTTGTGAAAATATCGTGGTACTGCCGCTTGTAGCTTCCGCGATCTGTCAAAGTAAATGGCCTATAATACACTTCTTACTTCTGTGTTCGTAATCGAACTGCAAATCACGGGCTTACGATTTGTGTGAGTGTGACTGTCGGAGATTATTCTATGAATGTGTTAAAATGTAACTGTGTGTGTAAGTGGCGACATCGGTTCCGGTACAAAAACCGTCTTATTACATTTCTCCTTCTTTCTGTGTTCTGTGATAGTTAGGGTTTATTTATTAGTAAATATAAACTTTACCGACTAATTCATTAACGCTTTTCTGACATTTAAAACTTATGGGGCGACATATCGGACTGCTTGAACTGCAGTCAGGATAAGATGCTTCAAGCCGAGACTGCATAGTGAACCACAGTCTTTACATACACCCATAATCTATGCGCCGGTGTGCGGTCAAAGTTTGAAGTAGTTTTATTATTATTATTATAGGGTGGGACGCCTGCGGGGCACAGGCGGGTGTTCAAGTCGCTATTTGGACTCATTACACCCTATTCCCGAAAGCTGCTGTTTAAGAAGCTGTTTACTATGATTGCAAGACTGGTTCGTGCCGATCAATGGCTAACTGCTCGAGTAGTCTGTCATAAAAACTAGAAATCACTTTTTTTGCCTCATCTTTGGAATGACACGAAGTGGTATTCTGAACATACCTGTCGCTGAGTACCCATGGGCGTGAAGAGGCGCAGCAGACGCGCGGTAGTAGCGCAGCACACGAGCCCCGCGCCCGCCGCCACGCACAAGATCTCTTCGGTGTCGGGCATCGACACCGACCATTCCTTGCTGCTGCCCACTAGTGATATGCACACTAGTTTGCTGTTGATATAAAAAATATCTTAATATTATAAACATGGAATCATTTGGTGAGGCAAGGATGTGGACTTATTGTGGCTGAGATATTACAAGTCAAAAATGACTGATAGTTCCAAAGCTTACATTTCATAGATTACATATAAATATGATAATATTGCAATCGATTTGGACATGAAAATCCACCACACTTGTATAGGTACTAACTACTTTACTCTAATATTTTTTACGAAATATTCATGTTAACCAAGTTTTCAATACACATAAACTTTACTATGATGAGCAAAATAAGTTATGTTCAGTTAAAAAGAAAATCTACTAATAGTGTTTCTAAACTTACCTTGGAGTTTCACAAGCTAAAGCAAGTACACTCGTCGACAAACTGGCCATTGTGTGGTTCAAATAGTTGTTCAAATGTATGCCGTGATGTACGTTTGTATCGTGGAACTCCACGTCTATACTCGATTCGCCATTTCCGACCACATGACACCGGACTATGCCGACATCATTCCAACATAAGTATCTGAAAAAAGTAAACAGTGAAAGCAACATAATTATAAATACATAATATTATATTATACTAGCTAGAGCTCCGCCCTAGCTTCGCACGAGTTTTAGTAAGGATCCATTTTTTTATTTCATATAAGTAATATTTATAGCCTATGTCACCTAGAGATAATGTAAGGTGGCCTCAAAGATAGGAGGACCATTTTAAAATAAAATCGCTTGCACATCTTATAAGTGGATTTCTTGTCAGCTCCGCCCTTTTCTTTGTTACCAAACAGGGTTTTTGTTTATTAGAGCCACATGTGTCCACTGGGATGTTGGATGTTGCAACCAAAAATCATCCTAACGATGGTCCTGCTATCCTCGTGTACTTCGCAATGGAGAAAGAATTTTTCAAATCAGTGCAGTACTTTCGGAGCCTATTCAATGCAAACAAACAAACAATCAAATATTTTATTTTTATAATTTTAGTATACTTAAAATTACAATACTAAGGCCGTTTCAGAAGGTCTCATGTTAACGCTAAGAAGAAAAGTCGGATAATTAATTTGTAATTTCAAACCTGTGCTCAAGATGCGAAGGCGTAGATGAAGGTTGAAATGGGGGCTGCGGCGGCACTGTGGTCGGCGCGGGCGCAGCGTGCCTAGACGCAGGACGAGACTCATCGTGGTCTAGATTCAATCCTAGTGTTTCGTTCTTAATCTTTTCCAGTGATATAGCGTTGTCATCATCACTATCGTTTGCTCCGAGCAAATTGTCAACAAGGTCATCATTGTCTGAAAATATAATTGTATCAGTATTAAAAAAAAAACTATTTGTGAATTGATTTGAAACATTTTTTATATACAAGATGTGTTGTGTTCTTAAAATCACATCAAACAATGGGTCTAGCAGTCGATCAATGATAATTCTACATACATTGCATATTATTTCTAGTGTTGGTACATACAACCGTCACGGATGAAATATTAAAAACTAGACTTTCATAGGTCTGGGTGCTTTCTATGTATAATAACTTAATAAGTATTAATTTACAAAACAAAAAGAATTTATGTGAATGTTGATAAACAATCTTTTTTTATTTTTTTATTTTCTATACCTAAATTGTTTAAGTTTATGCAATAAGTAATCTGAATATAGATTTTATTTTATTTATTTATTTTATAATCTAGTACAGTTGCTTAGTTTGAGACTAGATGGCGTTGTGTGATTTGTCCAAGAATATTTATTAATTTATAAGCACACACATTTGTTTAAACATCATTATATATTGCGTCAAAAAACATTTATAATCATACTAATATTATAAATGAGAAAGTGAGTTTGTCTGTTATTCCTTCACGGCTTAAGCAGCCGATCATTATGAAAATTTGTATACATATTGTCAGGGGTACAGAGCCCAAATTAGGCAAATTTTTACGCGGGCGAAGCCGCAGGTACCACCACCACCAAAAACATAAGCAAAGTGATCATACAAAAATAGTTCTTTAAGTCTCAGGTGCTTTGTACACTTTAAAGAAACAGAAAAAAGGGTATAGATATAAAATGAGTTTCATGCAACAACTAGAAAAGTTTTGGTTCTTCCATTCATATAAAACATGCATTGCATGTTTTTTATTACCATCATCTCTCTCAACCATTTCTATATCATCCATATTGTCTGCATCTTCGCCAGATCGACTGCTATCCTTGCCATAACAGTTCACCAGTGTGCCAAGTTGACCCGCAACATCACAGTAGGCTAGGACTCCATTACCTGAAATTATTACAACCAAAATGGTTTTAGGCTTCATTCCGGGTACATAGCTCATGCACTCAAATGCTTAGTCCGTCGCTCTGTGGACTCAGCCGAGACAACATCCGCCCAAACATCCCAGTATTTTATACACAATATTGGCCTCATTTCCCGAAGTAATACAGTCATTCAAATGCAGTATATATTTGACAATCTGATTATATTGTTTATGAATCAAATCATAGATGCAAACTCATAATGAGAATACTACAGACAAATTTTTGATTGAAAATTTAACAAGTATTATGTTCTAAGCTAACACATATTCCGACTGTGGCATCTTGTATTATAGCGATGATTAAAAATGGCTATCGAAAATGACACCTTTCTTGGAATTCACAATGAATTTAATCAGACAGATAGAGGATAAATTTATCTAATTGACTCATAAATTTTTTAATCACCTTTAGGATTCCATGTTATAGCAGAAACATTGTGAGAGGTTGGATGATCAATGATGCCGTTGCAAGCCCCTGTTTGCACCACCCAAACTGCTATTTGGCCTGCTATTGTGCTGCCAGCCAAATATTGGCCACACGGCGAAAAAAGACATTGAGATATAGCACATTTGATCTGCAAATAAATTACTTTTAATATTAACTTTGAATTACAATAATTGTTTCCTTAAATAAACACAAACCATTTATTTAGAGCTAGTTTGCAAGAAATGTGGAGATACATGAATATCTAAATATGCCAAGAATCAAAGATGAGGTAAACAAATACTGCATGAAATATAAAGAAAGACTCCAGAAAACACAAATAATTGACTTGATTTGTGTGCTTCCGAGACCACCAGAGTTAATCCTAACAATGACAGCACTAGGCTGAAACTATGGCAAATATTGCAACTGGATCAGAGGCAATTGGGGGTGGACTCTTTTAATAAGCGGGGAGAGTATTTGCTGAGACACCCCTCGAAAACACAATCAAGACATAAAATCTGATTATGGCTGAATAGCAGATGGCAGATATAATCTAAGATAAAAAAATAATTGAGACTAGGCCTTCACAGGCATTTACTCTAGTCATTTACAAATTAATAAGGAAGTCCAGAATTAAAATATTGCAATTAGCGGTGTATTCCTATAAGAACAAATAATAGATAACATTTCTTACCGAGCTTTGTGTAAAAGTCATCCGTTGTCCCCAACTCTCACAATCTAATAAGACAACTTCTCTGTTGTTCGGATATGCTAAGTACTTTCCTTCTGTGGGCTCAAAGTCCATTCGACCTTAATATAAATAATACTTATTTACATGGAGAAAAAAGTGACATGTTTAACTAATAAATATTAGAACTATTGACGACCTCCGTGGCGTAATGGTTACCACGCCAGACCGCCACCCAGGAGGTCCCGGGTTCGATCCCCGGTCGGGTCATGATGAAAAACGAACTTTTTCTGATTGGCTTCGGGTCTTGGATGTTTATCTATATATGTATTTGTTATAAAATATAATATCGTTGAGTTAGTATCCCATAACACAAGTTTCGAACTTACTTTGGGGCTAGCTCAATCTGTATGGATTGTCCCTATATATTTATTAAAAAAAAAAAAAAAAAAAAAAAAACTATACACTTATATTCGATTCGCATACATCACAAGTATTTAGCTTCCAGTAATCTCATTGTTCCCAGAGATTTATAGAATAACTTGTACTTAAGTTGGTTCAATTAGCACAGCCCACTAAATACTATTTTCTGTAGTGTCGGTGCAATGAAAGATATGAATCAATCAATGAAGTCGAATTTGTGATAGTTTCCATTATCACAAATTCATTTGACAAGAGTAAGAGACAGAAGAAAGCAACATATTTATTTTATTTTATTATAAATCTTGAGTTTTAAAACTTTGTATCATTTCAAGGTTTAAAAATATCATAAAAATACTTACAAAGCGCTTTAGCAGCGTAAAATGTATTAATTTTCTGTACACATTCCATTTCCTTCACAACTTTTTGTGTGTCTATGTCCCAAATCCTCATCACTGCGTCTCCACTAGCAGTACTTGCATATTTCATGTTAGGGCAGATTGCGATGCTCAATACCGGGCCTTTGTGTTCACCCATCACAAATAATGGTGCTCCACCTTCCAAACTGCAGATTTTTGCTTCCATATTCTCTGATGAGCAACCCAATGCCTATAAAAATAAAATTTTATATTGATAACAAATTAAACTGATTTAGTTTGATTTAACTACAAGCATTTCTACAAAATATGAATGAAAGAAAAATCACAAACATTTTAAACTTGTTAGGAAAGAACTACATCAAACTAAAAACAGGTTGAGACCTTACTAGTCTTACATAATGTGGTGGATAATTTTGTATAAAAAAACAAAAATATAACACACATCAATTTTACTTGTGGATTTGATTTGTGTGACCGGTGCCGTGAACCTGGTGACGATTCCATCTTTATCGAAGGCCGGGAAAGTGTAGGCTTGAACAGCATGATTGTCTGTGGCTACATACAGCCTCTTGTCTTTGAAGCATATTGCAAGTGCACTCTCCCCCACACAATGAGATGTGGGGTCATCATCTTCAATACCCATCCATATTCTAACATCTCCATCATGTCCACATGTTATTATTTGCCTAGAATTGTATAAAATAATAAAAAAAACATGTTATACTACAAGACTTACTATAGGTGGATTCACAAATACTTGAATTTCCAGCCTGTTAAAGTAGTACATGGAACCTTAAAACAGGGTTATAACGATAACGTTTCCAAAGTAAAAATACGGTAATAAGTTATTATAAATAAAAATAGGTTCAAGTTTTTAAAAATTACGTGTGCTTACTTTCCGTCTTCTGTATAACAAACATCCGTATGGCCCTCAGCGTGAGCATACCTCAACGGTTTGCTTTCAATTTTCATTTTTATGCCTATACCTACCTTGCCTATAACATCAATCTATAAATAATTTTATATAAATGAAAAAATGAACTTCTGTATTTTATTTTTGTTCCCAATGTTGACTTGACTTTTTTTGACATTTGGTTTTGGCGCGAAATAGAATAGTATTTTTTTTTCATTTTTACTGGTCTGGATATAAATCCTTTAAGCCAAGGCGTATTCTTGTCTTCTGTGCTTCTAATCTTATGGCGGAACAGGGTTGCCAGATTCAATTTTATGATTTTCCCCAAACTGACTTTTATTTTTCCCCAAAATGATACGTTTTCAACAGAAAACCCCCAAAAGTTTTGTTACAAATAAAAGGGGTTAAAAACTGCCTTTTCCTCACTTCAGATGTCGCTTTTGTCTAATTTTCTATACATTTGACAGCTATCAGTCATTTTCCATACTATTTTTTTTGCCAAGACGAGCCAAGCGGAGCGCAAGGGCACTACCTACCTTTTCTCGAAACGTTTCGTCGTTTTTTTGAACTCTCATAACTTTGGTTTGGATGATGCTATAAATAGTTAAAATTTTCAAGATAAAATGACACCAGTACAATCATTGAACATTCAAAATTTGAATGTCGTAGCTATTATACTTTAGATTTTATTAATGTCTAAAAACCACCGATTTCGTCACTGATTCACTCATTGACTCATTGATCATCAAAATTCTTAAGGTACTTCCTGAAGTCCTAGAACGCCAAAATTTGGTAGTAAGCTAATATTACTACAAACACAACAAAAAAAATCATAAAACTTGGAACTTTCATCCCCCAACCCTTTAACCTAAGGGATGGAAGTTTGTATGAGATTTCCGCTTCCTAATATCCTAGAAAGCTGAAATTTGGTATGTAGGCTAGTATTAGTACACAAACAACAAAAATATCATAAAACTTGGAACTTCACCCCAAAAGAAAAAAAATATATAAGCAACTTACAAAAAGAAATGGAATCCCACCAAAAACATTTTCATGTAAAATGTTGCCAAGACGCGACCATATGAGTCGCACTGTCAAAAAGTTATCAGATCTCATGTAGAGCCAAGCTTCTAACTATACACGCCCTACCTCTACAAGGCCTAACTTCACAAACTCTACACCTTAATCAATATATGTGGTTTGGCCATTTCGCTACATTCACATAGTATCATCATACTTTTCTGTTATACATTAGTTCTTGTAGTATGTAACGAAACGGCAAACACACATATTTTGATTAAGGTGTAAAGTTTGTGAAGTTAGGCCTTGAAGAGTTAGAAGCTTGGCTCTACATGAGATCTGATAACTTTTTGACAGTGCGAGTCATATGGTCTCGTCTTGGCAACATTTTACATGAAAATGTTTTTGGTGGGATATAATTTTCCTCAAAGGTAACTCGGACGGTTCTTAAGATTCTACTTTCATACAGTAATCTTAGTCTCCCTTTGAGCGGTTCTTGAAACCTGAGCCAACATGTAGTACGTCATTAAATGTCATATTATATCTAAAACATTATTAGATAACAAGGGAAAATGAGGAAATCATGAATGTGTGGTTTGTTACCTTTTTGGCAAACTCTTAAATGTGTAGTTTAGATAGTGGTGGAAGATTAGTATGGGAATTAGTATCTCTGAACTTATCCATGGTAGGAATTTCAGGAATATCGTCCTGAAGTTCGTCTTAAACTCCGATAAGGTTTTTTCCTCTTTGGTTCGTGACAAGCCCACCACACATTCCCACCACTGTGTCTCCTGTGTAGCCAGGATCAACAACGGCGACCTCAGATAGACAATAAGCAATGAAGCTTATTGACGTCCCGGGGGAGAAAACTACAGCTGTCTTGGAACTCACAACGAATTTAATCAGAAAGAAGATAGTCGGAGTAGGACGTATTGAAAGGACTTCCCTCCTTAACAACTACGTGAGAAACAGCAATTTGAAGCAAAAGGCATTATACCCTAGAGAAATGGCAAATCAAGTGAGTTCCTCTTTGGTTCAAAACGTTCAAAACAAAAAAGGCATAATACTAGATAGCTAGACTTTATAGAATAGTAGAGAGAGAGACAGCAGCTTTTTAAATGGCTCTGGATTGATTGTTACACTTTAGCCAGGATGTTAGTCCAAAAAAGATGGTTAGGTTAGTATAAAAGTGCAAAAAAATTCGCTAAAATTCCCCATCACGTATTTTATTTCCCCAAAATTTTCCCCAAAGATTCTATTTCCCCAGTTTTTCGCCGAGAGTCAAATTTTTCCCCAATATCGCGAAAAAAACCCCCAATCTGGCAACCCTGTGGCGGAAACACACTACCGTGTCGGGGCGTGTCGTGTCGCGCTCTGTCGTGACGGTGGGTGTGCACACTTACGTGTCATGTCGGGGCGCGATTCTGTTCAGAAATGAACGAAATAAACGCCAGACGTTTATTTCTTTCATTTCTGAACAGAAGCTCGCAGTGTTTGCCTTTGTCTGGGTGTTTTCTATAATGTATAATGGTATTTATTTACAAAAAAATGTATTTAAGTATATTTATCAGGAATCTACTATCTAGTAACTCATTATCACGCTGCAAAAACAAATAAAAAAAAAAAGCGTCCACTTGTTCGCGACACGAGCCGCGCGCGGGAATAGAAACACATTTGCAGGGCGTGTCGTGTCGCGTCATAATCCCCCCCCCCCACCGCCGTGGCGCAATCGGCGGCCAGCAGTCCGCGCCACGACACGACACGCCCTACAAATGTGCTCCTACCTAACCATATAAAATGTATGAACGCGATATGCTTCTGGCGCGACACGACACGCCCCGACACGGTAGTGTGTTTCCGCCATTAAGCCCACCATTCACACGCAGATTGGTCCGGCGGATTGGTCGGCCATCGGACTAATCCGCCTGTGTATGGAAGCGACGAACCGGTTCGCCAGACTGTCAAATGGGTTGGCGTCGGGCTCGTTGCGAGCCGCGAGCGCCTGTCGAACCCCACATGCCTTACTTCGAGTGGAGGGTTCGTGCAGTGTATGGGCAACGCCGGATTGGTCCGCGGTCGAGTCCGGGTTGCGAATCGGGTCCGGGTTCGTGTAGTGAATGGTGGGCTTTATGTCTGAACACAGTCTCTGAGTCAAGAGTTCAAGACCACAGACATTAATCAAGACATCCCGAAGGTGGATTTTGAAGTTAGCACGTTAACGCACTTTTAATAGTTCGATCTATTAAAAGTGCGTTATGGTTAGGGTTTCTTTCCCGGGTTCCCGATCCCGGGAATACCCGGGAAAACTATCGATCCCGGTCCCGGGAAATTCAGTCGGTAATTCCCGATCCCGACTTTCGGGAAATAAATCAAAAGTTTTGTAATATTGGTAGGTATAGAGTGGCATCTCCGGGGTGAAATCGGCATCTATGGAAGGTGCTGCCACCGCAGGGGTGGGTGAACTAAAATTGTAAGACTTAACAAGGATTTTCAACTATTTGAGGCCTCCCGGAAACGTACACCGAATCTGGAGTTACTGTACAAAGCTCTGTTGTCTATTAAACCAACATCCACAGAGAGTGAAAGAACGTTTTCGGTAGCAGGTAATTTGTAACTTTCAATCATAAATAAATACGAAGTTCAATGAAAAAATTTTATTATTTTATTCCACTTCCCACCTTCGGTGTCGGTCAGCAGCGTCGACGCGTGGTCTGTCCGCTCGTATTTTAATAACATAAAATTTACAGAAAGGAGTTTAAACGTAATAATGCACATTTTTATAAATTCCCGAGTCCCGGGAATTCCCGGGAATACATATTTTTCGTTCCCGAGTCCCGGGATCGCAAAAACCCCGGGAATTGAGAAACTCTAGTTATGGTCCACTCCAATCACATTTACTTATCAATAATAAAATTTAAATATTGAAATTTTTCTAATCACGAGCCCAAGTGAACGCTATCGTAGTTGGCGCTATGAAATGAAATGAAATCGTTTATTTCAGAAATTAGACCTTCACAGGCACTTTTTCTTGTCATTTACAACTTGTTTAAATAAAGAAAATAAACTACGTTATACTACCACCATTAAACTCTTACCGCTAAACCGAGGCTAAACCAAAATACCTAGTAAATAAAGTTATTTTTCTTCTTCGTTAGCAATGGCAACAATTTCGACTTCTATTATTCTCTTTGCTCGAAAAAAAAAATCTTTGCTCGACACTCGACTTGATCGAATACGGAAAAAAAACGAATGTTCCATTCCATGAATTTCAGAGTTGCGCCGTTGCGTGCAATGATGGTGCAATGACGAAATTAGTGTCACGATGACATGAATGAAACAGAAATTCAGGCAGTTCAGTAATTGAATGACACATACATAACCCTTCGAGCTCTCATGCCTTCCTTGATATAATTCACTCACTTCAGTTCATACTTCACAATTCACATTACGTTTTCGTTCTGGCCGGTACTGTTCGTAGCCATCAATAAGATCGCAATCGTATAATACTTTTTTAAGTGATTTCATTAATAATTTATTAATAGAATTTTCATCAGTCTTGCGTAAAAAGGTAAGAGAAACAAATATTACAGGCTTATTTTTTAGTACAATAAACTTACGTGTGCAAAAATGATGTAATTTTAGCACGCTAAAACACCATACTTCAACCTTGAATTTAATTTGGCGAAGCTTTTTTTGCTTACAGCTCCCGGTTTTTAAATTGATTAATGACATTTGAGACTACTTTAATGTCCACTTTGTTTTTATGCCAATTATTTTTACCAATTAAAATTATTTCAATTATTTTCTAGTTATAGAATTGAGTAGAAATAGAATTGAGTATTATTAGTATTTCTTTTTTCCAAAATAGCTAGCCAGACAATTTAATTTAATTTTACATCATAGTCACCGGGCTATTTTATTACTAAGTTTTAAATTGCGTCCGGGTTTTCGAAGAAAAAACTTTAACGTTTCTTCTTTTTGATAATTTTTTCTCTATGTATGCTTAGTAGGCAAGTACAACGTGGCGAAAATATTTTACTTGTTTACACTATGTTCTTTTATTTTAATACAATTATATTGTAGGTAGGTATATCGGAAATGTACAGACGTACCTGCTCATTTCCAATAAAAAATTATTAATATTATACCAATTAGTAGTAATCTATTAATGTGGTGGGTATGTTATAAAACCCACGTAAAATATAATTCTATGATATTATTTACTTATTTCACTTTTGTCGTGCCTTGCTGTCGTCGGCTCACCTGTCTAATTACTTTCATGGAACTAACTAACAGTTTCTTGCCGTTCCGTAGCCAATAATTCCGTGCTAATTATTTTATGGCTTGAACGAATAATTCTTAACTGTCATGTCTAATTTATTTATTTATGATGTACTTCTTGTGAAAAGAAAAGAAAAATACACCTTAATTTAGAATTAAGTACCTACACTTTGCTCTCGATTACCAAGAAATAGCTTGATAGCTCTTCTAAGTAGAGAAACCATGTATCGGCTGGCTCCGCGCGATTGATTATCCGGTGCGGGTAAATTGCAACATTTAATTTTTAATGTAAACCGTCGTATTTATTAAGATTTAGCATGAATATAGGACGTAGGGAGACCTCCCTTAACACAATTATTAGAGTATTAATAAATTGTGAACGAATGAATAATTTACTAGGTATATCGCCGAAATTTTAATTTATAATGTCACCGTGGGGAATGAAAGGGTTAATTTTACCCTATCGTGTCAAAACGAGTGAGTAATGTTTCACGATAAACAAAATTCCAAGAACGAAAAAAGACAGGCCCAGTGGTCGAATGCTTTAATAAAAGGGCTACGTACTTGATGGCTATAATGGTCACTTTGCCCCTAGGGCCCTGAGTTCGAATTTTGCGTTGTATTTATTATTATTATATGTATTTATTAAGTATGTAGGTAACTACTTATACATATTTATCAGCAATCTACCTAGTACAATACCTACAACTCCTATGTACGCTTTGCTCAGTTTGGGACTATAGATGACGTTGCCTTGCCGCGTGATTTAAAAAAAAACACTTCACTCACACAACTATCGAGCACATTGGAATTTCGAAATGAATCTACGAAATTCGAAAAAATATTGTCGCTGAGCGACGATAAAGTCGGGATAAGGAAAATGTTACAAAATAAAACTACGTTTTTGACTTAGAAAGGTTAGGCTACAGGGCAAAGCATTAAACCGATCACCTTTGTTTTAGGCTCAAATTTCTTATAGCTGACTAAATTGTCCAGAGGAGTTTTTCCTCAATTTTGTTATATCATTCTTCGTTTCCAAAATATCGAGCGCCAAAATTAAAAATTCGGAAACAATGATTTTAATTTCACAATTTCGGCCATAACTTTTTCTTTTTTACTTTCTCAAATAATTCTTTTTGCACCCTACAGCTCTCGTGAATACGCGTCTTTTGAGGCTTTTTTGAAAATTGAATATAATATCTTCACAACTCTCCGAGATATAGGTAAGGGGATCGCCTGGGATCGCACTTTTTCGTGAAATCGGAGCATAGACTGGAGCGAACGAAAATACATTTCCAATGTCAAAATCAGTAGACTTAATTAATTCAGAGTTCATTTTTAAATGCACAAGTTCAGATTAAGGAATAACCTGTGTACCTATTGTAAATCGGTGAGGTCAGTAACCTCTTTAACTAATGAAAAATTGATAGGTACCTAGTTAACCCAAACCTACTCTTGAACTTTATTGTATTATTGCATGCAATGCAACAAATGTAGAAAGTTCAAAAATTCATATACCTAATATGCTACGGCAATTAAAATAAACAATATGTACGAAGAAATAGAAAATAATTAACTCGTTGGGAATCGAACCGAACTCCCCTGGTTTTAAATAAATGTCACAATACCTACTCATGCATGAATCCCTTTTGAATCGCCTAGGTACTAATAAATAGATTAATTCGAACTTACACAGCCACACAGGTCGTTAACTGACTTTTTTTTTCATTTGACAAGATGGCACAGAACGGGTTTTTAGAACAAAAAGCGGGTTTCGCTACCATCGCTATTCACGTCGGGCAGGATCCGGAAAAATGGAAATCCGCAGCCGTTGTTCCGCCTATTGTTACATCAACTACTTTCAAACAACCAGCGCCAGCTGAACACACGGTAAGTACCTAGTACCTAGTAGGTAACTAAGTAGAAAATATTATAGGAGCACGCCTAGCATCCTCAAAGCACGACAAAGCACCCAAGGGGTCAATCTATGCGTTAATACCAGTTAATACCTAGTAATCAAACTTGTGTGCAAATTTTAAACGATCAACATTGATTCCTTACAAGATTCCAAATAAGTTTAGCCTCTTTGAAATGTCCCTATAAATATTTATTTATTTATTTGAAATTTAGTTAGTGCACATACTTTTACATTTTAGTAACACTGTCCTAAAATGGATTACGGTCGAATTAACGTTTGCCGCGCTAATCTGATAAGAGATTGGCTCATGTAATCCGTATTATAAGCTAATATTAGTATAAATTACGTGAGAGTGTGTTAGTGTTATGGAATTCACTTGTCCTTCGCGACAATATAAAAAAATGATGACTAGAAAGTAATTAAGTACATACTATACAATATAAATAGACACTATTGATTAAAAAAAATCTAGTAAATCCATTTACGCAATATTTAAAAATCTTTACTTAATCATATTTAAGGTCTGGGTCAACTCTTTCCTTTGTTGACTGTACTGTACACCTACCTGGCATCCACATGTCACATAATCCACATTAATTAGGTGATCTTTTTTCATCTTTTGCAACTTTTTAAAATCAAACTTATTTTTTACATAAAGACCTTATTCTCATCACAAAAACCGATTCTATTTTGATTCAAATTCAATCGCTGTCTCACTCATACAAAATAGGAATTGAACGGGACAGCGAGTGAGTTTGATTGAATCGAAATAGAATCGGTTTTTGTTACGTGAATTGCCCTCAAGGAGATGTAACAAAATCTAATTCGTAATTAAATTTCAGGGTTTTGAATATGGCAGATCTGGTAATCCAACAAGAAATACTTTAGAAGAATGCTTAGCAGCTTTAGAAGGCGGTAAATATGGTCTCACCTTTGCTTCTGGACTTGGTGCGACCACGACGCTTGTCTCCTTATTATCGAAAGGAGACCACATCGTATCGAGTGATGACTTGTATGGAGGCACTAACAGATTATTCAGGTAATTATAGCCACGGTTTCGCTCTTTCAGTTTTCGCTTTTCTTTTAAGAGTATTCTAAAGGTAATATTCCGATCGCGTGAAAATTGCTGTATTTTTAAAATCCAGGTGTACCGTATCATGTGATTTGACTTGCGCAGTAGACGATTTCTATACCATTTTACTAGAAATCGTCTACTGCGCAAGTCAAATCAGCAACCCATCAGGTCCCATCTCTCGTGGCGCGGATTGTACGTACGTGCACCAAATTTCCAAGCAAATTCGTCGATTTGTTTTAGCGTGAAAGAGTATTAAACATCTGTAGGAAAACTTGCACATTTATATTAATAATAATAATCATACTATCGGTTATAAATAGTTATAATCGGTTAATATTTATATTGCCGCAGTATTGTCTTTTTGATAATGTTATCCTGTGATGATAATGTAGATAAAACATGCATTGTTTACTTATAGATGGCCAAGTTGATTATAGTGTCACGGGAATTGTCATTTATTTGTCAAACTAATTTGCATATGGTTACATATAATTCTTATTTACCTCAACTACTCATTAGGCGGCGGTTTATCTATCCTTCGAGTTTATCATTCAAAATTCTAAAGCGCTCTAATAATCTCTAATATTCGAACGTAAAGATCAAAGTTAATAACAAAAATCTTTACAAATGAGCAATATTTTTTTGTTATAGTTAAATTGTAGTAAAAGTCATAAACAATATCTATCGTTACGTCTATTAGGCTGCTTCTAGTCCAGGGGCCCGATTCTACTAAACAAATGCACCAATAGACTCTCAATGGAGTCTCAATAGAATGCCGATAGTGTATCAGTGGAATAGTAGTTAAACATTATGTTAGTGTTTACAAAAACTATTCCACTGATATACTATCGGCATCCTATTGAGACACGATTGAGACACCATTGAGAGTCTATTGGTACATTTGTTTAGTAGAATCGGGCCCCAGGTTTGTGCAAAGAAGCTGAGGAGAGCTGAGGAGTTAAGCGAGGCAAAATCCTCCAAACTACTAAGTAATCTGTGCCGTCGTCACCAAGAAAAAAGTGGTCGGGGCCGAACTTAGAACTCGTTACCTAAAAATAAAATTTTGTTTTAGAAATGTTGCAGCAAACCAAGGAATTGAAACTAGTTTTATAGATTTCACGGACCCGGCAATTGTGACCAAGTCCATACGAGATAACACGAAGGTATGTTCCATTTATGAATATCACCACACTGGTATGAAGTACCACTTACAACACAAATCTTCATAAATATTTCGATAGATTTATTATCCGTTCTCAAGCATTCTCTTATATGTATCATATACAGGATGACAGGGTTTATGACCTATTCCTGGTTAAACTAGAGGTCATTTGCAACAAATTATCCCCCATCAATAGGGGGTCGAAAGTGACCGGTTACCGAGATATTGGTGTTTAAAAGCAGAACCTATGAAGTTTTTTTATAAAATAAAACAATCAACAACAAACAACAATCTTCAAACTACAAACATAAATTTCGATTTTCTTTAACATGGGATGCCAGGGGAGGCTCGACATATCCTGTATTGCTAATGGTACCTTTTAAGGAAAAAAAATGGAATAGTACCCATCTTTGATCTTGGAAATCTGCTACCTGCTACGTGTTATGACAATTTTTTTCTTTTGGTGCAAAATTAATCGATATTTTTGCCTTTTTGGAAAGGCCATGAAATTCCGCAGTTATTTACATAATTTGTACGCCAAGTGTCATACATTTTTTTCGTGTAATCCATGTCGATGGTAGAAGGTGCGAAAAAAGTATTCTAAGTTTTGTCACATAAGACCTTATTATTTCGGGGATAATAAACATTTAAAACTCGCATTCTGATTAAAAATAGTTGCTAGTTCATCAGCTTCCAAAAATGTGTCACTTGAGTGCGGAGAAACAAATAGTATTTTAGTTAAGGGGGATTTTCCATTGCAAGTCGGAAAAACCTAAAACACCAATATCTCGGTAACCGGTCACTTTCGACCCCCTATTGATGGGGGCTAATTTATTGCAAATGAGCTCTGGTTTAACCAGTTTTAAGGAATAGGACTTAAAACCTGTCACCCTGTACATGTATCGCAATGTTCTCAAGCGACCATTCGTTTTGTGCGCAATTTATCTACGGTGTTTAGTAACACTAAGTTATAATATATGTACGAGTTTTGAATTTTTGAAAGAATAGATAAATTTCACACATATTACCGGTCGCTTCAGAACTTAGGAATTCGAGACTCGTCATCGCGCACAAAGTTACATAGTAATATATCTCAATGATAACTTACACAACATAAACACGAAATAAAAATAAAAACAAAAGTATGTAGGTAATTTAGTTAAATAGTTTATCACTGCAATTGTTTCAACCTTAACTTTATCAATGTTTTTTTTTCAACAACTATTTAAGTATAATATGTAGTAACAGGTTATTAAAACAGAACTCATGTTTAAGCTATGATAAGAAAGAATTGATAAGACTGTATGCACGTATGTAAATATTTTTGTGATCGTGTAAACGTCACATATAAGACATTAGTTTGGATAATTGCGTAACTTTCATTTGCAAATACAATGTTATTGAAATTGTTTGTTTATGAAATCTTTGTTGATATTATATTTGCTAAATTCCTACACCCAGTAGCGAAATTCTCTCTAGGATTATAAGTAGAGATGCGCCGAGTACTCGGTTATTACTCGGTACTCGGCGTACTATAGCGGCATCATTTCATTTGCTTTATCAGAATGTAATGATTTTGAGATGGGAAACGGGCCCTCGCATGTTATATACCTGGAGCCCTGTTCTTCCAAGTTCGGGCTTGGCCAAGCCCTGGTGTTCTCTTGATTCTTCTTAGTAAACTTATTAAATAAGTATGAGACTTTGTTTATGAAAGTATAAATATATATTTATCAATAGAAAAATAATAATTAAGCAAGTGGGTTCTGTACGTTCTGTTAGACTGTATCGAATTACTTATTCGTGTGACTGCATACACTGTGTTTAATTCTTTGATAAAATCATAGAAATTATTATTTCAATTTGCTTCGCTTAGCAACCATAATGGAAAGGGAAACGGGAAAAGCGTTTCCTGCTCCATATTAGGATTAGATGGAGACGTAATGTTTGACGAAGATACTGATTTAACTTTCACTTAGTTCCGTCGAACCTCCACAACTAGAGAATATACTTACCTCGACCTTCTATTGTTTCGATAGATAGATAAATTATTTATTTGATTGTTAACGGTTACAATTTACAAAATACCTAGGTAATTAGATGACATGGATGTTTCATGTGATCTGCTAGTTCGTTTGTTTGTCGTCCTCCAAATTAAACGACATATTCGCCATTTGTGGGTATGCTTTATATAATTGTATTTTTTTTTAGATGGTCTGGTTGGAAACACCTACAAATCCAATGCTGAAAGTAGTAGATATAGCAGCGATAGTGAAAATTGTTAAAAGCAAGAATGAAAATATTATAATTGTGGTAGATAATACATTCCTCACGTCGTACCTGCAGAGGCCTTTTGACTTCGGGGCAGACATAGTTGTATATTCACTAACAAAGTATATGAATGGACATTCAGACGTGATTATGGGAGCGGCGATTGTGAACGACGCTAAACTTGAAGAAAGATTAAGGTTTTTACAGAATGGTAAGATATTTTTAATCATATGCATTCTTTTCTCGAGTGGTAGAGCCGTTATGAAATAAGCTGGCTTGGCCCAGTACGATCACTGTTGCACATTTGAGTTTCATTCGGAAACCCAACCTTCTATCTTCCTAAGTAGATATCATCCTGGATTATGGGCATGGTAGCGATGGTTGTTTATCATGTAATCTACTTTTTACCTTTCACAACGTAAAAAAATTAACGATAAAACTAAAACGCTTCAAACTAATGATTGTCAATTTCATCTAATTCTTCACTACAGGAAAATATTATCCATTAATATTTAGCTTATATTACGATATAAAATATTGCAAGTCATAGTAAAGTCATGGTGGCCTATGATAAAAACATTTTCTCCATATGATTAGTCATAGGGGAAAAATGTTTTTATCTTATCATGCCCAATAAATTAGCTATTAGCAAATATGTATCCAGTATCAGATACCTACTATGTCAACGCATTAGTGACATACAATTTTGCAATCACGCAAGCGCGCATCTACCATTGTTACTTTGTATAGGTAGGTACCGTTAGTAACAGGGAAAAATATTCCTATCAAAGATGACACCATGATATTACTTATATGACTTGCGATATTTTATAACGAAATGTGAATAAACGATAATAGCTAATAATTAGGTAAATGATGACTATTATGAGTCATTGTTATACAATAAGTAGTTACTGAATATCGAGTCACTGAAATCATGACATTGTATTACTTTATGACATGTTTGATTGTTTGAATTTTTTATTATTTGCACGTGCCAACTGTTTGTTTTCATTTTCAATGTTATTTTGCCAATTTTCTCCTATGACGCCTGAGTTATTATACATGTAAGAGCGCGTATAATCAGTGCGTATACATGTACACACTGATTATAAATTATAATGTTTTTTTGCAATGTAATCATTGAAATTGAATGTCTACTATTTTGAGAGTTAGCTAACTAAATCATAATAGTATGAAGCAGATTTGTTTCTATAAGTTTCTCCGTTAACTCTATACATTTTGAGTGGGATTTTCATCAGTTTTTCATATCGTCAGTTAGATTTTTCTAAAAGTATTACATTTTTATATATTTTATTTTATTAGGTAGTAGTGTATTAATTAAGTATAATAAATTATGCGACACATTTTATTATTTTTATGTGACTGCGGGCTATAATAAAATGTAAGCAATAATATTCCTCAAAATATGAGGAAGCGTAAATGCAACAATAAATTTCCAATAACTCATTTCTGAGTCATTATTAATTCCTGGATACTTTCCTCAACACCATAAACAAATAGGCACTTTCTGTTCATAATCTCTGCTCTAATAATGGTCGCTCAGCGACCGATCGAGTTTACCGTGTCAACTTGCGAATTAGGTATATGTAAGCTGAAACGGTTAACATCGCATGACTATTAAGAACTGTAACAACAATGTATTAAGAACTGTAACCAGTGTTCAGAATATAACTGACTTAATAGTGCTCTTTAATAATTGCAGCAATGGGTGCAGTACCGTCACCATTCGATTGCTACTTGGTCAACAGAAGTTTGAAGACCCTAGCTCTTAGGATGGAACGGCATAAGTCATCCTCTCTTATTATTGCTAAGTGGCTACAGAAACATCCGAAAGTTGTTGAAGTTTTACATCCTGGTAAGTTTAAAGAAAGTGCTATTAAATCATGTTACGTTTTATATGTGGGCTCTACTCTCTCGCTACTTATTAGATAAATAGGTGCAACTATCGTGATTAAAGAATGGAAGTTTGAAACAAAAAGCATAGGGTCAGAAGTTAGACAGAACATGATGGATTACATGGAACCTATGTCAATAATTAGTTAATAGTTACGTCTATGTACGAACAGATTATGTATTGTAGGTAACTAGGTATTATTATTATAAAAGTATTGTTAATTACATGATGACAAAGACAAATTATCGTGTTACTATGAACGAATCCTTGTTCGACATCAAGTGAGGTCAAGTTCAAGATAATTAACAAAAATTATCAAATGTTTTTATTATTTCATCATATAAAGCTGGGTGTCCACTATTGTATACGTCCTATACTTCTATGGCTGCCCTGAACTTGACTTTTTTAACTCAAAGCCTTAAAGAATTGTGTTTCTAAGTCGTGATTTGATGGTTCTCACTCTGTAAATAACTAGACCTTATTTTCTTTCATTAATATCAAACAGATAAGCATTTTTGCTACACTTACGTGAAAACATGTAAATGGTCCTTGTTTGTTTTATCAAAATAGTATCATCAATGTATCAAAATAGTTTTATATTAAGATTTATCTACTGAATGTTTTCCAAATAAAATAAAATATACTTCTGTAATTGTCACTAGTCCGTGGTTCTTATATTAACGCTTGTTAAAGATTTTACGCCTTCATTGTGTAAAGTCGACCAACCAAAAACAATGAGAAATGATACCATGTTATCCGTTTCAACTCTGAGAGGGAACGCCATTTGGTACAAATTTCGCAAAATTTGTATGAAGCTGTCACACTAACATTCCCTCTTGGCAAGGTAGATAGTTGAAATTGATATTGATAGTATTAGTAGAAGTATTTGGAGTAACGCGGAGTTTTCTTATAGTGGATACCTACCTTGACAAGTCCATAATTGGATATGACGAAATCCATTTAAACGTGTCACACACACCACACAGTTTGCGATATCATCTTAAAACAAAACTTTTTCTATCTTTTGTGCTACGGAGGTCGGAGGGTATGTGAAACTGTATACCTATCGTTAAACCAAATCAGCGACTTTGGTTTACCTTTACTATGAGTTGGTATCGAATTTTATCATACTCATGGTAAGGGAAACGAAGACTCGGCAAACTTACAGTTAAGTAGCGTAAGACCTATAGACTATATACCTACTAGTCGCCAACACGGCTGAGTCGCGCAGACGTTAAAACGAAGTTAGAAAGTCATACTTATTACTCAGTGCATAACGACAATCGATTTTCAATTGTTTTATAAACTGTGAGTCTTAATTTTGGCGCGGACTAATACTAAGCTGTAGCTCGATGCGATAATGATGATTGATTGATCACGATGTTTTCAATCATGCCTGATTTTTTTTGTCAATTATGTTCCAGGTCTCCCAACCCACCCACATTATAATATAGCAAAGAAACAAATGACTGGACATTCCGGCGTGTTTAGTTTTAAGCATACTGGTGATATAGAAGAATCTAGAAAATTTTTGACCACTTTGAAAGTGTTCACATTGGCTGAGAGCTTAGGTGGATATGAAAGTTTGGCAGAGTTACCGTAAGTACTCATTTATGGTATACCTATAAGCAATGATGTTTCATCGTGTAGATAGGTAGGTTAGATAGGTCAAGTTTGTGTATTCTTGCACCGGTTATAGCCTACTCTAATTTATCATATCATCATGATATCATCGGTAAAAATCATAAATAAAAGTTTTTTTTTATTTTTTTTATGGAACATAATTTTTTTTTTTTACTAAAGAATGTAATTTATTTAATGAAAACGCACAACATTATATTATGCCTATTAATATAAACAAATTATAATGAACCTAAAACTAAAAACCTTAAAAAATATAATAAAATAACTAAAATATATTATTAAAAGGAGTCCCTTTAGGCAAGGTTCCGAAGATACTGGCAGCGTTCCCCCTTTGAATAGCTAGACTAATTCTTTGTCCGAGGTAGCTGCCAGCTCTTCGGTCTCCTTGGATGTCGACTAACCTTTTTGCAATTTCCTTAAAAAGTCTTATAGCACAAGGACCCCACGGACCAAGGGTCTCAACACCGAATGGGACAAAATCATATTCGGAGCCTAGACCCCTGTATTTACAAGCCTTAGCTTTTTCAGCCGCTTCACAAGCCGCACCAGCTCTGTTGTTGGTTCCATGTAGATGGGAAGGGGCCAGTGTGTCTGAACAGGCATTCCATACCATTGCATCCCATACCAGCAAGGCAAAGTTTTTTATACCACAAAAGTGGCAAACATACGGTCGGCCTAATGGTAACCCTCCCAACCCCCACCAAGTGGAGCTCTGGAGACCTTACCGTAAGAACACAACATGGCCGAGACCAATGCTATTTGGCTATGATCTTCTGTAAGGTGGAGATACTTCTCCAGACAGGCTGCTCCGATTTGAGCGGATTGTCCGCTGTGCCCTACCTCTCTTAAGAACCTATCTGTGCATAAAAAATATTAGGAATTCATCTGTGTTATTAGATAAAAAAGATATTAGGAATTAAGGGGCTTTCTGTCGCATTTGTTTGTTTGTCTCTGCGTCACTAAGTGTATGTTTAAATATACAAATCAGCTGTATTTGTTTTCTGATGTAACTGTAGTGAAAATATCTTATTGACTTCTACGTCTATTGTCATTCCAACAAGTACATTAGAAATTACTTACTTATTTATATGCAGTAAAGTCTTAAAAATGAATGCACGTGCATTACATATATTATTCTTATGTATTGTATAGGTACATATGGTTTATTGTTACATTTTTGCTGCTGATAACCACCTATAATTGACGATCTCCGTGGCGTAATGGTTACCAAGCCGGACCGCCACCCAGGTGGGCCCGGGTTCGAATCCCGGTCGGTTCATGATGAAAAAAGAACTTTTCTGATTGGCCCCGGGTCTTGGATGTTTATGATATACATATTTGTTATCCTACTAATATTACAAAGGCGAAAGTTATGTGTATGTTTGTGACTTCTTCACGCTCAAACGGCTGGGCCAATATTTATGATATTTGGTATGTAGGTAGCTGATACCTTGGATTAACACATAGGGTACTTTTTATCCCTTAAGTACGCGATTCCCGTAGGATTTCATCAAAAGTCAGCTATAGATGGCGCTACTGTGCATTAAAAAAAATATACGCAAATAAAGTTGCGCGGGTTTCACTAGTAAAATATTAGTATCATTGAGTTAGTAACTTAGTATCCCATAAACACAAGTTTCGAACTTACTTTGGGGCTAGCTCAATCTGTGTCATTTGTCCCTATATATTTATTTATAATCTGTTAAAATGAAATGCAATTACACAAAGTAGGTCTTCACAAGCACGATCTCTAGTTAGTCATGTCTATCAATCAATATTATATTTGTTTTAAATGTTTTGTCCTATGTAACTGTTTTGTCATAGTAATTGTAACTTTACTATTTTCAGATCTGTCATGACCCACGCATCGGTACCTGAGGCGCAAAGGAAGGAACTGGGAATAACACACTCTTTAGTAAGATTGTCAGTTGGCTTAGAAGACGTGGATGACCTGATCGACGACCTAGAACAAGCGTTCAACCAAGCATTTTAATCCTTATATATTCACTGCATCTTCAAAAGGAGAAAAATCATTTGTGTAAATCTATCAAAAGGAGATATAGAATATTTGACTGCAAATTATTATAAAGTGCCATTTTTCCGGGAAAATTGCTAAACCATACCAGTTCTAGATATAACTCCGTTTATCTTCGCTACTCTCTAGATCAATTTGAAGTTTAATCAATATGGTTTCTTTGTGGAAATACACATACATGTATGTATCCCATGTGATCCGATATATTACTCGGAAAGGTATTTATTCAGAGACCAGACTAGACCCTCACAGGCAATTACTCTAGTCAAAATGGAAATAAATCGTAAATGAAAAAAAAAAAAAAACAATTAAGGTCTTTTTTGTGCACGAGGAGTAGATCCCTCGCTCTATTCACTAGTGTTTCAAATGATCTATGGAGTATCGATGTTTTTACGTATTTATAATCTTTATCATAATTTTAAGATGAAAATATATGGTCCACCGTCATTATTTACGTTTTAGCTAACGCTCTTCGTCTCTTATAAGAGTAGGAGGTACAGTTTGAATCCATTTGAATCTCTATGTCCGATAGGACAACTAAACAGGAATATGTTATTGAAGTTGCCTTATTAAACAGTCATCACAAAACTGTTGTGTATAAGTAACAATGTTAATAAAATTTAGCAAATGTTTAGTGTATTAAATATATTTTTAAAAATCAAAGCCAATCAAACATCACATTTTGTGTCATCTAAACTTAGGCTATGAAACATATTTTATATTTGACATAATTTGTGTAGTAAGGTACCTACATCAGCTATGCTATCTAAATATACGCAAATGAAAATGCTCGTGAATATCAAGGTATACTTAGATGAAATCTCGAAGAAACTTTCAACTAAAGTACTAAGTAGGTACTGCATTGTATCTATCCACGTTTGTCGTGAGTCCACTCAGCAAAATTCAAAAAGAATGTGTCAAACATATAATGTACTACACGTTACTTTCATACATTGATACATTTTATTGAAAGAATAAATTGGCAATAAGCATGGCACAATAGGCGGTTATTCCAGCTCCAATCATTCAATCTTCAGAGTTATTTTTAAGTACCATACAATACAATGTTCTATGTTAACTAGAGTTCAAGCGAGGCTAAACTATTGACTCCCAACAATAGGTTAAGTATGCGCATTAGTTGAAACCATTTTATTTTTTAATTTTGTTCGTAAGTTGTATATGTACATCTCATTACTATTTTTACAATGTTATATATGAATACAACGTTTTTATATTTATTCACAAATATCTAATTAAAATATTAAGTATATTATTAAATAAAATTTGTTATGAATTTATTGTGTGTTTAATGTTTATACTTTAAGTTGTAATATGCCCTTTGCAAAATTTTAATTTTTATACCAATCATATTTTTTCTACCTTGGAACCCTCAACCCCAACCCAACCACTTCGTATTCTATATTTAGAATTATTATAATATGAATTTAAAATATTATGTATACTCATAAGAATCACACAACGCCATCTAGTTAAGCTGTGGGTGGGTACTAGATTGCAGATAAATACCTACATTTTAACATAGAAAACATCCAGAAAAGATATGATCACGTAGGTACACATTTATGTAGGTACATTTAAATTTCCTGACAACATTTTAATGTTTTTAGGGTTAGACCTGCGGTCTAGGAATAAAGAATAGCCATTTCTAGCCACTCGATCACCTGCTTGTTAAAAAAAGAAACTGTAAAATGCATGTACAATGTAATGTAACTGTGTATATTATGGAGATAGGAGATAGGCGAATGAATGCTCAT
This sequence comes from Endotricha flammealis, assembly GCA_905163395.2. NCBI lineage: Eukaryota > Metazoa > Arthropoda > Insecta > Lepidoptera > Pyralidae > Endotricha > Endotricha flammealis. Next base: position 5,759,400 of record LR990853.1, read on the forward strand.
GTGGGCTCAAATTCATACAGGGATTTTTTCTATGGGCCTGACTGAGCTGTGGGCTCATGAGAATAGATCAGTCAACTGTGGATAACTTCAGTTATTATTCTGAGATAACTTCACAATGTACTTTGTAAACACACGAAGGGTTCTGACGGTTCTGTCAATCAGAAAACGTTCATTCTTATGAACGTCAAAATAGGTACATAATACCTAAAGAAAGTCACCTATGTAGAGAATCAAGTTGGTACCTAATCTACTTACAAAGTTAGAGTAAAATCGGCAAAGTTAATACCGGAGACTATTCGAAGGGTATTTATTGCAAGTATAATAAATAACCAAGAAGATTAAGAACCAAACAACCCAGAATCAAAAGTAAGATAGGTACTAACCTACACGTAACCAAAACTTTTACATTAAATTATACATAATGCAGTACACTCCTAACAAAACTAGGTCGTTTAACGTGTTTAACGCAATTACCATAGATATCGATGGCAATTACCTACACGGCGGCGTCGGCTATGGCTATATAAGTACATTTTAGTTGGTTTATAAAGACAAGTAACCGCGAATATAGATAAAAGAAATCCATGTAAGTACTAAATAAGGTACCTTACGAATATCAAAATCGCGAACACATTTTTAGGGTTCTGTAGTAAACTACAAGGAACCCTTATAGTTTCGCCATGTCCGTCTGTCTGTCCGCGGTCTAGCGCCTAGGCGCTTGATGCTGTAATTTGGTATGTATACACATATTATAAAATGTTAACAAAGAGCTGAAAGAAAATTTTGAAAAAAAAAATTTTTTTTGGGTGCCTCCCCTACATGTAAAATGAATTTTTTTTCGCGCCCACCCTCTTGTATAAATAGGTCTCTTCAAAACATTGAGGGTGTGGGAAGATCATTTTTCGATACTGATGAATGATCTGTTTCGGAATTATTTAGGTACATTTATCGTGTCAATTTTCGTTTTGCACGGTGTTCCCCCCCCCCCCCCCCCTATCTCCGAAAGTATTATGTTTAGACATTTAAAAAAAATGATGGTAGTAGTCCATATGCTGAACCTTCAATGAAAACTATAACGGTTAAGTAGACTCTACTAGTTACCGAGTAATTATATAAAAATGAAACCCGTTTTCCGTTGTCACGACATAACATGAAAACGGCTTGACCGATTTGGCTGATTTTTTTTTTAGAATATTCCTTGAAGTACGAGGATGGTTCTTACGGAGAGAAAAATTTAAAAATTCCCACGGGAAAGCGGGATACACGCAAACGAAGTTGCGCGGGTTTCGCTAGTATAAAATAAAATTACTTTGATGAAAACTACAAATAAATAAATAAATATATAGGGACAATTCATACAGATTGAGCTAGCCCCAAAGTAAGTTCGAAACTTGTGTTATGGGATACAAACTCAACGATATTATATTTTATAACAAATACATATATAGATAACATCCAAGACCCGAGGCCAATCAGGAAAAGTTCGTTTTTCATCATGACCCGACCGGGGTTCGAACCCGGGACCTCCTGGGTGGCGGTCTGGCGTAAATGTGATGGAATTTGATATTGGACTCAAAACTGAAGGCAAGCAAAGCACAGCAAATACGGAACGCTACATTGTGTGTAGCCCGACACTTACTTGTCCGGTTTTTCTCCTTCTATTACCCATAATATTAATTTACCCGGAAATTTGGTTTTCCCTAATCATCTCTTCTCCGAAAAGTTTTATGCCATAGTATTAGTTCCGTGGTTTTATTTACTCATGTGGTATTAGGTGCATTATATAACATTGTCTAGCTGTTACCCACGGCTTCGCCCGCGTAAAAATTAGCCTTTGTTGGGCTCTGTACCCCTGACAATATGTATACAAATTTTCATAATGATTGCTGCTTAGTCAAGCCGTAAAGGAATAACAAACAAACACAAACTCACTTTCTCATTTATAATATTAATATGATATCTAGTCCGATCCGGTCCGGTCTGCTTTACCTATTGCATACAAACTCTCAACCCACTTTATACCATATTTTTACACCTTATTTCACCCCATTTCTTTTTTCACGTTTTGTCACCCCATTTCCCCCTTTTAGGGGTTGAGTTTAGAAAAATCCTGAAACACGTACTTACTCATTTACCGCCAGTACTCCTACGAAGTTTCAAATAAAATGGTCTGACTAATCTTGTTTCTCCATACAAACTTTGGACACCCGTTTTGAGTTTTAAAAATCCTTTCTTATTGCACCCCTAGACCTCATAAGGAACCTATGTTCCAAATTTGAAGTCTCTAGCTAGACCCAACGGTTTGGGCTGTGCCTGTGCGTTGATATGTCAGTTACCCACAGTCTTCTTTTATATACATAGATCTACTTTTATATGTATACTAGCTGACCCGGCGAACTTCGTATCGCCTAAAGAACCTTCATGCTGAATTTCATTCGAATAACTTCAAAACGGCAAAGTTTCATACTAACTTTGCACCCCCGTTTAAGCCCCTAAGGGATAATTTTTGAGAAAAATATTTTACTCGTGTTTCATGCCTTTCAATAAAGAACCTTAATGCTGAATTTCATTTAAATAACTTCAAAAACGGCAAAGTTTCATACGAAATTTGCGCCCCCCTTTAAATCCCCTAAGGGATGATTTTTGAGAAAAATATTTTACTCGTGTTTCATGCCTTTTAATATAGAACCTTCATGCTGAATTTCATTCGAATAACTTCAAAAACGGCAATATTTCATACTAACTTTGCACCCTCGTTTAACCCCCTAAGGGATGATTTTTCAGAAAAATATTTTACTCGTGTTTCATGCCTTTCAATAAAGAACCTTCATGCTGAATTTCATTCGAATAACTCCAAAAACGCCAAAGTTTCATACTAACTTTGCACCCCCGTTTAACCCCCTAAGGGATGATTTTCGAGAAAAATATTTTACTCGTATTTCATGCCTTTCAATAAAGAACCTTCATGCTGAATTTCATTCGAATAACTTCAAAAACGGCAAAGTTTCATACTAACTTTGCACCCCCGTTTAACCCCCTAAGGGATGATTTTTGAGAAAAATATTTTACTCGTGTTTCATGCCTTTCAATAAAGAACCTTAATGCTGTATTTCATTTGAATAACTTCAAAAACGTCAAAGTTTCATACTAACTTTGCACCCCCGTTTAACACCCTAAGGGATGATTTTTGAGAAAAATATTTTACTCGTGTTTCATGCCTTTCCATAAAGAACCTTCATGCTGAATTTCATTCGAATAACTTCAAAAACGGCAAAGTTTCATACTATCTTTGCACCCCCGTTTAACCCCCTAAGGGATGAATTTTGAAAAAAATATTTTACTCATGTTTCATGCTTTTCAGTAAAGAACCTTCATGCTGAATTTCATTCGAATAACTTCAAAAACGGCAAAGTTTCATACTAACTTTGCACCCCCGTTTTACCCCCTTAGGGGATGAATTTCCAAAAATCCTTTCTTAGTGAGCACCTACGCCCCAAAAGGAACCCCCATGCAAAATTTTAGACTCCTGGCACTTGTAGTTTCGGAGATTTCGTGATGAATCAGTCAGTGATTTTCTCTTTTATATATATAGATATTACATGCCTTAAGTTTTGTATTTTATGACCCGGGGTAAAAAAATAGAATTATTCTTTATTATTATTTTAATGAACGCTTGCAACAATAGCGTGAATATAATAATATTTATAAAATTCTCACAGCAGCGCCATCTGGTCCTACAGTTAGTTTCAGTTAGTCTTTATCAGTATTTGTATCCTTTCATATCAGTAAATAATGAATGTAGATAAAGCTTATCAAGAAAATATCTAAAACGATGTCTACTCTTACTTTGATTACGATAAATCCGTAGATTCATAGACCTTTTTTATGAATTGACTTTCATTGATATTAAAAGGGGATACAGTTGACAGCATTATGTATAAAGCTACCACTAACTTTCTTTCAATAACTTTGTTTGTTTGCGTGCTCATGACACGGACAAAAACAAATTAAGTTCAAGAAGGACAGCCTGTAAACCATTTTGTTCATAAAAAAATAAAAAAACAAAGGAAATATTCGCCGGCGGGTAGGCAGACCGCAGAACTAAAAAAAAACAAATAAGTACTTTGACTTCGCTCAATTATGAAAAATATAATAAAATTAGGTACTTCGTCATATAGTTTTATGTCCACCGATAACAAATACAAGGTTAAGCACCATCAATAAAATTGATGTGAGACTAAAGCACTACACGATATTCAGAGTCTAACAAAAGAGATAGTGCAATAAGAATAAGTGAGAAGCCCACGCGTTTGACAAAACATAATAATTATTACATAATGATAAAATATTCTCTGATATTTTATTGGTAGATAGGAAAGTAGGTAAACAATTTTAGGGATCAGTTAGGAAAAGAACGTTAACACATAGTTTTGAGATTTTACTATAGAACTATGAAATCCACCATGATTTTATTTAAAAAAGGGGGAAAGGAAAGTTACAAAAAAATGGTTGTTACTCCACTTCTGATTAGTTCTGATGTTTATTATGGGATAATTTTGTCCCGAAAAAACAATGGGAGTTACTAATATCTACTCATGCAAAGAAAACTTATTGAAAGGACTTGACATATATCTTAAACTAGATGCTGTCCGCGGTGTTACACGCGTTTAATTTTATGCACAGCAGCGCCATCTATATCAGACTTTTGACCAAATCCTACGGCAATCGCGTACTTTTCGGGATAAAAAGTTTCCTATGTTTTTTTAAATCCAAGTTATCAGCTACTTACATACTAAACATTATAAAAACTGACCCAGCCATTATAGCGTGAAGACGTAACAAACACACAAACTTTCGCCTTTAAAATATTAGTAGGATAATCTGATTTTGTATTGGTAGGTACTTATTTAAACAAAAAATAAGTTATGATTTCGGATCGGAACCCATACGAACATATTGTTAGGTGAATAAAGCGGCGCTAATAGTAAACATATCATAAGTAGGTACGCAATAACGTATATAATGTGATAACAAGTTATGGAAAGTTAGATATAAAGCTTATTTGGTGGAAGAATTTTGAGTGGTACTAACTTCACGCTATATTAAAACGTAAAATAATATTATTGTAGTGGCGCACGACCGCAGCGGTTTGGCAACAAATTTTTAATATTTAAACTTTTGCAGATGTCTACCATTCGTTGGGGTATCGTATCGGCTGGGAAGATCAGTCATGATTTCGTGAACGCCATAAATACTTATCCTGATAAGACGGATATGGTGGTAGCAGCTGTGGCAGCTCGGGATAAGTCCAGAGCTGCACAGTTTGCTAAAGACCTCGGTATCCCTAAAGTTTTTGATTCCTATCAGGCAATGGCTGCTAGTAATGACATTGGTAAGTCTTTTTTATATTTAGAGACCCAAAGTGTTCACTCGTGTTTACTTATTATTGGCGGAGGAAAATTGGAATGTTTGTATCCAGTTTTTTAAAACTTACTGATTTTGGCGCAATTGATTACGATTCTAAACTTGCCAGGAATACCTAAGGTAAGGTTTATTACAGAAAATACAACGGCATAGACGTTTAATACAATCATTTTAATTCCTTTTATACTTACAGATGTTGCATATATTGGTGCTCTCAATCAAGACCATTATGCACTAGTGAAGCTCTTCCTTGAGAACAACAAGCATGTATTATGCGAAAAATCAATGTGCCTTAACTTTAAGCAAACCCAAAGTCTAATTAAAGTAGCACAATCAAAGAAACTGTTCTTGATGGAAGCTGTATGGTCGAGGTTCTGGCCTGCTTACTTAGCACTGGAAGAAGATATCAAATCGGGTAAATTGGGAGACATGAAGTATGTTGAGGTCAATTTTGGTATACCAATCGATGGTGTTGAGAGAGTCAGGTAAATTTTATTTTATTTAGCCAAAACAAGTTGACTTCTCCCGACTTCATGCGTAAAGCTACAGTAGGTCGTAAATTCCGAAACCTTTTGATATAATTTCATATTACATAAAGTATTCAACATTCATGTCGTAGCGTAGTAGTAACACTTAAGATATGGTCTGACCCTGAGGTCACGATCACTTTAGATTGAAAGCACTTGACTTGATTAATAGTTTATAAATAACTAGCGAAACCCGCGCAACTTCGTTTGCGTGTATCCCGCTTTCCCGTGGGAATTTTGGAATGTATGATACTTTAAAACCTTCCTCTTGAATCACTCTATCAAACAAAAACCGCATCAAAATCCGTTGCGTAGTTTTAAAGATTTAAGCATACAAAGGGACAAAGGGACAAAGGGACATAGGGACAGAGAAAGCGACTTTGTTTTATACTATGTAGTGAAGTGCATATATCGCGAGTATACTTACGTGGCATAACAATAATTCGCTTTGCTCATATTGTTAACACTGATCATCCCTCGCTATGTCTAGATTCCTTATTTATAAAAAAAATTTTAGGCTCTCAATTTTTGTTTTTTTTTTCAGTAAGAAAGAGCTCGGAGGCGGCGTTCTATTGGACATAGGCATTTATGTATTGCAATTCGCCCAGTTCATATTTAAAGATGAGCCAACAAAGGTATCCACTCTTGGTGAACTCAATGAGGCGGGTGTAGATCTAGCTGAAACTATTATCCTTGATTATACGGGGGGCAGAAAGGCGGTGCTGAATGTCAACGGTCATTTAAAATTGTGGAATAAAGCAACCGTTTATGGAACTAAAGGACGTGCTACGGTAAGAATTTTGTTATAGGTATCTACCTTCAATACTAAACTAACTCAGATGTAAAATTTTCCTATAACAAAATACTTATAAGACTAGACGGCAAGGATGGGTGTCGGTACTTTTAGTCCAAGTGGATTTACTGTAAGTTAGCAGCGGTTCTATTGCCTCGCGAATGGCGACTGACTTCATCAATCGACAACAGCAGCTGCTGCCAAAGCTATAGATGGTCTATTTAAATGTTTATAACTTACTATGGTTTTTTTGTAAATTAATTTAATAAATTAATGTAATTATCTGTTTACTACTAATAAATGAAAAAAAAAACTGGATGAATCGTTGCTTAACTTGCGTAATGACTTGTATTGTACTTGAGTATCTAGCTTTAGCTAATTCAATTTTGTAATTTTAGCTGGAGGATCCCTTCCATTGCCCTACAAGATTACTCCATGCCGATGGTACTTTGGATGAGTTTAAGTTACACACATCAACAATTCCTTATATATTTGATAACAGTGCAGGGTTAGTTTATGAAGCCTTGGAAGTCGCCAGATGTATTAGAGAAGGTATGTCTTTTCGTGTCTATTAGGCCAAGTTTATATGACCGCGCGGGTTGGGATATTCATGATGGCATATTTACGCGGGTCAGAACGCGCCGCGCGTTGGCGCGCGGTACCGCGCGGTAATGTAGACGATAATCACCGTTTACTTTGGTCTTGTACCGCGCGGTTAGTAATTCCGCGCGGTACCACGCGGTCATATGAACTTAGCCTTAACATTAACAGTTTTTAAAGTAATAATATTAAATTATTATGAATATGAAATGTATGCCTAAAGATAATTCTGAATAGCACAATTAGTATGCTAAATGAGTGCATGCCAAAATAATTTCGAAGTGAAGTTTCTGTCATCCGGTGTTATGCATAATACTATTATGACATAAAAAGTTCTGCCGTAAAGGGTGGATGTAACCTTGAGTTTATACTTCTATATTCGGAGAAAGTATATTATAGTAGGTAATAATTCACATACAATAAACTTTGCGGGACAAAAAGGACTAGGACTATATCCATTTCGTTGCTTAATTTGGGTGGCATACAGTTTGACACGCACAGAGACGTCATTAGGTTCCCCTATATGTGATTTAACGATAAGATGATTTACAGGTAAGACAGAATCGCCACGGATGACGCAGAAGGAGAGTCTTATATTGGCTAAACTTGAAGACACTGTTAGAAAACAACTAGGTGTCCACTTCGATGTCGACGATCAGGAGTTCCCTTAATTTAAGTTTAAAAAAAATATATTTTATTATGTTACGTTAAACATCCATTAGTTTTGTTTTTTAAAAAAATATTGTACACAAAAATTGGTTTAAAAAAAAGTACTTTTATTTACAGCTTATTTAGTGATACAGTTGCTTTTTGAACTCAAAACGTGTAAAAATATTAAAATGTAAAAAAAAACATAATTATAGTATTTTATTCAGGTTAAAGTAACAATTTTATTAATGGACTTTACACTTCATACCATAAAATGGTCTGTATTTGCCATATCCCCGAATTGACAAGCTAATAGATCTAGAGTTTTGAAAAATCCTTTCTTATTGCACCCCCAGACCTCATAAGGAACCTATGTTCCAAATTTGAAGTCTCTAGACCCAACGGTTTGGGCTGTGCCTGTGCGTTGATACGTCAGTTACCCACAGTCTTCTTTTATATACATAGATCTACTTTTATATGTACAGGTATATATAGATATTACATGCCCTAAGTTTTGTATTTTATGACCCGGGGTAAAAAAATAGAATTATTCTTTATTATTATTTTAATGAACGCTTGCAACAATAGCGTGAATATTCGAAATAAAGATCGGACAAACTATGGCAATCTATGACAGGTGCCGAAGTGACGATCACCATTTTATGAGTCTTTATCAGTATTTGTATCCTTTCTTACAGTAAATAATGAATGTAGATAAAGCTTATCAAGAAAATATCAAAACGATGTCTACTCTTGTTTTGATTACGATAAATCCGTAGATTCATAGACCTTTTTTATGAATTGACTTTCATTGATATTAAAAGGGGATACAGTTGACAGCATTATGTATAAAGCTACCACTAACTTTCTTTCAATAACTTTGTTTGTTTGCGTGCTCATGACACGGACAAAAACAAATTAATTTCAAGAGAGACAGCTAAAATTCGTAATACAGTGATACAGTTAAAAAAAGACAACTGGGTAACTTGTGCTGCTTGCTGACTGAAACAACTAATAAAGTGTAAACCATTTTGTTCATAAAAAAATAAGGAATATTCGCCGGCGGGTAGACAGACCGCAGAACTCAAAAAAAACAATTATGTACTTTGACTTCGCTCAATTATGAAAAATATAATAGAATTAGGTACTTCGTCAAATAGTTTTATGTCCACCGATAACAAATACAAGGTTAAGCACCATCAATAAAATTGATGTGAGACTAAAGCACTACACGATATTCAGAGTCTAACAAAAGAGATGGTGCAATAAGAATAAGTGAGAAGCCCACGCGCTTGACAAAACATAATAATTATTACATAATGATAAAATATTCTGTGATATTTTATTGGTAGATAGGAAAGTAGGTAAACAATTTTAGGGATCAGTTAGGAAAAGACCGTTAACACATAGTTTTGAGATTTTACTATAGAACCAGTGATTTGTTATTTACTATGATTGGTAATGTTTGACACATAGAACTATGAAATCAACCATGATTTTATTTAAAAAAGGGGGGAAAAGGAAAGTTACTAAAAAATAGTTGTTACACCACTTCTGATTAGTTCTGATACTACTGTTTAATATAATAATAATAAAATAATAATAAATAATAAAAATTTATTTACTGCTCACAAGGATAAACTTAAACTTAACACAATTTCAATTTTTTTTTTTTTTTTTTTTTTTTTTTTTTACAAAAATACAAGTCCTTGTGAGAGTCTGGAGTCCGAACTAGACCGAGGTCCGTATTACGGATCTCCAGGCCCTCCACCACATTCCATGTACTATCAGAAGAAGAACAGCATTTTATTCATAAAATACAGAAGCTACCAAAACATTTATTTTGTTTTTTAAATTTTATAACTAGTAAGTACTCTTTAAGATAGGTGTGTAAAAGGTATGTATTTCATCTGTTGAGTACGTGTGGGTGTGTGGGTGTGTGTGTATGTGTGTGTGAGTGTGTGTGTGTGTGTGTGTGTGTGTGTGTATACCAGGCTAACATATTATTTAACGATTTTGATTAAAATCTCAGTTTCGTCATAGGTCAAAGTAAGTAACCAATTTGTAATTTTTATCTTACACTTTATTTTAGTATCTGGATATATATTATTAATTTGATTTGCTTTATTGTATAAGTAAGGTCCAAGAAATACATAAAATCTATTTGGCATAGCAGTACGAAACAAGGTAGACTGCTTGCATATTTTTTTTGAACGTTTGTTGTTCAGAGAGGGGTCATATATTAATTCACCATGTTGTTTAAGAATTATTGATAGAATATGCAATTTTCGAATGGAGAGTACTTCGCAGTTGTGATATAATAATTTAGTCGGATATAAAAACGGTCTAAAAGTAGATACCTTGAGTATTGCTCTTTGAGCTACTTCTAAAGGCTTTAGAGTTGTCTTGTGGGATCCACCCCATATCAATATACAATAAGTGCATAGAGATTGGCACAAAGCTAGATAGACAGTTTTAAGTAATTTAGGTTCTAAGACGTGTCGGAGTTTTTTAAAGACAACCATTAATTTGCGAACTTTATTGCTGAGAGTATATATATGGTTCTTGAAGGTCAATTGTTGGTCAACTATAACACCTAAGTATTTAATTTCGTTAGTTTTATCAAGCGGAGAGCAATCGCAATTAGGATTTAGAGTATTTTTACAAGAGTGAGATTTTATGTTGTAAATTGGGTTGATGTCAGGGGTCCTACTTGAGAAGCACATGTATTTCGTTTTGTTGATATTTAGTGAGAGGCTATGGGCGCATAAAGTATTTGCGATTACATTTATGCCTTTTTGAGCAGCATCGAAGGCCTTGCTCCAGGTATTTGAGGTGAAAATGAGTGCAGTATCATCTGCATAAGATATTAATTTACCTTGAGAGAGCTTAGTTTCACAGATGTCGTTTATATAAACAAGAAACAAGGTTGGGCCTAAGATGCTGCCTTGTGGGACACCGTGAGATACTGGTAATTCCGAACTATTGTATTGACCTATAGAAACTTTCTGATAGCGTTCAGTTAAATAGCTTTTAAATAGCTGTAGTTGAGTGCCGCGAATTCCCAGTCGTTCCAGTTTATCAATAAGTATTGGCACCGAGACCGTGTCAAAGGCTTTCGCCAAGTCTAAAAAGATAGCAAGACATTTTTTACCATCGTCAATATTTCTACAGATAAAGTCAGTCAAGGCATGTACGGCATCCGAAGTCGATTTCCCGGTTCTGAACCCAAACTGATTTACTGAAAGTAGTGAATTTTTTTCTAAATACTTAGTTAGTCTGATATTTACAATTTTTTCAATGATTTTGGAAATAGCTGGGAGAATTGAGATGGGCCTGTAGTTGGTGACATGGTCTCGATGCCCACCCTTATGAATAGGAACTACTGTAGATTTTTTAAGCGATGCTGGAAAAATACCTTTCTTAAAGCTGTTATTAAAAATATATGTAAGCGGAGGCACCAAGAAAGATTTTGATTGTTTTAACATCACATTTGAGATTTTATCCCAGCCAACTGAGCATTCCGTTTTCAGTCCCATAATGATGCTTTCAACTTCGTCTTCGGAAGTATCTAACAATACAAACGAGTTAATATTACATTTGTTGTTTAAGGACGATGGAAGTTTGTGAGATTGTTTAGGGATTTTATCGGCCAGTGATTTACCTATATTTGTGAAGAACTGATTGACAAGATTGACAGAAGATTGTGGGTCAGGATTTAGTTTAAGTAATTCTTTAGGATATGTATTTGGTTTTTTTTTTGTGTAAGTTATGCTTTTTATTGCCTCCCAGATTTTTTTATTACAGTTACCGGCTTTAGAAACTTGTTCTTTGTCATGATTAATTTTAGCAGTGTTGAGTATTTTTTTACAGAAATTTCTATAACGAGTATATGTCTCTTTCAAAACTTTATTATCCGGGTTGTTTTTTGATTTCAGATGGAGTCTATCACGATTTGATATGCAACGAAGAAGGCCTTGTGTTATCCAGGGTTTACGGATAGTTTTTCTCTTGGATATAAGTATTTCTTTAGTGTTTCCTTCCACAGCTTTAATTAGTTTTTGTATAAGATAGGTCATGCCAAACTCAGGATCATCTGTATTGTATATAGGGTCTAAATTAATATTTAATATGTCAGATTTTAAGTTATCATAATTTATAATTTTTCGAGTTAAGGGGTTTTCATTTTTGTTACAGATATTTTGCACAAAGGTAAGAACTGCTTTATGATCTGTAATAGTAGAATGAGGAACCAGTGTGAGTGAGTGCCTATTTGTCTTTAACAGAACATGGTCTATACAGGTGTTACTTAAATCTCTCGTTACTAAATTGTGGGCAGGAAGAAGACCATGAAAAGCCGCTAGATTTAGATAGTTTTCAGAAGTTTGATTGCGTTTTTCTAGGTTGATAGGTATGTTAATGTCACCCATAATAATTATAGTTTGAAAGGAAGCTAATTTTAATAGTTGTTCATTTAGGGATTCAAGAAATGGTGTAATGTTGTTATTTGATGGCGATCTATAAATGGCAATTACTGCAAAGTTTTTTGCTTTTAATATTAAGCAGTTAGCGTCTCTCAGGCCAGGTTCCTCACAGGTAATGTTTAGATTTTCTTTGGTATAAACTGTGACACCGTCATTTTGCTTAGGATTATTTTTTGTGTGGAAGTAGTGATAGCCGTCCAGTTCTGGTATAGTGGGATTGTGTGGTAGCCAGCATTCTGTTAGAACTAGGACGTCCGGGCAGAATTTAAGTCTGCTTAGAAGGATTTCAAAGTCTTGGAAGTTATTATTTATGCTGCGTATGTTTTGGGTCAGTAGAGAAATACATGTTTTAGGTGCCAGAGCATGACGATTAATCATATCAATGTCGCAATGCATCGAATTAAATTTAAGTGTTTCATCTATGTCTTGAGATACAATTTCTTCATGTGGAGTGAATTTGATAGATATATGACAAGGGATAAAACGGTGATATCAAATATTCTAATGGATTCTTCTTCCAGATTTTTATATATGTGAGTGGGATGTATGCCAGTTTGAAAAGTATATCACTATTGTATGCGTGACGAGTTGGGTATGCTTGGTAATTGACGAACTTTGTGTAATTTGGTTGTGTGTATGTGAGTATGTCTTGGAGTTTAGATATTAGTGTATTCTGTATGTGTATATTTGTTACAAAAAAGTTATGCTTAACATAGAACAATAAAAGCAAGAATATGAGCGTAAAATACGTGATTAAATGCACTAAGGAAGCTAGTCATTTCGGTGAGAGTAGCGATTCAAAGTCTTCTTCAGAGTTAATTCGGATAATCGGAGAGTGATCCGCCTTACGCAGCAAGACGTTGCCGTTAGAAGTCCAGCAATATTTGTAGCCTTCACGTGCCGCAAACTCACGCGCGAGGAAGAATAGACGTTTTCCTTTTGTAGTCAAGTTCTCCGAGATGTAAATGGGTAGTCTCGGGGTATCCCGTTTTAGCATGCTCGTATTTAATTTTGTATCATTATCTTTGTTGAACTTTCTAGTGGAATGAATGATTTTTTCTTTGGCAATGCAAGTTGTTAGTTCAACTATGATGTTTTTATGTTCAGCTTTGGATGGGATTCGAAAAACATCCTTAACTTCAGAGTGTTGGATGGGAGCGTTTATAATAGTACTTAGTTTGACGACTGTATCAACTAAATCTTGTTTCGTCTCATCATTTTTAACCTTTGGTACATTCCTAATCTCGACACTAGTCGAACGTAGTTGTTTCTCCAGTAGTTCCACTTTATCTTGAAGCGACGCAATGAGTTTACGGTCTTCTTTTTTTTCTTTTTCTAAGGCTTCCATTTTTTTAAGGAAGCTATCGTATTTCTCGGAGTTAAAATCCGCAGCGAGTTTTAAGGATTCATTTTGTGCTTTAACTTCCTCTATTATAGTGTTCAGATTTGTGAAATATTTCTGCTGCTCGAGATGAGATTCTTTAAACATATTTTTCACTTCGTCTCTAAATTCCTGTAGTTCATCCTCGCGTTTCCGTTTAGGGCGATTTATTATATTTCGTTGGGGATCCGTTTCGGCGAATATGTTTGGATCCGACTTATGATGTGGCGGTTGCGAGGCGAGGGCGATGAATCTCTCTGTGCATATGGCCATCGGAGGCGAGGTGGGAGGTGGAGGCGTTCGAGTAGTCATATTGAACGTAATATATTACTCAAAAGAAGGCAAATACAAATTCCGGTATATATTGAATTATAAGTAACCACAATATGTTAAATTTTTATTTTTATTTATTAGACGCTACCGGCACAAAATTATTATTTTATTTAAATAACTTATTTTATTTTAGATGTGGCAACTCTCATGTATTTAGCACTTTTTTAGCACTAAAAGATTTTTTTGGTGGCAACTCAGCGACATGACATTGTACCAAAAGAGGTTTATAATGGAACAAAGTTTAGTTTTTCAACGTTGGTAGAACTGTTTATGTCAATTAATTTGTCAATCAAAATGTCAACGTGCACTTTCGTTGTTTAACTTTAATTAATTACGGAGTTCAAAATCAAGTTATTTTATAATTTAGCCACACGCGTCACTCGAATTATAGCACCTTAGTCACTATTTTATGTTGTTTGTCCAAATCAAAGCAAAAACTTATCTATTTACTAAAGATATTAATTATTTAAGCGGAGCACACTCTTTGACGTCAATACTGTTACATTATCCGACCGGAAGGGATAATTTTGTCCTGAACCACATCGGGAGTTACTAATATCTACTCATGCAAAGAAAACTTATTGAAAGGACTTGACATATATATGTTGGGCATTGCCAGAAAGGAAATTTATTCTAGTTTGTCTATGGCTCAAGTCCTCCATACAAAAGTATTCTCTATCTCTCTAGAAATAAGGTTTAAAGTCGTTCGAACGCGCGGCCAGTGGGGCAATTCACGTAACAAGAACCGATTCTAGTTCGATTCAACGACACTCGCTGTCCCGTTCAATTCCTATTTTGTATGAGTGAGACAGCGAGTGTCGTTGAATCGAACTAGAGTCGGTTTTTGTTACGTGAATTGCCCCACAGATCCGGCCGATAGAGGTTGGGCATTCCAATGACAGCCGGCCAGATCTTGCCGATCGTGCATAGTTCTTCTTCGAGCTCTCATGCCTTCCTTGATATAATTCACTCACTTCATTCAGTTCATACTTCACAGTTCACAACACAACACAATTCACATTTCACATTACGCTTTCGTTCTGGCCGGTACTGTTCGTAGCCATCAATAAGATCGCAATCGTATTACTTTTTTAAGTGATTTCATTAATAATTGATTAATAGAATTTTCATCAGTCTTGCGTAAAAAGGTAAGAGAAACAAATATTACAGGCTTATTTTTTGCTATAATAAACTTACGTGTGCAAAAATGATGTAATTTTAGCACGCTAAAACACCATACCTCAACCTTGAATTTAATTTGGCGAAGCTTTTTTTGCGTACAGCTCCCGGTTTTTAAATTGATTAATGACATTTGATGAGACTACTGTAAGTCCACTTTGTTTTTATGCCAATTATTTTTACAAATTAAAATTATTTCAATTATTTTTTAGTTATAGAATTTTGAGTATTATTAGTATTATTTTTTTCCAAAATAGCTAGCCAGACAATTTAATTTAATTTTACATCATAGTCACCGGGCTATTTTATTACTACTAGTTGCGTCCGGGTTTTCGAAGAAAAAACTTTAACGTTTCTTCTTTTTACCCGACTGCAAGAAGGGTTATTGATAATTTTTTATATATGTATGCTTAGTAGGTAAGTACAACGTGGCGAAAATATTTTACTTTTTCACATTATGTTCTTATAAATTAATACAATTATATAGTAGGTAGGTATATCGGAAATGTACATACGTACCTACTCATTTCCAATAAGAATTTATTAATATTATACCAATTAGTAGTAATCTATTAACGTGGTGGATATGTCAAAAAAATATAAAACCCACGTAAAATATAATTCTATGATATTTACTTATTTCACTTTTGTCGTGCCTTGCTGTCGTCGGCTCACCTGTCTAATTACTTTCATGGAACTAACTAACAGTTCCTTGCCGTTCCGTAGCCAATAATTCCGTGCTAATTATTTTATGGCTTGAACGAATAATTCTTAACTGTCATGTCTAATTTATTTATTTGTGATGTACTTCTTGTGAAAAGAAAATAAAAATACACCTTAATTTAGAATTAAGTACTTATACTGCTCTCGATTACCAAGAAATAGCTTGATAGCTCTTCTAAGTAGAGAAACCATGTATCGGCTGGCTCCGCGCGATTGATTATACGGTGCGGGTAAATTGCAACATTTAATTCTTAATGTAAACCGTCGTATTTATTAAGATTTAGCATGAATAAAGGACGTAGGGAGACCTCCCTTAACACAAATTAGAATAATAAATTGTGAACGAATGAATAATTTACTAGGTATATCGCCGAAATTTTTATTTATAATGTCACCGTGGGGAATGAAAGGGTTAATTTTACCCTATCGTGTTAAAACGAGTAATGTTTCACGATAAACAAAATTCCAAGAACGAAAAAAGACAGGCCCAGTGGTCGAATAAAGGGCTACGTACTCGATGGCTATAATGGTCACTTTGCCCCATGAGTTCGAATTTTGCGTTGTATTTATTATTATTATATGTATTTATTAAGTTTGTAGCTACGTACTTATACATATTTATCAGCAATCTACCTAGTACAATACCTACAACTCCTACGCTTTTCTCAGTTTGGGACTAAAATTGCCTTGCCGTTGCGTGATTTAAAAAAAAACCACTTCATTATCCCCGAGTAAAAAATTCACAGATTTTGTGCCTCTCACGACTATCGAGCACGAGCACATTGGAAATGTGATCTACGAAATTCGAAAAAATATTGTCGCTGAGCGACGATAAAGTCGGGATAAGGAAAATGTTACAAAATAAAACTACGTTTTTGACTTAGAAAGGTTAGGCCACAGGGCCCGATCATCTTTGTTTTAGGCTCAAATTACTTATAGCTGACTAAATTGTCCAGAGGAGGTTTTCTCAATTTTTTTATATCATTGTTCGTTTCCAAAATATCGAGCGCCAAAATTAAAAATTCGGAAACAATGATTTTAATAAAATTTCACAATTTCGGCCATCGCTTTTTTCTTTTTTGACTTTCTCAAATAATTCTTTTTGCACCCTACAGCTCTCGTGAATACGCGTCTTTTGAGGCTTTTTTGAATATCATATCTTCACCACAACTCCCCGAGATTTAAGGGGATCGCCTGGGATCGCAATTTTTCTTGAAATCGGAGCCTACACTCACTGGAGCGAACGAAAAGACATTTCCAATGTCAAAATCAGTAGACTTAATTAATTCAGAGTTCATTTTTAAATGCACAAGTTCAGATTAGGGAATAACCTGTGTATTGTAAATCGGTGAGGTCAGTAACCTCTTTAACTAATGAAAAATTGATACCTAGTTTACCCAAACCTACTTACTCTTGAACTTCATTGTATTATTGCATGCAATGCAACAAATGTAGAAAATTCAAAAATTCATAGTACTTACCTAGTATGCCACGGCAATTAAAATAAACAATATGTACGAAGAAATAGAAAATAATTAACTCGTTGGGAATCGAACCGAACTCCCCTGGTTCTATAAATGTCATAATACTCATGCATGGATCCCATGAATCGCCTACTAATAAATAGATTAATTCGAACTTACACAGCCACACAGGTCGTTAACTGACTTTTTTCCATTTGACAAGATGGCACAGAACGGGTTTTTAGAACAAAAAGCGGGTTTCGCTACCATCGCTATTCACGTCGGGCAGGATCCGGAAAAATGGAAATCCGCAGCTGTTGTTCCGCCTATTGTTACATCAACTACTTTCAAACAACCAGCGCCAGCTGAACACACGGTAAGTACCTAGTACCTAGTAGGTAACTAAGTAGAAAATATTATAGGAGCACGCCTAGCATCCTCAAAGCACGACAAAGCACCCAAGGGGTCAATCTATGCGTTAATACCTAGTAATCAAACTTGTGTGCAAATTTTAAACGATCAACATTGATTCCATAAAAGATTCCAAATAAGTTTAGCCTCTTTGAAATTTAGTTAGTTCACATACTTTTACACCTGGCATGTGGATTAGGTGATCTTTTTTCATCATTTGCAACTTAAAATCAAACTTAATTTTTTACATAAAGATCTTATTCTCATCACAAAAACCGATTCTATTTTGATTCAAATTCAATCGCTGTCTCACTCATACAAAATAGGAATTGAACGGGACAGCGAGTGAGTTTGATTGAATCGAAATAGAATCGGTTTTTGTTACGTGAATTGCCCTCAAGGAGATGTAACAAAATCTAATTCGTAATTAAATTTCAGGGTTTTGAATATGGCAGATCTGGTAATCCAACAAGAAATACTTTAGAAGAATGCTTAGCAGCTTTAGAAGGCGGTAAATATGGTCTCACCTTTGCATCTGGACTTGGTGCGATCACGACGCTTGTCTCCTTATTATCAAAAGGAGACCACATCGTATCGAGTGATGACTATTATGAAGGCACTAACAAATTATTCAGGTAATTATAGCCACGGTTTCGCTCTTTCAGTTATCGCTTTTCTTTTAAGAGTACTCTAAAGGTAATATTCCGATCGCGTGAAAATTGCTGTATTTTTAAAATCCTGGTGTACCGCATCATGTGATTTGACTTGCGCAGTAGACGATTTCTATAGCATTTTACTAGAAATCGTCTACTGCGCAAGTCAAATCAGCAACCCATCAGGTCCCATCTCTCGTGGCGCGGATTGTACGTACGTACGTGCACTAAATTTCCAAGCAAATTCGTCGATTTGTTTTAGCGTGAAAGAGTATTAAACATCTGTAGGAAAACTTGCACATTTATATTAATAATAATAATCATACTATCGGTTATAAATAGTTATAATCGGTTAATATTTATATTGCCGCAGTATTGTCTTTTTGATAATGTTATCCTGTGATGATAATGTAGATAAAACATGCATTGTTTACTTTTATAGATGGCCAAGTTGATTATAATGTCACGGGAATTGTCATTTATTTTTCAAATTAATTTATATTAATGTTTAATTTGCATATGGTTACATATAAATTCTTACTTACCTCAACTACTCATTAGGCGGCGGTTTATCTATGCTTCGAGTTTATCATTCAAAATTCTAAAGCGCTCATATTCGAACGTAAAGATCAAAGTTAATAACAAAAAATCTTTACAAATACGCAATATTTTTTTCTTATAGTTAAATTGTAGTAAAAGTCATAAACAATATCTATCGTTACGTCTATTAGGCTGCTTCTAGTCCAGGGGCCCGATTCTACTAAACAAATGCACCAATAGACTCTCAATGGAGTCTCAATAGAATGCCGATAGTGTATCAGTGGAATAGTTTTTGACATTTGTTATGGACTTAAACAATAAGTTAAACATTATGTTAGTGTTTACAAAAACTATTCCACTGATACACTATCGGCATCCTATTGACACGATTGAGACACCATTGAGAGTCTATTGGTACATTTGTTTAGTAGAATCGGGCCCCAGGTTTGTGCAAAGAAGCTGAGGAGAGCTGAGGAGTTAGCGAGGCAAAATCCTCCAAACTACTAAGTAATCTGTGCCGTCGTCACCAAGAAAAAAGTGGTCGGGGCCGAACTTAGAACTCGTTACCTAAAAATAAAATTTTGTTTTAGAAATGTTGCAGGAAACCAAGGAATTGAAACTAGTTTTATAGATTTCACGGACCCGGCAATTGTGAGCAAGTCCATACGAGATAACACGAAGGTATGTTCCATTTATGAATATCACCACACTGGTATGAAGTACCACTTACAACACAACCCATCTTCATAAATATTTCGATAGATTTATTAACCGTTCTCAAGCATTCTCTTACATGTATCATATACAGCGTGACAGGGTTTATGTCCTATTACTGGTTAAACTAGAGGTCATTTGCAACAAATTAGCCCCCATCAATAGGGGGTCGAAAGTGACCGGTTACCGAGATATTGTTGTTTAAAAGCAGAACCTATGAAGTTTTTTTATAAAATAAAACAATCTTCAAACTACAAACATAAATTTCGATTTTCTTTAACATGGGATGCCAGGGGAGGCTTCTCGACATATCCTGTATTGCTAATGGTACCTTTTAAGGAAAAAAATTGGAATAGTACCCATCTTTGATCTTGGAAATCTGCTACCTGCTACGTGTTATGACAATTTTTTTCTTTTGGTGCAAAATTAATCGATATTTTTACCTTTTTGGAAAGGCCATGAAATTCCGCAGTTATTTACATAATTTGTACGCCAAGTGTCATACATTTTTTTCGTATAATCCATGTCGATGGTAGAAGGTGCGAAAAAAGTATTCTAAGTTTTGTCACATAAGACCTTATTATTTCGGGGATAATAAACATTTAAAACTCGCATTCTGATTAAAAATAGTTACTAGTTCATCAGCTTCCAAAAATGTGTCACTTGAGTGCGGAGAAACAAATAGTATTTCAGTTAAGGGGGATTTTCCATGGAAAGTCGGAAAAACGTAAAAACACCAATATGTCGGTAACCGGTCACTTTCGACCCCCTATTGATGGGGGTTAATTTGTTGCAAATGAGCTCTGGTTTAACCAGTTTTAAGGAATAGGACTTAAAACCTGTCACCCTGACCATGTACATGTATCACAATGTTCTCAAGCGACCATTCGTTTTGTGCGCAATTTATCTACGGTGTTTAGTAACACTAAGTTATAATATATGTACGAGTTTTTAATTTTTTAAGGGATAGATAAATTTCACACATATTACCGGTCGCTTCAGAACTTAGGAATTCGAGACTCGTCATCGCGCACAAAGTTACATAGTAATATCACATGAGTAAATAAACTGACGGACAGAGGCTTCACTTCCATACAACGTCGCGCGCCGAGGACACGCACACAAGCATGAGGCGCGTGTATTGCGTGTCCTCAAAGCGCTCGTCACGTACACATGCTTGTGTGCGTGTCCTCGGCGCGCGCTATTGTATGGAGTGAAGTCTCTGTTCCGTCAGTTTATTTACTCATGTGGTAATATATCTCAATGATAACTTACACAACATAAACACGAAATAAAAATAATCAAAAGTATGTAGGTAATTTAGTTAAATAGTTTATCACTGCAATTGTTTCAACCTTAACTTTATCAATGTTTTTTTTTTCAACAACTACTTAAGTATAATATGTAGTAACAGGTTATTAAAACAGAACTCATGTTTAAGCTATGATAAGAAAGAATTGATAAGACTATGCACGTAAGTAAATATTTTTGTGATCGTGTAAAAGTCACATATAAGACATTAGTTTGGATAATTGCGTAATTGTGTTTGTTTATGAAATCTTTGTTGATATTATATTTGCTAAATTCCTACACCTAGTAGCGAAATTCTCTCTAGGATTATAAGTAGAGATGCGCAGAGTACTCGGTTATTACTCGGTACTCGGCGTACTCGGCGAGTTATAAAGTACTCGTATTCGGCCGAGTAACTCGTTTTATATAGGTACCGAGTAACTCGCTTTATATACCGAGTGAAATATAGTGAAAGTTTTGTTGCCAGGTAAATAAATAATAGAATATAAAATAAGCAAGTAAGTAACGCATATTAATTTGAATAATATTATGAAAAATTAACTACAATACTAGAAAGAAACAGACAAAAACATTAATTAATATTGGTAATTTAACAAAGGTAAGTTAAGATGAAGGAACACTAAGCACTCTGCTCTTTCTGGTAATAATCGGTTCCTTTTCTCCTCATAAACGTTACCGGCCTCCGAAAATAATCGATCATGTATAAACGCGTTTTCGCGCCTAAACCTATTTAAATTGAACCGAGTAACTCGGTCGAGTACTCGGTTCGGTAAAGACAAAACCGAGTACACTCGGTACTCGGTTACTCGGTAAACTTTGTACTTGGCGCATAAGTCTCCCTTAGCTTAGGGGCCCGACCAGCCTATAGCGGCATCATTTCATTTGCTTTATCAGAATGTAATGATTTTGAGATGGGAAACGGGCCCTCACTTGTTATATACCTGGAGCCCTGTTCTTCCAAGTTCGGGCCTGGCCAAGCCCTGGTGTTCTCTTGATTCTTCTTAGTAAACTTATTAAATAAGTATGAGACTTTGTTTATGAAAGTATAAATATATATTTATCAATAGAAAAATAATAATTAAGCAAGTGGGTTCTGTACGTTCTGTTAAGACTGTATCGAATTACTTATTCGTGTGACTGCATACACTGTGTTTAATTCTTTGATAAAATCATAGAAATTATTATTTCAATTTGCTTCGCTTAGCAACCATAATGGAAAGGGAAACGGGAAAAGCGTTTCCTGCTCCATATTAGGATTAGATGGAGACGTAATGTTTGACGAAGATACTGATTTTACTTTAACTTAGTTCCGTCGAACCTCCACAACTGAGAGTATACTTACCTCGACCTTCTATTGTTTCGATGGATAGAAAAATTATTTATTTGATTGTTAACGGTTACAATTTACAAAATAGGTAGTTAGATGACATTAATGTCGTCGTGGATGTTTCATGTGATCTGCTAGTTCGTTTGTTTTGACATATTCGCCATTTGTGGGTATGCTTTATATAATTGTATTTTTTTTTAGATGGTCTGGTTGGAAACACCTACAAATCCAATGCTGAAAGTAGTAGATATAGCAGCGATAGTGAAAATTGTTAAAAGCAAGAATGAAAATATTATAATTGTGGTAGATAATACATTCCTCACGTCGTACCTGCAGAGGCCTTTTGACTTCGGGGCAGACATAGTTGTATATTCACTAACAAAGTATATGAATGGACATTCAGACGTGCTTATGGGAGCGGCGATTGTGAACGACGCTAAACTTGAAGAAAGATTAAGGTTTTTACAGAATGGTAAGATATTTTTAATCATATGCATTCTTTTCTCGAGTGGTAGAGCCGTTATGAAATAAGCTGGCTTGGCCCAGTACGATCACTGTTGCACATTTGAATTTCATTCGGAAACCCAACCTTCTATCTTCCTAAGTAGATATCATCCTGGATTATGGGCATGGTAGCGATGGTTGTTTATCTTGTAATCTACTTTTTACCTTTCACAACGTAAAAAATTAACGATAAAACTAAAACGCTTCAAACTAATGATTGTCAATTTCATCTAATTCTTCACTACAGGAAAATAATATCTATTAATATTTAGCTTATATCACTACATAGTATAAAACAAAGTCGCTTTTTCTGTCCCTATGGACCTTTGTCCCTTTGTATGCTTAAATCTTTAAAACTACGCAACGGATTTTGATGCGGTTTTTTTTAATTGATAGAGTGATTCAAGGGGAAAGTTTTAAAGTATCATACATTCCAAAATTCCCACGGGAAAGCGGGATACACGCAAACGAAGTTGCGCGGGTTTCGCTAGTTACGATATAAAATATTGCAAGTCATAGTAAAGTCATGGTGGCCTATGATAAAAACATTTTCTCCATATGATTAGTCATAGGGGAAACATGTTTTTATCTAATCATGTCCAATAAATTAGCTATTAGCAAATATGTATCCAGTATCAGATATCTACTATGTCAACGCATTAGTGACAGACATTTTTGCAATCACGCAAGCGTGCATCTACCATTGTTACATTGTATACCGTTAGTCACAGGGGAAAATATTCCTATCAAAGATGACACCATGATATTGACTTAATGACATAGATGACTTGCGATATTTTATAACGAAATGTGAATAAACGATAATAGCTAATAATTAGGTAAATGATGACTATTATGAGTCATTGTAATACAATAAGTAGTTAGTTACTGAATATGGAGTCACTGAAATCATGACATTGTATTACTTTATGACATGTTTGATTGTTTGAAATTTTTATTATTTGCACGTGCCAACTGCTTGTTTTCATTTTCAATGTTGTTTTGCCAATTTTCTCCTATGACGCCTGAGTTATACAGTAAGAGCGCGTATAATCGTATCATCGTAGTGCGTATACATGTACGCACTGATTATAAATTATAATGTTTTTTTGCAATGTAATCATTGAAATTGAATGTCTACTATTTTGAGAGTTAGCTAACTAAATCATAATAGTATGAAGCAGATTTGTTTCTATAAGTTTCTCCGTTAACTCTATACATTTTGAGTGGGATTTTCAACAGTTTTTCATATCGTCAGTTAGATTTTTCTAAAAGTAGATATTACATTTTTATATATTTTATTTTATTAGGTAGTAGTGTATTAATTAAGTATAATAAATTATGCGACACATTTTATTATTTTTATATATATAAGCTAAGCTGGGCTATAATAAAGTATAAGCAATAATATTCCTCAAAATATGAGGAAGCGTAAAAGCAACAATAAATTTCCAATAACTCATTTCTGAGTCATTCATTATTAATTCCTGGATACTTTCCTCAACACCATAAACAAATAGGCACTTTCTGTAGTATTCTGTGCTTTCTGTTCATAATCTTGCTCTAATAATGGTCGCTCAGCGACCGATCGAGTTTACCGTGTCAACTTGCGAATAATAGGTATATGTAAGCTGAAACGGTTAACATCGCACCATGACTATTAAGAACTGTAACAACAATGTATTAAGAACTGTAACCAGTGTTCAGAATATAACTGACTTAATAGTGCTCTTTAAAAATTGCAGCAATGGGTGCAGTACCGTCACCATTCGATTGCTACTTGGTCAACAGAAGTTTGAAGACCCTAGCTCTTAGGATGGAACGGCATAAGTCAACCTCTCTTATTATTGCTAAGTGGCTACAGAAACATCCGAAAGTTGTTGAAGTTTTACATCCTGGTAAGTTTAAAGAAAGAAATTTGTGCTATTAAATCATGTTACGTTTTATATGTGGGCTCTACTCTCTCGCTACTTATTAGATAAATAGGTGCAAGGTGCAACTATCGTTATTAAAGAATGGAAGTTTGAAACAAAAAGCATAGGGTCAGAAGTTAGACAGAACATGATGGATTACATGGAACCTATGTCAATAATTAGTTAATAGTTACGTCTATGTACGAACAGATTATGTATTGTAGCTATTATTATTATAAAAGTATTGTTAATTACATGTTGACAAAGACAAATTATCGTGTTACTATGAACGAATCCTTGTTCAACATCAAGTGAGGTCAAGTTCAAGATAATTAACAAAAATTATCAAATGTTCTTATTATTTCATCATAATTATAAAGCTGGGTGTCCACTATTGTATACGTTCTATACTTCTATGGCTGCCCTAAACTTGACTTTTTTAACTCAAAGCCTTAAAGAATTGTGTTTCTAAGTCGTGATTTGATGGTTCTCACTCTGTAAATAACTAGACCTTATTTTCTTTCATTAATATCAAACAGATAAGCATTTTTGCTACACTTACGTGAAAACATGTAAATGGTCCTTTGTATCAAAACAGTTTTATATTAAGATTTATGGACTGTATGTTTTCCAAATAAAATAAAATATACTTCTGTAATTAAGAGAGGTAGGGCACAGCGGATAATCCGCTCAAATCGGAGCAGCCCGTCTGGGGAAGGACCTCCACCTTACAGAAGATCGTAGCCAAATAGCATTGGTCTCGGCCATGTTGTGTTCCTACGGTGAGTAAGGTCTCCAGAGCTCCACTTGGGGGGGTTTGGAGGGTTGGCAACGCGTGAGTGATACCCCCGGTATTGCTTACGTCTATAGGCTACGGTGACGGCTTACCATCAGGCCGACCGTATGCTTGTTTGCCACCTGTGTGGTATAAAAAAAAAAAAATATTATATAAAATTATAAATATTATATAAAATATATAAAATTGTCACTAGTCCGTGGTTGTTATATTGACGCTTGTTAAAGATTTTACGCCTTCATTGTGTAAAGTCGACCAACCAAAAATAATGAGAAATGATACCATGTTATCCGTTTCAACTCTGAGAGGGAACGCCATTTGGTACAAATTTCGCAAAATTTGTATGAAGCTGTCACACACATTCCCTCTTGGCAAGGTAGACACACACACCACAAAGTTTGCGATATCATCTTAAAACAAAACTTTTTCTATCTTTTGTGCTACGGAGGTCGGAGGGTATGTGAAACTGTATACCTATCGTTAAACCAAATCAGCGACTTTGGTTTACCTTTACTATGAGTTGGTATCGAATTTAATTTGTCAATACTCATGGCAAGGGAAACGAAGACTCGGCAAACTTACAGTTAAGTAGCGTAAGACCTATAGACTATATACCTACTAGTCGCCAACACGGCTGAGTCGCGCAGACGTTAAAACGAAGTTAGAAAGTCATACTTATTACTCAGTGCATAACGACAATCGATTTTCAATTGTTTTATAAACTGTGAGTCTTAATTTTGGCGCGGACTAATACTAAGCTGTAGCTCGATGCGATAATGACGATTGATTGATCACGATGTTTTCAATCATACCTGATTTTTTTTGTCAATTATGTTCCAGGTCTCCCAACCCACCCACATTATAATATAGCAAAGAAACAAATGACTGGACATTCCGGCGTGTTTAGTTTTAAGCATACTGGTGATATAGAAGAATCTAGAAAAATGTTGAGCTCTTTGAAAGTGTTCACATTGGCTACGAGCTTAGGTGGATATGAAAGTTTGGCAGAGTTACCGTAAGTACTCATTTATGGTATACCTATAGGCAATGATGTTTCATCGTGTAGATAGGTTAGATAGATCAAGTTTGTGTATTCTTGCACCGGTTATATCCTATTTACTCTAATTTATCCTATCATCATGATATCATCGGTAAAAATCATAAATAAAAGTTTTTTTTATACCACAAAGGTGGCAAACATACGGTCGGCCTAATGGTATTGCCAACCCTCCCAACCCCCACCAAGTGGAGCTCTTGAGACCTTACCGTAGGAATACAACATGGCCGAGACCAATGCTATTTGGCTATGATCTTCTGTAAGGTGGAGATACTTCTCCAGACAGGCTGCTCCGATTTGAGCGGATTGTCCGCTGTGCCCTACCTCTCTTAAGAACCTATCTGTGCATAAAAAAATATTAGGAATTCATCGGTGTTATTAGATAAAAAAGATATTAGGAATTAAGGGGCTTTCTGTCGCATATTTGTCTCTGCGTCACTAAGTGTATGTTTAAATATACAAATCAGCTGTATTTGTTTTCTGATGTAACTGTAGTGAAAATATCTTATTTACTTCTACGTCTATTGTCATTCCAACAAGTACATTAGAAATTACTTACTTATTTATATGCAGTAAAGTCTTAAAAATGAATGCACGTGCATTACATATATTATTCTTATGTATTGTATAGGTTAGGTACATATGGTTTATTGTTACATTTTTGCTGCTGATAACCACCTATAATTGACGATCTCCGTGGCGTAATGGTTACCACGCCGGACCGCCACCCAGGTGGCCCCGGGTTCGAATCCCGGTCGGTTCATGATGAAAAAAGAACTTTTTCTGATTGGCCTCGGGTCTTGGATGTTTATGATATACATATTTGTTATCCTACTAATATTACAAAGGCGAAAGTTATGTGTATGTTTGTTACTTCTTCACGCTCAAACGTCTGGGCCAATATTTATGATATTTGGTATGTAGGTAGCTGATACCTTGGATTAACACATAGGGTACTTTTTATCCCTTAAAGTACGCGATTCCCGTAGGATTTCATCAAAAGTCAGCTATAGATGGCGCTACTGTGCATTAAAAAAAATATACGCAAATAAAGTTGCGCGGGTTTCACTAGTAAAATATTAGTATCATTGAGTTAGTAACTTAGTATCCCATAAACACAAGTTTCGAACTTACTTTGGGGCTAGCTCAATCTGTGTCATTTGTCCCTATATATTTATTTATAATCTGTTAAAATGAAATGCAAATACACGAAGTAGGTCTTCACAAGCACGATCTCTAGTTAGTCATGTCTATCAATCAATATTATATTTGTTTTAAATGTTTTGTCCTATGTAACTGTTTTGTCATAGTAATTGTAACTTTACTATTTTCAGATCTGTCATGACCCACGCATCGGTACCTGAGGCGCAAAGGAAGGAACTGGGAATAACACACTCTTTAGTAAGATTGTCAGTTGGTTTAGAAGACGTGGATGACCTGATCGACGACCTAGAACAAGCGTTTAACCAAGCATTTTAATCCTTATATATTCACTGCATCTTCAAAAGGAGAAAAATCATTTGTGTAAATCTATCAGAAG
The DNA here is from genome assembly GCA_905163395.2 of Endotricha flammealis. NCBI lineage: Eukaryota > Metazoa > Arthropoda > Insecta > Lepidoptera > Pyralidae > Endotricha > Endotricha flammealis. Next base: position 5,787,721 of record LR990853.1, read on the forward strand.
GAGATATAGAATATTTGACTGCAAATTATTATAAAGTGCCATTTTTCCGGGTAAATTGCTAAACCATATCAGTTCTAGATATAACTCCGTTTATCTTCGCTACTCTCTAGATCAATTTGAAGTTTAATCAATATGGTTTCTTTGTGGAAATACACAGATATGTATGTATCCCATGTATCCGATATATTACTCGGAAAGGTATTTATTCAGAGACCAGACTAGACCCTCACAGGCAATTACTCTACTCGAAATGGAAATAAATCGTATAAATAAATCTACGTATAAACTACCGCCATTTCGGAAACAAAAGCAAAATGGCCACAGGTAAATGAAAAAAAAAAAAAAAAAAAACAATTAAGGTCTTTTTTGTGCACGAGGAGTAGATCCCTCGCTCTATTTATTGGATTAAAAGGACAAGGAAATAAATTTTCTTGTTAGATAGTTCTTTATTTTATATGACAACATAAAAGAACTGTCATAGACTTTTACATCAAGTTGGAAGAAGGTTCCATTGAATATTTGTCTATTCCAACAGTCCCCCTCAAATATTCAAGTATAATGTTAATTGAGAACTCATCAAAAATAAAAAACATATGCTATATACCATTACTATCATTGGTATTTTGAAATAAAAATAAACAATTTAAATTAAGTTTAATTTACGCCTTAATTCTAGGAACTTCGCTGTAGGCACCATCTTTGTGAAGATATCAGCTAGTTGGTTTCCTGTGGAGATACTTTCTAGCTTTATTACTTTGTTAGTAATTTGTTCACGGGTAAAATGGTATTTAATATCTATATGCTTAGTTCTATTATGATTAGAGGGGTTATTAGCGATGCTAATACAACTGTTATTATCTTCAAAAATAATTATTGGCTGCGTTACTGAAATCGAAATATTAACTATTTAATAACGATTTTATCCATATCGCTTCTCTGACAGCCTAAAATAAGGTCATATATTCAGCTTCTGTTGAGGAAGGCAGCGACTGTATTTTGTTTACGTGTATTCCACGTAATTGCACAATTATCGAACACTTTAAATATATGTCCCGTTGATTATTTAATGCATTATAGTCTATTGCCGGCAAATTATTAATTCTTTCGTTATGTCTCAGTTTGCTAGATGAAGGTCCAGCCTCTGAGCTATTATCAGGCGTATGTTTGTGGTTGCTGCCTATTAACTTTGCCGATTTATTATCGGGCTTATTAATTTCGGCGGGAATTTGAACGGATTTATTATCATTATTGACGGGCCTAGTAGATTCGAAATTTAACTCATCAAATATAATATCCCTTGCAATGAGAAATTTGTTGCTTTCTACGTTAAACAACTTATAACCATTTTGATCGTAACCAACTAGAATGGCTAAAAATGATTTTTCGTCAAATTTCGATCTTTTAGTCTTGTCATTCATGGACATAGGCCGTTGAACCGTTTTTTTATTTTTTATTTTTATTGTGCCACATTTCGTATGGTGTTTAATTATTTACAAGCGCTTTTTGTGGGTAGTCTGTTTATTAAATATGTACTTGACAATACAGCTTCGCCCCAGAAGGATTTCTCCAACTTCGCACTTGTAACCAATGTTTGAGCCATTTCGGTTAACGTACGATTCATACGCTCAGCTACACCATTTTGTTGCGGCGTGTATGGTACAGTCAAATGATACATTATTCCCTTACAAACACAAAAACTCCTTGAATTAATTTGAAAGATATTCTCGCCCGTTATCGCAATACAAATTAGTCACTTTACTTTTAGTTGAGTACATTAAATAAACAACAGTATAATGAGTAAAATCGTCAATAAATGTAACGAAATAATGTTTGTCATCAATAGTTGCAGGTGTTATCGGTCCACACACATCAGAGTGTATAATAAAGAGTGGTCAGTAGCACCAGAATCTAAAAGAAAACAAATTTCATTATTAGTTAAATGATTGTCAGCAGTAGAGGGTAATTTACATTTTGAAAAAATAAAAGCAAAACCGTCCTCGTCATTCATGTTGGTCTGAACATTGTTTGCCGTCCTGTTCTGTCTGGTTGATTGACCATTTGTTTGTTTAACCGTTTACTTGTAGAAATGACAATCCTTTTTATAATGATTACAGCGTCCACAATGATCACAATACATTTTTGACGTTTTGTAGATAGACTTTCTGTTTTGATTATATTCTTTCTTCATGTGATAGTTGTTATTTTTCTTTTTATATGGTGCGGGACACAAATTTTGAGCAGGAAACCATTTGGTGCCAGCATGCATTAAATGTGTGGTAGTTTCATCTTTCAACTTCACCTCCTGGTCTAACAGTCGTGTCTTCACAAAAACTAAATTAAGCTGTTCTTCACCAAGTGTTCCTAATGCCGTTATTACACCATCGTAGGATGTAGGCAGTGTGAGCAAAAAAATGTGCAATTTTATCCATCTCGTCTATTCTTGTTCCAGCAGTAACAATTATCAATTATCTATTCTGTGGCAGTAATTAACTCCGTAATTATATTATCAAAATTCGTAAAAAGTTGAAATAATGTCATATCAGGTTGTAATTTCAAATTTAATAACTGTTTTCGCAATGCTAACTGAGTAGCTAAGCTGCGCCTTTCGTATATTTTATTATCTAAATCATCCATAATCATTTTCGCCGTATTAGATCCCTTGGCGAAACTTAGGAATGCATCACCCAAAAATTCAATAATTGTACCTTTAGCTACGAGATTCTTCTTAATCCAAAATTTGATTCGGGTTTGTTGGTTTTTCGTTATCAATTACAGTTAATACTTGCAATTCTTCAAGTAACGAACGAATTCGAAATTTCCAAGTGCTATATCGTTCACCATTAAATTGCTGAATATTTCTTTTACTACGCAATTCCATTTTGTAATTTTGTGTTCAAACTATTTGCGAGTAGTTTTAATGTGCCCTGGGCATGTCTTTCTATCTAGCGGGACCCCACGAGCTAGACTCTAAAAACTAGTGGCGATGCTTAGCTCGTCCAATGTACCTCACGAATATGTTGACAAGATCCATAGTACCTCAACAGTTTTGACAGAAATTGGAAAAAACCAGCTCGTCTATCCAGCGGGCCCCTTTTTTGTTTCTTGCTAGAAATACATTAAAATGATACGGATCGTTACTTAGCGCAATGTACCTCTCGATTTATGTGTTAAATTCAAGGAATCTTTAACAGAACGGGAGAAATTCAGCTAAAATAGTTGTGTCTGGCCAGCGGGCCCCTTTGCAATTTGAATACATATGCGCGGAAAATGTGCTGCATTGCATTGCATTTTCAATGTACCTCAAGAATTTGTCACTATTATCTAGTTTTTCGTTGTTTTTTACACTTTATTATCAAAAATAAATAATTGATATTAAGTATAAAAAATAAGGTTAGGCATAGACAAAATAAAATCTTTCACACAATGAGAGTAGGTAAGTATTATAATGTGTTTTGTATTTATCTACAAGTCATCAGTTTATTATTTTAAGGTAAGTACCTATATTGTTTAATAATTAGCTACCTATTTTAAACATTCGCCGTTAGCTTCAATCAATACATAAGCTTACATAAACAAAATATAATCATTTTCGACATTTAATTTTATCGATTAAATTGTAATCGCCATTCGAGTTGTCAATTTTGAACGATGACGGTTTGGGTGGAGTGAAGACAGGTCTCGTTTCATCATACGGTAAGGTAAGGTAGGTACTTACTTACCTACCTTTATTATCAGTTTATCGTACCTACCTACCAACCAATGCAGGAAATAGCTATTGCGTATCTTACTCTCTCTCTGTCTGTGATGCATACTCAGACACAGTATACTGAGTCAAGATAGCATGAATACGCTGCTTTGAATTACGTACACAAGTATAACTTGAAAATGGCACAATGGAATCTTTGTCCGAAGTCCGATTGCCAAACGAAAGAAAAAAAAACTGAATGGCGATTACAATTTAATCGATAAAATTAAATGTCAAAAATGATTATATTTTGTATATGTAAGCTTATGTATTGATTGAAGCTAACGGCGAATGTTTAAAATAGGTAGCTAATTATTAAACAATATAGGTACTTACCTTAAAATAATAAACTGATGACTTGTAGATAAATACAAAACACATTATAATACTTACCTACTCTCATTGTGTGAAAGATTTTATTTTGTCTATGCCTAACCTTATTTTTTATACTTAATATCAATTATTTATTTTTGATAATAAAGTGTAAAAAACAACGAAAAACTAGATAATAGTAACAAATTCTTGAGGTACATTGAAAATGCAATGCAATGCAGCACATTTTCCGCGCATATGTATTCAAATTGCAAAGGGGCCCGCTGGCCAGACACAACTATTTTAGCTGAATTTCTCCCGTTCTGTTAAAGATTCCTTGAATTTAACACATAAATCGAGAGGTACATTGCGCTAAGTAACGATCCGTATCATTTTAATGTATTTCTAGCAAGAAACAAAAAAGGGGCCCGCTGGATAGACGAGCTGGTTTTTTCCAATTTCTGTCAAAACCAGTGATCTGTTATTTACTATAGATTCGTAATGTTTGACACATACCCGCTGCCACGTCGACTGAGGCCACAGCCTTAGTTGAATTTCTTCCGACTTAGTCGTAGTTTGACGTTCAATGAATGCGTATCTCACAATAATATCACAAAAATGGTTAAATGCACTGTTAAAACATGTATGTCGTGATCCCAAACTAATAACAAAGCAAGTGGTATCACTTTTCACAAATAAGAATGCTTAATTATGTTAAAATTATACCAAAATAGTATTAAAATCGAAATTAATATATTACGCATTGTTTTTGCCAACAGTGTTGCCAGTAAAAACGATTTTAAGTTTCCCAAATGTTAGGAGTTTAGTCAATGACGAACTCATACGCCTTTATGTATCATTATTAGTAACACAGTAGAAGTAAACCTACAACCAGGCTCAAACTAGAATTAATTATTTACTTAGAATTGATTGATACTAAAATCAATCGCTAGTGCTACGCACGTCAAGACAAGAAAAAACAAATCATTTTCCTCTTTTTGATATGGCTTTTAACTGACATTTGACATAATGATATTATTACTATGACAGTGAAGTAACAATTTCATCTTTTTCATTGTGGTAACGGTGTTTAATTTAAATTGTTTCTGCAATTATCAAATGTTCGATTGAGTACAATAGTTTTTTTTGTTTTATGTTGTTTTATTCAAATTATTTAAATTTATTTTTTTATTTATTTAAATTTCATTTTCATTTCTTAACAATAAAAAAAATCTACTGAAGACTTGGCTGTATGGGCATAGTTCCCTTTGCCTACCCAGAATGGGTGAAGATAACAAAAAAAAATCTCTGCTAAAAGTTAGTAGTAGCACAGAATAGATAATAGTAGTAGGTCTGCATCGGTTATGGCGGAAACACACTACCGTGTCGGGGCCTGTCGTGTCGCGCTCTGTCGTGACGGTGGGTGTGCACACTTACGTGTCGTGTCGGGGCGCGCTTCTGTTCAGAAATGAACGAAATAAACGCCAGACGTTTATTTCTTTCATTTCTGAACAGAAGCTCGCAGTGTTTGCCTTTGTCTGTGTGTTTTCTATAATGTACAATGGCATTTATTTACAAAAAAAAGTATTTAAGTATATTTATCAGGAATCTAGTACCTAGTAACTCATTATCACGCTGCAAAAATAAATTAAAAAAAAAAAGCGTACACTTGTTCGCGCCACGAGCCACGCGCGGGTATAGAAACACATTTGCAGGGCGTGTCGTGTCGCGTCATAACCCCCACCACCGCCGTGGCGCAATCGGCGGCCAGCAGTCCGCGCCACGACAGAGCGAGTCACGACACGACACGCCCTACAAATGTGCTCCTAACCATATAAAATGTATGAACGCGATATGCTTCTGGCGCGACACGACAGGCCCCGACACGGTAGTGTGTTTCCGCCATTAGATTCATCAATGACTAAAAAATGGAAACTTCTCCATTCCGCCATGATTCATTCTTGAAATATAATATGTATGTACCAATATTTACGCATCTATATATTTATTTCTTCCTATCTTTAATTCTTCTGTCACCTAAGAAACAATAATATGGTATGAAAACTTTTTAAAAAAAAAAAGACTCATAACATTCATTCAATGGGAAAATTATTCATGAGCTGGCAACTCTGACCATTTTTCTGGGAGTAATGCTTTTGTCTCATTTTGACATAATTAGTTTGACTCTAGAAAAAAAGAGACAAACATATTTTACTTTGGCATATGCTCGGAATATGTATCGGTTTCAAAGCTACGTCTTTAACACTCTAAAGTGGTTGCGGCTTTTTACGAATGCTTTGTATGACGTTACTTCTCTTGTCATAAAATATATAAAATCTCATTGGTCAAAACTGTTGAGGTACTATGGATCTTGTCAACATATTCGTGAGGTACATTGGACGAGCTAAGCATCGCCACTAGTTTTTAGAGTCTAGCTCGTGGGGTCCCGCTAGATAGAAAGACATGCCCTGGGCCCATAACCTATTGGAATTATATTAAAAGGACAAGGAAATAAATTTTCTTGTTAGATAGTTCTTTATTTTATATGACAACATAAAAGAACTGTCATAGACTTTTACATCAAGTTGGAAGAAGGTTCCATTGAATATTTGTCTATTCCAACACTATTCACTAGTGTTTCAAATGATCTATGGAGTATCGATATTTTTACGTATTTATAATCTTTATCATAATTTTAAGAGGAAAATATATGGTCCACCGTCATTATTTACGTTTTAGCTAACGCCCTTCGTCTCATAAAAGAGTTACAGTTTGAATCCATTTGAATCTCTATGTCAGATACGACAACTAAACAGGAATATGTTATTGAAGTTGCCTTAATACCTACAGTCATCACAAAATTGTTGTGTAAAAGTATAAAATTTAGCAAATGTTTAGTGTATCACTACATAGTATAAAACAAAGTCGCTTTTTCTGTCCCTATGTCCCTTTGTCCCTTTGTATGCTTAAATCTTTAAAACTACGCAACGGATTTTGATGCGGTTTTTTTTAATCGATAGAGTGATTCAAGGGGAAGGTTTTAAAGTATCATACATTCCAAAATTCCCACGGGAAAGCGGGATACACGCAAACGAAGTTGCGCGGGTTTCGCTAGTTAAATATATTTTTAAAAATCCAAGCCAATTACATCACATTTTGTGTCATCTAAACTTAGGCTATGAAACATATTTTATATTTGACATAATTTGTGTAGTAAGCATCGAAATAATATTACTACGTATAGAAATGACACCGCGAACAAAATTTTTGTCCCCATACGTTGAGGCCAATAGACATCAACTCGTTTATGACTCGTTTAGAAACTTGCCGACGCTCATCGTGATTGGTCCTCTGATTTATGTTAAAAAAAATAATTAAAAAATGCCGTCATGTTCAATAAAATCTTGCAAAAACCGTTCAACAGTAAGAAAGAAAGATAGCGGCGTCACTTATCATCGGTAAGTATACAAAAAATTAAGTAAAACCAACCAAAACAATTTTTTTTCATTATTTTCTATTGCATCATGATTGCATCCGCCATTTCTATGTGAAAATCATAGATTATCAAAAAGTAATCGTACAGATGGGATACGTAGGTACTAAGCGTGAGTCAATTTTATAATATAATTTAGGTACTTATTTTTGAAAAATTTTTTGCTTTTTTTTAACCGACTTCAAAAAAGGAGGTTCTATGTTTCATTGTTTTTTTTTGGAGGTCCGCCGATTACTCCTTCAATTTTGGACCGATTTTCATAATTCTTTTTTTAAAATAATATGTAATTTAAATATTGATTTTTTAAACTATATTTCCAAAATATTTTTATATAGTAGGTAAAAAATACGTAAATGTGGATAAAGTTACTAACTAAGTAAAAAAATAGTTTCTAGAAAATAAAAAGAAGGAAAACGAAACAGCATTTTAAATTTCGACCAACCGTTTTCGAACAAATAAAATTTCATTATAAAGTTAGTTTTGATTTAATCTCAGTTTATTTTTGACTAATATTTAGTTAAGAACAAAAATGTAATGTAGCTTCCTACCTATAAAGCTAATATTATACCTATTTTCTATTAAGTTTATTCTATTAAGTAAAATAAAATATTGTAATAAAATAAAATAATCAATTAGATGTCCAATAGGCAGAATATAAACAAAGTGTCGCCCCTGCGTAGTAATGTCATATTCTATGACTCGGTTGGGGGCGGGGCCAGGGAGGGGCACGCCCCTCACGGCCGAACGCGGCGCCAAAATTTGAAGGCGCTGTCATTTCTATACGTAGTAATATTATTTCGATGGTAGTAAGGTACCTACATCAGCTATGCTATCTAAATATACGCAAATGAAAATGCTCCTGAATATCAAGGTATACTTAGATGAAATCTCAAAGAAACTTTCAACTAAAGTACTAAGTAGGTACTGCATTGTATTTATCCACGTTTGTCGTAAGTCCACATAGCAAAATTCAAAAAGAATGTGTCAAACATATAATGTACTACACGTTACTTTCATACATACAATATTTAAGCTTCTTGATTGATACATTTTGTTGAAATAATAAATTGACAATAAGCATGGCACAATAGGCGGTTATTCCAGCTCCAATCATTCAATCTTCAGAGTTATTTTTAAGTACCATACAATACAATGTCTAGAGTTCAAGCGAGGCTAAACTATTGACTCCCAACAATCATTAGTTGAAACCATTTTATTTTTTAATTTTGTTCGTAAGTTGTATATGTACATCTCATTACTATTTTTACAATGTTATATATGAATACAACGTTTTTATATTTATTCACAAATATCTAATTAAAATAAATTAAGTATATTATTGAATAAAATTTGTTATAAATTTATTGTGTGTTTAATGTTTATACTTTAAGTTGTAATATGCCCCTTGCAAAATTTTAATTTTTATACCAAACATATTTTTTCTACCTTGGAACCCTCAACCCCAACCCAACCACTTCGTATTCTAAATAATAATTTGAATTTAAAATATTATGTATACTCATAAGAATCACACAACGCCATCTAGTTAAACTAAGCAAAGCTTGTAGCTGTGGGTGGGTACTAGATTGCAAATAAATACCTACATTTTAACATAGAAAACATCCAGAAAAGATATGATCACGTAGGTACACATTTATGTAGGTACATTTAAATTTCCTGACAACATTTTAATGTTTTTAGGGTTAGACCTGCGGTCTAGGAATAAAGAATAGCCATTTCTAGCCACTCGATCACCTGCTTGTAAAAAAAGAAACTGTAAAATGCATGTACAATGTAATGTAACTGTGTATATTATGGAGATAGGAGATAGGCGAATGAATGGCTCATGTGGGCTCAAATTCATACAGGGATTTTATTTTCTCTATGGGCCTGACTGAGCTGTGGGCTCATGAGAATAGATCAGTCAACTGTGGATAACTTCAGTTATTATTCTGAGATAACTTCACAATGTACTTTGTAAACACACGAAGGGTTCTGACGGTTCTGTCCGGGGGAGCACACTTAGTATAACTGTCAATTTTCATAGGCAACAGCGACATTTGGGGGATTGGTGGAAGAACTAAAATTTTAAAAAAGCGGCGGCCATTTTGTACTTCACTTATCGTCTGACGGACCATTCGATAGCATTGACGTTATTTATTTTATTAGTTATTTATTTATTTTAGTTATTTATTTACATAAAATGTAAATAAAATACAAGTTGAATACTTAAATAATCATAATTTGATGTATTCCTTCGGATGGGGGACTTCTTTGGGGCGCTAACAAAGAAATATATTCAGAAATTATAGGGAAGGGTATACATACTATGTATAGCTATAGTTGAAATTTTAGTTCACCTACCAATCCCTGCGGTGGCAGCACCTTCCATAGATGCCGATTTCACCCCGGAGTTGCCACTCTATCTATACATACCATTAACCATTATTACTATCCTCTTTGGTTCTGTCAATCAGAAAACATTCATTCATAAGAACGTCAAAATAGGTACATAATACCTAAAGAAAGTCACCTATGTAGAGAATCAAGTAGGTACCTAATCTACCAACAAAGTTAGAGAAAAATCGGCAAAGTTAATACCGGAGACTATTCGAAGGGTATTTATTGCAAGTATAAAAAATAACCAAGAAGATTAAGAACGAAACAACCCAGAATCAAAAGTAAGATAGGTACCTAACCTACACGTAACCAAAACTTTTACATTTAATTATACATAATACAGTACACTCTACACTGTATCTATCAAAACTAGGTCGTTTAACGCGTTATCATAGATATCGAAGGCAATTGCCTACACGGCGGCGTCGGCTATGGCTATATAATGTACATTTTAGTTGGTTTAAATAGACAAGTAACCACGAATATAGATAAAAGAAATCCATGTAAGTACTAAATAAGGTACCTTACGAATATCAAAATCGCGAACACATTTTTAGGGTTCTGTAGTAAACTACAAGGAACCCTTATAGTTTCGCCATGTCCGTCTGTCTGTCCGCGGTCTAGCGCCTAGGCGTTTGATGCTGTAATTTGGTATGTATACACATTATAAATTAATAATATACCGGGAATTAACGCGATCATACCTTGATATTGCCTGACGTTTCGACCAGGTTGCACCGGCCGTGGTCACAGGCGAACGTATATTATTAATTTATAATAATGCAACGCGAAAGTTTAAAAGTTATTATGTATACACATATTATAAAATGTTAACAAAGAGCTGAAAGAAAATTTTGAAAAAAAAATTTTTTTTGGGGTGCCTCCCCTACATGTAAAATGAAATAGTAGATTTTACAACAAGTGCACAAAACGAATCATTTCTATCCGAGACTTTTAGCAGCCCGAGCCCAAGGCTCGGGCTGATAGTAATGTCGAGGATAGAAATGGTTTTGTGGACGAGTTATAAACTCTGCTTTTCACTTCGATTGCGAGGAAATAAATAAATAAACGCACGAAAAACAAGACCTGTTTCCCATTTCCCGCCGCTTATTTTTTTTTTAATTTTACGACATTGAATTTAGGCTTGGGCTGCAAACCTATACAGCCTACTATTAAATTAATTTTGTAATAAAATAATTTTCTTAAATTAATTAAATAACCTACCGTACTTTAATTTAAATTTTAATATCTTTTATGACTTAAAAAACACATAAGGCAAATAAATTAAAGTAAATATTATAAAATAACAAATTCTATCTCTGAACTTTTTGTTGTGTTTGGCTGTATGGCTCATTTCCTTTGCCTTAATATAGATACATTTATGAGTAGATACGTTTTTGCCCTTGTGCACAAAATTCTATTTTGTGCAGCTTAAATCCTGCGCAAATAAGCATTTTCTGAGCATGAGAAGTGAAAATGATTTTTTTTTCGCTCCCACACTCTTGTATAAATAGGTCTCTTCAAAACATTGAGGGTGTGGGAAGATCATTTTTCGATACTGATGAATGATCTGGAGGGCTACTACGAAACGTAAATCCGATACTTTGGCCGAAGTATCGGAAGAATTTTAACCGTGAAATACAAGTTATTTCATGATTATAATTCAATGAACTACTAAAATAACAATAAAGTACAAGGTATTTCATGGATAGAATGCAAGGAATTACTAAAATAACCATGAAATACCTTGTATTTCCTTTTACAAATTTTCATAATGATTGCTGCTTAGTCAAGCCGTAAAGGAATAACAAACAATCAAACACAAACTCACTTTCTCATTTATAATATTAATATGATATCTAGTCCGATCCGGTCCGGTACTCCGGTCTGCTTTACCTATTGCATACAAACTCTCAACCCACTATAGACCATATTTTTACACCTTATTTCACCCCATTTCTTTTTTCACGTTTTGTCACCCCATTTCCCCCTTGGTTGAGTTTTGAAAAATCCTGAAACACGTACTTACTCATTTACCGCCAGTACTCCTACGAAGTTTCAAATAAAATGGTCTGACTAATCTTGTTTCTCCATACAAACTTTGGACACCCGGTTTGAGTTTTAAAAAATCCTTTCTTATTGCACACCTAGACCTCATAAGGAACCTATGTGCCAAATTTGAAGTCTCTAGACCCAACGGTTTGGGCTGTGCCTGTGCGTTGATATGTCAGTTACCAACTTACCAACCCCACAGTCTTCTTTTATATACATAGATCTACTTTTATATGTAAGTATATAGATATTACATGCCCTAAGTTTTGTATTTTATGACCCGGGGTAAAAAAATAGAATTATTCTTTATTATTATTTTAATGAACGCTTGCAACAATAGCGAGAATATAATAATATTTATAAAATTCTCACAGCAGCGCCATCTGGTCCTACAGTTAGTTTCAAACGAAATAGCATAGTTGCTGATCGGACAAACTATGAGTCTTTATCAGTATTTGTATCCTTTCATATCAGTAAATAATGAATGTAGATAAAGCTTAACAAGAAAATATCTAAAACGATGTCTACTCTTACTTTGATTACCATAAATCCGTAGATTCATAGACCTTTTTTATGAATTGACTTTCATTGATATTAAAAGTTGGTACAGTTGACAGCATATTATGTATAAAGCTACCACTAACTTTCTTTCAATAACTTTGTTTAAGTTTGCGTGCTCATGACACGGACAAAAACAAATAAAGTTCAAGAAAGACAGCCTGTAAACCATTTTGTTCATAAAAAAATAAAAAAACAAAGGAAATATTCGCCGGCGGGTAGGCAGACCGCAGAACTCAAAAAAACAAATAAGTACTTTGACTTCGCTCAATTATGAAAAATATAATAGAATTAGGTACTTCGTCAAATAGTTTTATGTCCACCGATAACAAATACAAGGTTAAGCACCATCAATAAAATGAGGTTAAAAACTCAAAGCTCATCGTAGGTGGCGTCACTGTTGACTGTTCCAAGACCCGCCATATTGGTTCATTGTTTAAGTTCGATGTGAGAGTAATTGCAATCATAGAAATTTATGCGACCTGGAGTGTAATTACGATTGAAGGAGGAACTGCGGAAACGGAAAGCCAAGACCACTAGCAAAAAAGCCTTATAAATCGAAAGGTAAATAATTTACAGGCATTATTGTGAATTGTAGGTTTTGCTGTGTTCTTTTTATTTATTTCAATTTCTTTTTGTAGACTGGAGGCGTACGATGGAAATTACCTCATCAAAGTTGAAGACGAACTTGAGGATGATATTCCTGAAATTTCTACCATGGATAAGTTCAGAGATATTAATTCCAGCAATAATCTTCCACCACTCTATAAACTACACATTCAAGAGTTTGCAGACAGGTAACAAACCATACATTCATGATTTCCTTAATGTTCCTTGTTATTTTAATGTTTCAGATAGAATTAGACATTTTAATGACATACATGTTGTTTCAGATTTCAAGCAACACTGAACGGGAGATACACTACTGTATGAAAGTAGAAGCTTAATAACCGTGAGAGTTGCCTTTGAGGAAAGTTATATTTATTTCCATGCGCAATGCAAAGCCCAAATGAAGAAGCTTCTTTAAATATCATTCTGTTAAAAATGGATAATAGTGGCATGATAGTGGAGTCACTGCGAATGTGCAACTGGAAAAGGAGTAGAAGCACACTGTAAGCATGTTTTTACAGTTCTCCATGGCATAGAAGATATAGTGCCTACTAAAACTATAATTTTGTACAAAATGTGCACAGAACAATTGATGACATTTAAAAAACCGAATAAAGTATTCTATAATTCCCCGATGCAATCCCGTTTTACCAGGAAAATATAATGGACAATTATGAAGGATATGTCAAAATCCTAGCAGTTTCTCCTGTACTACTAGTAGTAAAATGGCTTATCTCCAAGTAATCAAACCTGCCAATCCATATGCTATTGAAATGGACCATGATTACTTGGAAATATTTTCTTATACTTATGAGTATTACCTTTGTAAAGTTTTTGTTAAACCTATTTTTAAACCACTAATTTTAACAAATATCTGTATAAAAATTATGACTTTTGATTATGACAGTGTAATAAAACAAAATTAATACCTATTAAATAGTTTTATTTTCTTATACCTATGAGTATTACATAATACACTGTAAAATTACAGCATATATGACACAAAACATGTTTTTGAAGCCAGAAGTGTACTATGAATTTCTGTAAGCAGCATCACATTTATTTTGAGTTTGGACCCCGCTAGACCCAGGAGGATCAGTAAAAGAAGTTTCATTAGCATCACATTCATTTTGAGTTTGGATCCGGTTAGGTCCTGGAATTGGATCACCACGAGACGTTTCAATACACCGTTTCATGCAACTTCTTTTTAGCAATCGATCTGAGCGTTCTTGTGCTAGTAGGTTAACAGATTTGATTTAATATAGAGGGCACAGCACTTTTCTTTAATGTACGGTATAAATTTTCATTGTCTGTTAATTACTTTTAATATTATAATCTTCAGATCTAAATTGGGCAGCACATAACCTCGACCATTTACTGGATTTCCAATTTTTCCTTCGAAGAGCCTTTTCCCACAGTTTTCTTCGTTTTATTTCTTTGGAAAATAAATAGATTGGAGCATTTTTACAATCGATAGCTGCACAATGAGTCATATTTCGGAATTATTTAGAAAACAAATATGATGTTTACAAAAATAGTATGGAAAATGACAGCTAGCTGTCAAATGTTTGGAACAGTCAACAAAGCGACATCTGAAGTGAGCAAAAGGCAGTTTTTAACCTCATTGGTGTGAGACTATACGATATTCAGAGTCTAACAAAAGAGATGGTGCAATAAGAATACCTAAGTGAGAAGCCCACGCGCTTGACAAAACATAATAATTATTACATAATGATAAAATATCCTGTGATATTTTATTGGTAGATAGGAAAGTAGGTAAACAATTTTAGGGATCAGTTAGGAAAAGAACGTTAACACATAGTTTTGAGATTTTACTATAGAACCAGTGATTTGTTATTTACTATAGATTGGTAATGTTTGACACATACCCGCTGCCACGTCGACTGAGGCCACAGTCTTAGTTGAATTTCTTCCGTCCGACTTAGTCGTAGTTTGACGTTCAGTGAATGCGTATCTCACAATAATATCACAAAAATGGTTAAAAGCACTGTTAAAACATGTATGTCGTGATCCCAAACTAATAACAAAGCAAGTGGTATCACTTATCACAAATAAGAATGCTTAATTATGTTCAAATTATACCAAAATAGAATTAAAATCCCTCTACACTATCGTGTGTGCCTTTAGTCGCCCATCATGGCCCATTGTGAAGAGGAGGCTTTACAGTTAATGAAATACATAGGTACAATTTATAAACTAACAATAAGGCCAATAACAGGTTTCCCTGATTATGCCGATAGTTGCGTACGTGCGGGTAGAAGTCGGTATCCGACTTTATTAAAGAATTTACTTACAAAACTTCTATATTACAATTTGCTTCTGATGACAAATTTAAATATTGTTCTAAATTACCGTGAATAACTTTTATCAGTATTACAGTCTTGAATGGTCTATAATTTCCTAAAGATTTTTTTGTCATCCGCGAACATAAAAAAATGTGTAAGTTTAGGTACTACCTACCTATTCATTTCGATAAAATGTCTTAGTTTCCTTCCTTATTGATATTATTTCTACTGTGATGATGAATGATTCATTCTTGAAATATAATATGTATGTACCAATATTTACCCATCTATATATTTATTTCTTCCTATCTTTAATTCTTCTGTCACCTAAGAAACAATAATATGGTATAAAAACTTTAAAAAAAAAAAAAAAAAGACTCATATAACATTCATTCAATGGGAAAATTATTCATGAGCTGGCAACTCTGACCATTTTTCTGGGAGTAATGCTTTTGTCTCATTTTGACATAATTAGTTTGACTCTAGAAAAAAAGAGACAAACATATTTTACTTTGGCATATGCTCGGAATATGTATCGGTTTCAAAGCTACGTCTTTAACACTCTGAAGTGGTTGCGGCTTTTTACGAATGCTTTGTATGGCGTTACTTCTCTTGTCTTAGAAGAATATATAAAACCTCATTGTATAGAACTATGAAATCAACCATGATTTTATTAAAAAAAAAAAGGGGAAAAAGAAAGTTACTAAAAAATAGTTGTTACTCCACTTCTGATACTACTGTTTAATATGGGATAATTTTGTCCCGAAAACACATCGGGAGTTACTAATATCTACTCATGCAAAGAAAACTTATTGAAAGGACTTGACATATATCATAAACTCATAAACTAGATGCTGTCCGCGGTGTTACACGCGTTTAATTTTATGCACAGCAGCGCCATCTATATCAGACTTTTGACCAAATCCTACGGCGGCAATCGCGTACTTTTCGGGATAAAAAGTTTCCTATGTTTTTTTTTTCATCCAAGTTATCAGCTACTTACATACTAAACATTATAAAAACTGACCCAGTTATTATAGCGTGAAGACGTAACAAACACGCAAACTTTCGCCTTTAAAATATTTGTAGGATAATCTGATTTTGTATTGGTACTTATTTAGACAAAAAATAAGTTATGATTTCGGATCGGAACCCATACCAACATATTGTTAGGTGAATAAATCTGATAGTAAACATATCATAAGTAGGTACGCAATAATGTGATAACAAGTTATGGAAAGGTAGATAAAGCTTATTTGGTGGAAGAATTTTGAGTGGTACTAACTTCACGCTATATTAAAAGGTAAAATAATATTATTGTACTTACCTGGTGTAGTGGCGCACGACCGCAGCGGTTTGGCAACAAATTTTTAATATTTAAACTTTTGCAGATGTCTACCATTCGTTGGGGTATCGTATCGGCTGGGAAGATCAGTCATGATTTCGTGAACGCCATAAATACTTATCCTGATAAGACGGATATGGTGGTAGCAGCTGTGGCAGCTCGGGATAAGTCCAGAGCTGCACAGTTTGCTAAAGACCTCGGTATCCCTAAAGTTTTTGATTCCTATCAGGCAATGGCTGCTAGTAATGACATTGGTAAGTCTTTTTTATATTTATAGACCTAAAGTGTTCACTCGTGTTTACTTCTTATTGGCGGAGGAAAATTGGAATGTTTGTATCCAGTTTTTTAAAACTTTCTGATTTTGGCGCAATTTATTACGATTCCAAACTTGCCAGGAATACCTAAGGTAAGGTTTATTACAGAAAATACAACGGCATAGACGTTTAATACAATCATTTTAATTCCTTTTATACTTACAGATGTTGCATATATTGGTGCTCTCAATCAAGACCATTATGCACTAGTGAAGCTCTTCCTTGAGAACAACAAGCATGTATTATGCGAAAAACCAATGTGCCTTAACTTTAAGCAAACCCAAAGTCTAATTAAAGTAGCACAATCAAAGAAACTGTTCTTGATGGAAGCTGTATGGTCGAGGTTCTCGCCTGCTTACTTAGCACTGGAAGAAGATATCAAATCGGGTAAATTGGGAGACATGAAGTATGTTGAGGTCAATTTTGGTGTACCAATCGATAGTGTTGATAGAGTCAGGTAAAATTTGTTTTTATTTTATTGATTTTTCCAAAACAAGTTGAATTCTCCCGACTTCATGTAAAGTTACAGTACGTCGTAAATTCCGAAACCTTTTGATATAATTTCATATAACATAAAGTATTCAACATTCATGTCGTAGCATAGTAGTAACACTTAAGATATGGTCAGGGTCACGATCACTTTAGATTGAAAGCACTTGACTTGATTAATAGTTTATAAATAAAGTGCATATATCGCGAGCGTACTTACGTGGCATAATAATAATTCGCGATCATCCGTGTGTCTAGATTCTTTATTTATAAAAAAAATTTAGGCTCTCAATTTTTGTATTTTTTTTTGCAGTAAGAAAGAGCTTGGAGGCGGCGTTCTATTGGATTTAGGCATTTATGTATTGCAATTCGCCCAGTTCATATTTAAAGATGAGCCAACAAAGGTATCCACTCTTGGTGAACTCAATGAGGCAGGTGTAGATCTAGCTGAAACTATTATCCTTGATTATACGGGGGGAAGAAAGGCGGTGCTGAATGTCAACGGTCATTTAAAATTGTGGAATAAAGCAACCGTTTATGGAACTAAAGGACGTGCTACGGTAAGAATTTTGTTATAGGTATCTACCTTCAATACTAAACTAACTCAGATGTAAAATTTTCCTATAACAAAATACTTATAAGACTAGACGGCAAAGATTGATGTCGGTATTTTTAGTCCAAGTGGATTTACTGTAAGTTAGCAGCGGTTTTATTGCCTCGCGAATGGCGACTGACTTGATCAACCGACAACAGCTGGGAAAGCTATATATGGTATATTTAAAACTTACTATGGTTTTAAATTAATAATAAACCGGGAATTAAGCGACCTTGATATTGCCTGACGTTTCGACCGGTTGAACCGGCCGTGCATACTGCATACGTCACATGCTCACTGTTCGCCTGTGACCACGGCCGGTGCAGCCTGGTCGAAACGTCAGGCAATATCAAGGTATGATCGTGTTAATTCCCGATTTATTATTATATTATAATAATGCAACGCGAAAGTTTAAAAGTTATTATTACTATGGTTTTTTGTAAATAAAATTAATGTAATTATCTGTTTACTACTAATAAATGAAAAAAAAACTGGATCGTTGCTAAACTTGCGTAATGACTTGTATTGTACTTGAGTATCTAGCCTTAGCTAATTCAATTTTGTCATTTTAGCTGGAGGATCCCTTCCATTTCCCTACAAGATTACTCCATGCCGATGGTACTTTGGATGAGTTTAAGTTACACACATCACCAATTCCTTATGTATTTGAAAACAGTGCAGGGTTAGTTTATGAAGCCTTGGAAGTCGCCAGATGTATAAGAGAAGGTATGTCTTGTGTCTATTAGGCCAAGTTTATATGACCACGCGGGTTGGGGTATTCATGATGGCATATGTACGCGGGTCAGAGCGCGCCGCGCGATGGCGCGCGGTAATGTAGACAATAATCACCGTTTATTGGTCTTGTACTGCGCGGTTAGTAAATTCCGCGCGGTACCACGCGGTCATATGAACTTAGCCGTTTTTAAAGTATCTAATAATAATCCTTTTAACTTTCTCCTTTATCCTTTAAACTAATAATGAAATGTATGCCTAAAGATAATTCTGACTAGCACAATTATGCGTTATCATATGAGTGTATGCTAAATGAGTGCATGGCAAAATAATTTCTACGAAGTGAAGTTTCTGTCATCCGGTGATATTATGACATAAAAAGTTCTGCCATTAAGGGTGTATGTAACCTTGAATTTATACTTCTATATTCGGATAAAGTATATTAGAGTAATAATTCACATACAATAAACTTTGCGGGACAAAAAGGACTTAGGGCCGAAATTATGACAAGTGGACGCCCGCGCGATCTAATATATCCATTTCTTTGCTTAATTTGGGTGGCATACAGTTAGACACGCACAAAACGTCATTAGGTTCCCTTATATGTGATTTAACGATAAGATGATTTACAGGTAAGACAGAATCGCCACGGATGACGCAGAAGGAGAGTCTTATATTGGCTAAACTTGAAGACACTGTTAGAACACAACTAGGTGTCCACTTCGATGTCGACGATCAGGAGTTCCCTTAATTTTTATAAGTTTAAAAAAAAACATTTTATTATGTTACGTTAAACATCCATTAGTTTTGTTTTTTCAATAAATATTGTACACAAAAATTGGTTTAAAAAAAAAAGTACTTTTATTTACAGCTTATTTAGTGATACAGTTGCTTTTTGAACTCAAAACGTGTAAAAATATTAAAATGTAAAAAAAACATAATTATAGTATTTTATTCAGGTTAAAGTAACAATTTTATTAATGGACTTTACACTTCATACCATAAAATGGTCTGTATTTTCCATATCCCCGAATTGACAAGCTAATAGATCTCAAGAGACTAGTAAGTTGGTCTTTGTAAAAAACATGGTCATCCATGCTTTGTAAAAAGCATGGATGGCGTTGTGTAATTCGTCCATATCTTTATTTCAAATATTGTAATAAAAACTGCATTACATTACCCTTCTTTGCCGTGGCCAAAGCAAAATCAACTACTAGTAAAATATTCATCAACATATTCTCATTGATTTATCACAAATTATAACCTAAAAGTCACAGTAGTTAGTCACCCAAATCCGTCTGTAGAAAGTACCGTGATATTAAACAAATAAATATGTTCAATGGTGCAGTAGCTGCCAGCGCGTTGTCGTCATCAGAATTTAAGTGAGACCTGAAAGAATATTGTAGAAATTATGTATGACATACGGCAGGCAAAGAAGGTGCAAGCAGTCTATTTGATAAATATATTAAAAAGTTTAAAAAATCGATAGTATCCAGATCAACAAGATACACAAGTAATAATGTGGACATACTAAGGTTTTTATCAAATAGATAATTTAAAATATTATGTAGGTTAGCTTTATTACCTTATTTCAGCACATTTTCTGCCTAAACTTCTTATTATACTAAAAGTATCAGAATGCACAGGTTGTTTCACACAAGCCAGAAATGCATAAATCCATTGACCTGGAACACAAATTTAATGGAAATCAATAAAAAAAAACAAATCGTTTATTCAGAGGCTAGGTGTTCATTTTATCTAGTAACTGTAGTTATATTCTAATTACATTATTTATTAAAATACCACTATAGAAGAATACAATGCATGCAAGCATAATGTCTATAAAAGAAATGGCGAAAGAAAAGCAGTTACTGTCTTGTTGTCCATCAGACATTTACACTGACTGCTCTTTCAATTTTACCAAAAAAAAATGGTAATAGTAGGTGGACAAGACCTCTGAAGGAGGATTCATGGAAGTTGGCCAGTAAGGTTGATATCATTATATAATACTAGCTGACCCGTGCCGCGTGCCCACTTCGTTGGGCATAATGTTAATAATCCTTTTTTAGTACAGAGTGTTATGTTTTAATTTCTAATTGCCAAAAGGAGGGTTATACGTAGGTATAGTTTGTATTTGCATGCTAATACAAAATTTGAAAGTAACTCTGTCCGAAAGAAAGCAGCGTTCGTAAGAAATGCTTTCATTCAACCGTTTTTTCTCAGATTCACTTTGCAAAACCGACTACCACATAAAAGCCTTTTTATTTTTCGGTTTTTTATATAACCTATGACACTCAGCAATAATGTGGCTTTCTATTGGTGAAAGAATTTTTAAAATCGGTTCAGTAGATCCCGAGATTACCCCTTACAATTTAACAAATATACAAACACAAATTTTACTTCTTTATAATATTAGTATAGATGTAAACATACCTGTTTTGTAATCTATTGTCTGTCCTGGTTTAATGGAATCTAACATTTCTACAAGGTGTTCTAAACCACTATCTAACTCGGCTATATTCTGTAATCCAAGCATACATGACAATGTTGGTTCTTCAACGTTAAAAAAGTTTTTCCAGTCTGCTGCACTGAAATGTGCTACATTTGCTGTTTTAAAATTACTCGGCCTTAATGATTCGTTTGATCTCATTCGTGAGATATACATACGGACGTCAGAGAAATCTGCCACTTGAATATTCTGCCATTCTAGTGTAGGTTTTAATCTATCTGGAGCTTTTGCTGGAACATCCTGAAAAATATATTCAACTAATGAAACCCGCGCAACTTCGTTTGCCTGTATTTATTAATGCACAGTAGTGCCATCTATTTCAGACTTTTGTTGAAATTCTACTGGAATCACATATTTTTCGTTATAAAAGGTACCCCATGTGTTAATCCAAGGTATCAGCTACCTACATGCCAAAAATAATAAATATTGGTCCAGCCATTTGAGCGTGAAGAAGTAACAAACATACACATAACTTTCGCCTTTATAATATTAAGTAGGATTTTTGTGACTATTCCAACAGACACTACACTGTACTATAGTGTAGAGTCTGAAGGAATAGTCACAAAAATTATTTTATTTTATGTTGTACCTACATTTAATCTGTTGTTTCTAAATTTATTATTATTATTGTTTGTTAATTGCATGCAATACAATCCAGAGTGGATTTGTCTGTATGCTGGTACTCATATAGTTCGTTTGACATACAATTCCCACACGTTTCTTAAAGTGTACATAATATTGAGTAAGTTCAACTATTAACTATTAAATAGAGACTATATTACTATTAACTATTAAATAAAGACTATATTATAAACAAGATTAGATCTGGGAAAGAGTGCTGTATGATCAGAAAGCCGTCTTAGAGCCATGCCATTGCTCTATAAAGATGTCCTCGTCATGAAATTGTTATTTAAGTACGAAAAAATTTTTTTAAGATTGTATCTCTCACCTCTTTTACAAAACGTGACTGATTTTTAGCAAACTTCGAATAATCCGCGTTAGAGTCCGAAATGATTGAACATTTCTCTCGTTCCTTTATAACTTTTAAAAGATATTCTTCTCCCGTTGTTGGGATTTCTTTGAACTCAACATCTGGACCAATTTCAAAACACGGTGCAGAACAATCATTGTCGTTGTGTGGTTTAAAGTTACATTTTTTTAGTGCCATTATTGAAAATAAGGTCTCATAGTTTCAAATAAATAACAAATCAACTCAGAAAAATGAAAATTTTTGCTTTTGAAATATTATTTTGTACACCTTTCCTTCCTTCAATCCAGAGTACTCTGTGGACAGATGACACTGACTGCTGTCTGCTTTGACTTGACATAAACAACAATCGGATTTTATTTTGACGTGCATTCTTAGTCTTTGCAATTTGTCAAAAAAAAAAAGCAACGTCAATCAGTCGATCATGTTACAGTAGTCATTGAAAGAAGCGTATTATGTTATTTCGACCACAGATTTCGACTCATCAGTCTGATTCAAAAGGCTAGAAAAGAAAGAGACAACGTACGTAATACCAGAACAGAACGTATCATGTCATGCCATGTGTCATGTCGGCCAAGAAGCTTCTAAAACACGGCTATTTCCGGTAGCCCAACACAACACGGCAGCACATGAGTAAATAAACTGACGGACAGAGGCTTCACTTCCATACAACGTCGCGCGCCGAGGACACGCACACAAGCATGAGGCGCGTGTATTGCGTGTCCTCAAAGCGCTCGTCACGTACACATGCTTGTGTGCGTGTACTCATCGCAGCGACATTGTATGAAGTTAAGCCTCTGTTCCGCGGTTTATTTTTACTCATGTGACGGCAGTTCTTACAACGGCAACACTGCACCTGCCTAGATGTCACTGTCATCTGTCATCGATTTCCATCCATTGCCTTGCATTGCCTTCACCTCACCTTGACAGTAATGACAGTTGTTGCTTGTTGCGATGTATTTCATCAGTTGCGTGCATTGTAATATTTGATTTTTCTATTCTATTTCACGTCGTTTTTAATTTAAAAAATCAGGTTTATCTATGCGTGCTTTAGATTATTAAATCGATTGAAATAAATAATAATAATTATAGGTTTATGTGAGTAACCTTACCATAAATCATGTTTGTATTAAAAGCCCGTGGCACGATACTTTTAGTCGCGCCGCCGTCGCGCGGCGTTTTAGCGACCCATAAGTTTGGTGCATTCAGCTTCTGAAAGGGGTATTGCGGTCATAGAGTCGCCTAAGGGGCAGGCACAGCGGCACAGAGTACTTTTATATATAGGGGGGTCAGAGAGTCGCGTTAGGGGCAGGTTGGTAGAGTTGGAGTATAGGCTTAGGGGCATTTGCCAATTGCTGTGACTCTAAGTAGCATGTCGGCTTGGGCCCATAGATATCCATCCAAAAAAATATATTTTTAAATTTTGCAAGTCTCTTCATATCTTTTTTTTTGCTTCTCTGAAATTGTAGTGTTCTAAGTATTTTGGGTAGCCCTTTGACCTACATTTTACTAACCATTGTGTAAAACTCAGATGTGATTCGTTAAATTGTGGGTAGTGCTACATAAATAAATATTATTTGATTTTACTGGTAAAAAAATTTACTCAAACTAGATATGTAATATTAATTGTTTACAGAATAATTGCTTCGAAGTTTGAATTGAAATAGGTAATGTCCACTTCAAGTAATATTTCACAGTCTGTCTCTGAACCGGAAACACCACAGGTACACAATAAAATGAAATCTTTCTTTCATTCCTAGTACTTTTGCTACACTCTTCTCTTATCCATTTTATCCTTATGTTTTTATTACCTACCTTAAATCAAATATATTTCAAAAGAATTATTTTTCCCAATAAAATAATCCAACTATATATATTAAAAAAATTGTGTGGAGAAATAAAAAATTGTATACCTTGTTATATGTATTTAAATAAATGTATAATATTACAAAATTTACTACCCACCACTGGTTAGATTCCTTTTATTATTCCTTGATGACAAAATATGTTTTCAGAGTACAACTCACAGTCGAATTCAGAATTATGATCAATCCTTGAACCATTCAGACCTCGGTCATAGCATAGAGCAATCAGTGAAGAGTGCTCAAAAAGAAATACACCAAAAGAGAATCCAGTCTTTGAGAAAAGAACTAGATTACTTGAAATCAACAGAATGGCAGTTTGAGTATGACAAAGGTTTTGTTCAATAAGTTGCCATGATCTCGTACATCCTATCTTTGTTCAGTAATTTATTTAGTAAAGAAACTGAGGATGATGATGAGGCGAAAGAGGACTATTTAGCGGAACAACTATTGGAATTGGAGGATAAATATGATTATAGCCAATATGAGACTGCATCGAAAGAACATGAAATACCAAGGAATGCTGCATGTTTCCAAAGAACAGGTATAGTTCTAAAAAAATACTGGACTGGATTGAATGTAGCAGTCTTATTTTTACCAAAAAATCTTTTATTATCTGATTCTCTTTTTTTGCAGTTTTTTTTAACATATTTTCAACTTTAAACATTGTATCAATTCATACTAATATTTGTTTGTGGCAATGTGATCAGTCTTTCTATCTACCTTTTTACAAATAATAAATAAAATACATTTATTTCAGGTAACCAATACCTATAAAAATTACACATTGATTACACACATACACAATTTTTTATGCTCAAGTTGTACCAATTTTGATGTTTGTTATTGAGACAGTTTGAGACTCAAATGAGTCAATAGTATATTATTTAGATGGCACTGTTTGTTCTTGGGCGACTGCTAATGTACAGTCTTTTTTTGCAGGTATCATAACTTACATAGGAGAAAATGATTATGTACTCATTGATGGAATGCTATATTTTGATCTGTCGGCTTGCTCTTTAAAATTTAATGTAAATGATAAAGTCTTATATTTGGGTTACAAAGATTCAAATGACTCTATAATAGTTGCTAGAATTTTAGAGAATCAGGGTATTACTTGGGCTGATGAAGAAACTGGTCAAGAAGACAGTTTTGGTGTCATAGAACATACAATAGTAGGGGAAGTTGATTACAGAGAAGAACGTTTTGTTTATATAAAAGAGAGTGATTTGAAATTCAATCTTGATAACGTAGAGGGAACAGTTGTTCCTTTGAAAGGGGATTGGTTAGAACTAAAATGTAATATCCAGCATGATGATAAAAAACCGTCAGATATTTCTGCCGCTCAGGTAATTTGAATGTACTTATGTTTAAATGATTGCATAAATGCTCAAACTAATGCAGTCAGTAGTAGTATGTTATTCTGTTCAAAAGCCTGCTTTTGTGCCGACCACATTTTAAATTTGATAATATTATTATAATAATTTCTTTTAGGTATTGGAAGTAAAATCAATAAGACCGCTACGGCAGAAAGTAAAACCGGCAATTATTACTTTCTGGTCTGGGGAAGAAGGTACATGTGACAGGCAAATATATTTCAACAAGCAATCACTTTCCAACGGCATTGATCCTAAGGTTGGGTCAAAGGTATGTATAGTTTAAGTAACTCCAGAATGGTAATGACACATGTCAGTTTAGTTAGAAATGTATGGTGTAGTCATGGTATGTGTACAATGTGCATTAAAATCTTAACTATACCAAGTTAAGAAGTTATAGCAAGTTAAGAAGAAACATGTTTTAGGTTATTGTACTTAGCAGAGGGCATAATAATAGTAAACAATCAATAGTTCTTTCATTTCAGGTCGTGGTAGAAGCTATTGAAAGTAATCAAGGAGTATGTACATGGAGGGCAATTAAATTAGTTATTCTGGATAGTCCAGTGTCTGAAACTAAAGTAGTCGAAACTGAAACAGAAAGTGGCACTACCAGTTTAGAAAAAGAGAAAAACATTTATGTGACTTATCCTTTAGAGTTTCAAAACATTGATATTCATAAAACGGAAATTATAACGTTGAACATAACAAATAATAGCAGCAGAACTTATATTTTGAATAAATGGATTATACTTAGTAAGAAAAGAGACAGCCAAATCCAAATTGAACCATTTATAAGTAGTCCTGTGCGAGTAGAACCACAACAGAACTTGTCATTCAAAATAAAATGCTATCCAAAGTTTTTGGGTACTACAAAAGAATGTTTAGTACTACTATTCAAAGGTTTCCAACTTAAAAGATTTATTGAAGTAAGTGTTGTAGATCAAAATGTCTCCTCAAATTTTGTTTCTAAAAGCAATCAGAATAAATTTGGTGGTCAATATGAGAGAGTGGAGAGTATGAGAAACATACTCAGAAATGGGGAGAAATCTTTTGTTCCTGGTGTGAGACCAGTAAAACCACCAGCGTTTATATCTGTGAAACTTGGAATTTTTCCTATTCCAAATAAAGTATGGGCGGCTGTTTTAGGTGACTCTGAACAAACTGTATATAATTCAGATTTTCAAACCATTTTAGATCGAATTGAGACTCATTTACCATGTTTGATACAAGAGTTAAATATTCATAATTATATTGACAAATGGCATACACTGTTATTTATGGATGAGATACAAGCCAATATAAACATTAGAGTTTATGATATGCCTAAAGTGTTTTTGATACAATGTCAAGAATATTTAAGCCTTGAAATTAAAGGTCTTGCAGAGAAAAGACCTTCTCTTGTTAAAGGTGACAAAGTGATAGTAAAAGATATTTGGGATACCAATTGTCCTCAATATGAGGGTTTTATACATTCCATCAGAAATGATTTTATCCTTTTAAAATTCAATCAACAGTTTCATGAAAAATATTCTGGTACTGATGTATCAGTTGAATTTCATTTTAACAGGACTACATATAGAAGGTCACATCAAGCCATTAATTTAGCTATATCCAATTTGGGTCCAGATATTTTGTTCCCACGTCGAGTTTCTCCTCGGGGTTGTCAAGTACCCCCAGTAAATTTAACAGATATAAAGTGGTTCAACAATAAATTGAATGACGGTCAAAAGGCCGCGGTTACAAATATTCTGCTTGGAGAATGCCGTCCATTGCCATATTGTATCTATGGTCCCCCTGGCACTGGAAAGACAATTACTGTCATAGAAGCCATCATGCAAATCTTAACGTTTATACCAGACAGTAGGATCTTAGTAGCAACACCATCAAATAGTGCCGCTAATTTAGTCACAGAGAGATTAATACAATACAAAAATGTGTTCTCTGATTCTATAGTAAGATTAATAGCAAATTATCTACTTGATTCAGATAATATTCCTAGTGTTATTAAACCTTACTGTGCAACATTGGATATAGCGAGAGAGGATACAAATAAACCCAAGCATTTCGTGAAAGATGGCATTAATATTAATTGTCAAAAGAAATTTATTGGAAGGCATCGGGTGACAATTGGTACATGTTACACTATTGGTACATTGGCTCAGATGGGATTTCCTACGGGACATTTTACTCACATTATTATAGATGAAGCAGGGCAAGCCACTGAACCAGAGATTATGATACCAATGACTTTTGTGGACAAAGAAAATGGTCAAATTGTCCTTGCTGGTGACCCAATGCAGTTAGGACCAGTAATATTATCCAAATACTGTAATGAATATGGTATGAACGAATCGTATATGTCTAGAATACTTGAAACATTTCCATACCAGAGAGACTATGATGCTTATGCTAATGGTTTTGATAACAGATTGGTTACGAAATTGAATGACAATTATAGATCTCTTGAGAATGTATTGACCATTCCAAGTGCATTGTTTTATGATGCTTCACTTGTTGCTAAGATAGATCCAGCGCAACCTTGGATAACTAGACTTTTAGATATAACTGCAGAGATTTTTGACGCACAATCTGCAAAAACTGGAGGTACATTTGTGTATGGTATCAGAGGTGCCAATTTTAGGGCAGAAGATAGTCCTTCTTGGTACAACCCACATGAAGCTTCCATGTTGGCACTTACCACTTGTAAGCTTTATAAGAAGAATGTTACACCTGATGACATTGGTATAATATCGCCTTATATAGCTCAGGTTTGTAAAGTTTTATTTGTTTATCTTTCATGCATTATGATGTATCATTTTTCTCATAATATATTATTACACTTAAAAAGAAAAGTTTGAAGAAGAAAGTCTGTCTGATCAGCTCCAAGGCCAAGCCCTTGGACACAGACGCGTCAACACGTTACTATGTGTAATGCTAACCATATTAAATGTATGTTTTGGTATTAACTGGATCACTTTCGTAGAGTTTCGTCTCTGACACTTATGCTAGATAAGAGAAGAAAAAAAATGTTACTTCTTGGTACCTACTTTATTATAATTCCTCTTTCAGATAAAACACATTAGACTACTGTTTGAAGCAATGGGGTTACCTGAACCAAAGATTGGAACTGTAGAAGAGTTTCAAGGCCAAGAAAGACCTATAATTCTGATATCAACTGTAAGATCTTCAGCATCTCATTTGTCAGATGATCATAAATACACGTTGGGCTTTGTGAAAAATCCTAAACGACTAAATGTCGCGTTGACAAGAGCCCAAGTTGCTGTACTTTTATTTTGTGACCCTCACATACTTTGTCAGGATCATTTGTGGCGTAAAGTCATAAAACATGCAGTAGACGAAGAAAAATATATGGGCTGTGATCTACCTGATAATCATTGATTAAAAGTTGTGATGTACAAGATGTTGAAATATAACGGATTTCTGTATTTAATATTGTTTTATTTTTTAAAGCATTTAACGTTCAGAATCTATAAGTTTTTGGAAATGTAGTCCCCAATCCCGATAAGAATATTTCTTTGTAAAAAATGGCTTAAAAATTAGTTTTTGCTATATTTCTGGTAACCTTTAGAAAATGGCGAAAGTAATTTATGTACAAAATTAATCAAAATTACTGGTGTACTCACTCTGAGAAATTATTTAAAGATAGGGGGAAAGCCCCAAATACTAGCAGTGTTGCCAGTGTTCCATCTTTAAGTTATTGATAGATAGAATACCTAAGCTTTATTTGCAATACACAAACAAGTGAAACAGTAATAAAAGTTACAGACTAGTGTATATGCAAAAGAAGGACTTATTGCTGAAAGCCATCTTAGGCTAACGAATTTCTGAAGGAGTTTGTTTGCTATTTTCAAATTGTGTCCAAGCTTACAGATAAAGATATGTTTTGATTAAAAAATTTTGTTCATGACATACTTCAAAAACAATTTTGCGGATGTTTAAAATCAATACATAATTCATGCTTTGTTTGTGACAAATTGTTGTACCTAAGTAAGAATGAAAGTCTTATACTAAGCTTATATTCAATAATATTTAAAGCAAACTACATAATTTAAGTACTTTCAATATTAACGACGTATAAATTTTAAATTTATGGTAGTATCTGGTACAAAACCGTCTTTGTAAATGTAAAGACATACGTCACAAACTAATGTCATTCTCCGGATACTACTTGTTACTACGATATTGTGGATATTATTTATTTTCTTTCTTAGAACAATGTATTTTCTAATATAAACGTGTTGTATCAATTATTCATGATCTAACACACATCTAGTGCCTATAACATTATCAAGAATGGAGGCTAATGGAGTTTTATTATGCGACAATCTAATCAAGTGGTTGCAGACTCTAAGTCTTAACGCTAAACATGGAAACCCTTCAGGTAAGGAGTTTATATTAATCATAAAATGTTTTCAGGTCGGTTTTCACATCAAGATTAAACATAAATTGGTCGTATCTTGGTCACATTACATAGGCATCAGACCTCTTACTAAATGGATAATTTCATCATTATGCCTTGTTCTTATTTGATTGAGACATCTCATCGTTTCATTCGGCTATTGTGTTGCTCAATATGAACAGATTCTAGCGATGACGGTCGGTTATTACCGTATTACAGTTTAAATGTATGTTTTGTATTTGAGATATAATATCATTTGCAACATTTGTGGTTTGCACAGTATAGTTTTATTTTGTTACATTAGCTCACACAATCTTAGTGTCAAGTGTTGTCAGTTTTGTAAGAGTTTATGGGCAGTGTTGAGTAACATTACGCTTTTATTTGGAGAATGTAATTTCATTTTATTATATTATTATTAACTTATTTGGAATGAACTTTATATAAAGTAATAAAATGAGTAATATTTTATCCGATGACACATACTTGTGTTTTAATGATAAATTGTTATTAAGTTAAATTATTATGTGTGTAGTTTTGTGTACATAATATAAGTATAAGTGCGATATATTATTTATCTATTTATTATAATAAGTAAGAACATTTTTTCTTTAAGTGTATGTGTCTGACAGAATCTTCATATAGTATAAAATTTGACAACCTCCGTGGCGCAATGAATACCATGCCTGCCCGCCACCCAGGAGGTCCCGGGTTCGAATCCCGGTCGGGTCATGATGATAAACGAACTTTTTCTGATTGGCCTCGGATCTTGGATGTTTATCTATATATGTATTTGTTATAAAATATAGTATCGTTGAGTTAGTATCCCATAACACAAGTTTCGAACTTACTTTGGGGCTACCTCAATCTGTGTGATTTGTCCCTATATATTTATAATTTATAAAATGAAGTTGTGCAGTCTGTATGCTTAAAATCTTTAAAGCTATGCAACGGATTTTGATGCGGTTTTTTTTTATAGACTGATTCAAGATGAAGATTTATATGTATATAATACATTCCGAAATTCCCATGGGGAAGAAGGATGCATGCAAACGAAGTTGCGCAGGTTCATAATGTATGGAATATACACAGGAACTAAGAAATGTATTGTGTTTTCTTTTCCAGAATTGTCGGATGGGGTGGCAATAGCGGAAGCACTCACACAGATTGCTCCGGAGTATTTCACCTCTGTTTGGAATTCGAAAATTAAAACTGACGTCGCTCACAATTGGAGGCTTAAAGTTAGCAATCTAAAGAAGATATTGGAGGGTGTTGTTGGTATGTAAAATATTTAATATTTGGTTCACCACATGTAGGTTCCGGTTAGTCTGTTAGTGTTCTATATGAATATATATGTAGGTACTTAGAAATAAAGAGTGTGGCTGCGCCCACCACCATCGTCATGATACGTCCAATAAATATTATTAAAACTACAAACAACTGTCTTTAACAAGAACTATCAAATAATATCAATAGTCAATTTATTTGGAAAATTATCACATCTGGTGAAACATGCCCTTAGTTATCCAATCAAGGGTATGAGTTTCTCTTTTTTATGAGACAGAATAATTCACTATCTTTAATCAATCTACACTATGATATTTTCTATTGAAAAATAAGATTTTTTAAATCACAAGATAAGGTTGTTGATATTATTTATAATTAAAATATTATAATAAAATTCAGATTAAATATAAATTACAAATTATATATAAATTCGGTTGACAACGCGTGAGTGATACCCCCGGTATCGCAAGCGTCTATAGGCTACGGTAACGGCTTACCATCAGGCCGGCCGTAAGCTTGTTTGCCACCTTTGTGGTATAAAAAAAATCCTATTGAAATGAATAATTATTCTATTATTATTACAATTTATTTTGTTATAGATTATCATCAAGACATCCTGAATTTGAGCCTCCATGAGTACCCTAGACCCGATGTGATAAACATTGCCGAAACAGCTGAGCAGTCTGATTTAGGCAGGCTCCTACAATTGGTTCTCAGTTAGTATTTATATTATGTATTTGTTATAGTATGCTGTTATTGGGCGACAAAGACTTCTGTAGAATCCGCGCCACGAGAGATGAATTCTTGCGTATAACGTGATTCGATTATACCATTTTACTAGAAATTACTGCGTGACTAGCGCAATCAATGAGGTCTCATTTCTCGTGGCGCGGATTGTACAGTCAAGAGAAGATCGACCTTTACATATCGGTCTTTGTACCATTCTTAAGTTCTATGTCATAAGAGCCAAAATTGTACTGCAAGTGTATAGCTCAACGTGCTTCTTTCTTCTTTTTCTTCAATCTTCGTTGTAAAAAAGCAATTGCCTAAGCTAGGGTTACCCCAACTTATTTTGACATCATTTGAGAGCTAGCAAAAATTTAAGTTATTGAGTTTTATCGCTTGATGATGCCTATGGAATAATGCCGGTATATTTCAGATCGTCAACCTCGGAAGTTTATCAGTAATAGTGACGCTTATTGGGAATCTTATCTATAATCGCAATTATAATATTTATTAATTAATGCCTACTAATAATATGTAAAGTCTGTTCCATATATAACCTATTTCAGTTTTTATAACTAGTTATTTTAACACTAAATACTTGTCCTTCTAATTCTTATTCAGAAGCAATAGTAGGTATAATAATTGCACACAGTTTTCAAATAGCGTTACGTACGAATATATTATGACTAATACAGATGCTATATCATATTAGATATCTATTTGATATTCTTATAGTGTTGCAAGTATATACGCAACGGAAATCCGGCTAACGAAGCAATAAACTTACAATTCCATTTAAAATATGATTAGTATAATGGAAATTGATGGGTCAATATGATTTATATATGTATGTAATATTAGAGAGAAAAATATAGTGATCCAGAGTTCCAAGTTCCAGATAGCCAATTTTTTATTTATCGAAAAATCATACAAGATATATCAATTCAATTATTTTTTATTTTATTTTGACGACCTCCGTGGCGTAATGGTTACCACGCCAACCGCCACCCAGGAGGTCCCGGGTTCGAATCCCGGTCGAGTCATGATGAAAAACGAACTTTTTCTGATTGGCCTCGGGTCTTGGATGTTTATCTATATATGTATTTGTTATAAAATATAATATCGTTGAGTTAGTATCCCATAACACAAGTTTCGAACTTACTTTGGGGCTAGCTCAATCTGTATAATTGTCCCTTTACATTTGTTTGTCCCTATACATTTATTTAATATAGTCAGGCAAATAAATTTTGTCTGCCTGACTAATTGAATTTGTCAGTACATTGTGAAACTGGTCCTGAACGTCTTAAAAATTACAGGTTGTGCTGTTAATTGCAATAAGAAGGAAGAATACATTACACGCATTATGGAAATGGAAATATCATGTCAACGGTCTATTATGCAGGCAATACAAGTACGTATATTCATTTTGTATTCAAGATTATTCCTTACAAAGAGTGAACAATAAGGAAAGTAGATTTCTACTTATTTACAAAAGTGGTATGGAAAAATTGAGTGACATTGTGTCAATCTACAGTGATAAAAAAAATGCGGTTTGGCAGAGACCGGTTTTTTCAAGCCGCCGCCCGAAGGCCACCCACTTGGCTTAACGACTGCCATCTACCGATAACAGCCGGGACCGACGGCTTAACGTGACCTCCGAAGCACGGAGAAGCTCGAGATAACGAAACCTATCCAAACACTGGGTAGGATCGACGTCGCTTGACTTGCGTGTTCATATTACAGTGCGACACACAGCGACGCCATCGTGCTCCTCACAATAAATAGATACTCACATGAATTTTTTTTATACCACAAAGGTGGTAAACAAGCATACGGTCGGCCTGATGCTAA
Organism: Endotricha flammealis; assembly: GCA_905163395.2. Classification (NCBI taxonomy): domain Eukaryota; kingdom Metazoa; phylum Arthropoda; class Insecta; order Lepidoptera; family Pyralidae; genus Endotricha; species Endotricha flammealis. Next base: position 5,821,687 of record LR990853.1, read on the forward strand.
GCCGTCACCGTAGCCTATAGACGCTTTCAATACCGGGGGTATCATTCACGCTTTGCCAATCCACCCAACCGCCCCAAGTGGAGCTCTCGAGACCTTACTCACCGTAGGAACACAACATGGCCGAGACCAATGCTATTTGGCTGCGATCTGTAAGGTGGAGGTCCTTCCCCAGACGGGCTGCTCCGATTGGAGCGGATTATCCGCTGTGCACTACCTCTCTTGATATACTATTGATAAATCAAAATTCGAGTAAATTTAGAATCATATTTTCCCTGGTTACCTGTTTCATTGACTGACTGTACCTAAATATGAAGTCTAATGCTAATCTTACACTCGCGAAGTCAAGCGAATACGTTAGTGTGGAGTCTTCGTCCTACTTCGCCATCATTTGTTCCTTTGTCTTCTTACTTTCTGCCTCTAACTTCACTTCATTTCGGTCAACTTCGAATGTAGAGGTAGTCTATCTATAAATATAAAAGGACAAGCTAACTGACTGACTGACATATCAACGCAGGGCCTAAAATATAAGGGTTGGAAACTTGAAATTTGGCACAGGGGTTCCTTTTATAACGTAGGGGAGCACTAAGAGAAAGCGAGATATACGCAAACGAAGTTGCGAGGGATTTACTAGTATAAGATATAGCCATGCGTTACTAGCATTTAAATCGAAAATAGATTAAATAAAATATGAGTAGTGGACTAGTGAGGGAGTTGAGCTCTCAAATCTTTTACTCACTGGACGAAAGACGTATGTTTCACGCTGATAATTTGTAGTAAGGTGGTACATAAAATACAAAAAAAAACATTTAACACAAATAATCCAATCCTAGCTCAAATTTTTATGATTGCGTATATCAAAAGGAAACGGTTTCATAATAGGATTACTTTGTTGTCTGTCTGTTTATTTATTTGGGAGACTGACATCATAAACGTGTAATATTATAGTATTTTATAGTTTCGGGTAAGGCCTTATTGCGGACAGGGATACGTACTCGATGTTGCGCACATAATCAATCAATATCTTTATTGCTTAAAATACATAATAGGTGTTATAAAAAATATACAATTCCCACATACTTTTGCCTTTGGAGAAACCAAGAAATAAAACACCAGTACACCACCAATGTGCGAAAAAACTGATATATTAAAATAAATAAATTAAAACATAATAATGTCGTGTTAACAGCTTGTATAGAAAAAGTTGAATATCTTTATCCATGCATTACTGATTTTTATCTGTTGTAATTGTGTAGTGTTTCACCGCAATTGATTGCATGAGTTAAGATTAACGGTTCTCCTGACCGCTTTGCACGATATACCATTTTGTCGCTACCCGACGCAAGCGCAGTGTACATTGCATATATCATGAATCTTTTAACGCCATTTTTAAAATGTACGGTGTTTATCCCAAGTGAATCGCCGACTACGCGACTCACAGCTTATAAAACAATTGAAAATCGTTTTGTTGTGTACTAAGTAATAAGTGTCAGTTTCTACCTTCGTAAAACGTCAGCGCGAGGCAGCCTGTGGCGCCTAGTATAATAAGAAATAATTGCAATTTTGAGTAATTATCATAATTAAGTGATGATTAAAAGAAGTTATGTATATACTATACATATCTACATGATATACTAAGAAGCTGATTAATTACAGTCGGAACTACTTGACCCAATTTTGCACAAAGCTTTCATTATCTGGGTAATTCCACGAAAACGGGATCCACAGATAGGTAATATGGCGGCAGAAGGACTAATACGGATCTTATTATTCCTGTAAATTGGGTCCTTAAACCTTGGGCTATCTATTCGATTTTTTTTCTTATAGTCATCCACATTTTTGACGTTCAGACTAGTTTATGTACAGTCAAGAGCACGTCGACCTTTATATATCGGACTTTGTACCATTCTTAAGTTCTATGTCATAAGAGCCAAAATTGTACTGCAAGTGCTCAACGTGCTCCTGACTGTACACAACACATATTTTTCAAATTACCGTAATAAAGCAAATTGTTGATTGCAAACAAAATATAAGACGAATAATGAATGATTTATACCTACATATAACTCATTTTTGCCGTCCGTCCGTCACTAATTAGTTATATAACGTAATTTTGTTCACCCGACAGCGTTTTCATGCATTCCGTATGATAGTTACACGTATGGGCGCGTTACAAATACGCTCCATCGTTGCAAAAATATTATTAAGCATTCATTCTTACTCAACAACACTTTCGAAGTTGCATGCTCGTTATTATATTATAAAACTGTTTTTGTTTTAATATATTTCGATCACGACAGTGGAATTACTGTGTTAGTTAATGTGTGAACTTGGTAGTGAACGTTACGTTTTATTGTTATGTATTAATTTGTTTGAAAGGAGTTAGAGACATTGACATTGGGCGTGAATCGCGGCAGCCTGCCCTTGGACGCGCCGGCGGAGCAGCCCGATGATATGAAAGAAGCGCTGGCGCAGAGGTGCCATGAATTAGACGCAAAGGTATGTTTACATATAGCTTATAGATACATATTATCAAATGTTAGTGTTATTTATCCTGAAATAATATTATTAATAACGCCGGCGTTGTCATTATTATGAAATAATATTATTGCTGTTTTAGCGTGCCTACACGCTAATGTTAGTCGCGTCGATCGGCGATTTTTAGCCGCTAAATGCAGCGAAAAACCAAAATAGAATTGTTAAAACGCCGTATATGTCTCAACCATTGTAGTAGGTATTTTAATGATATTGATAAAAATTATGTCAGTATCTGACCTCAGCACTAGCCATTTCACTTTGGCAGATGTCATACGTATCAAGCTATATATAAAGGAGTATAATTAATTTATCCTATTAAATTCAACCATTCTTAATTTTTTTTAAATAATATTTTTCAATCAAATACATTAACCTACTGACTTCAATCAATGGTATTATATTTGTATAACTACGACTTGGACAACAATAGATCAACAAACGATCATTTGGTTTGGTAACATCCTATAGAAATTCCTTTCGATCTTTGTGCTATTTACAATAGTATAGAATAACATGCATTTATATCATCGCAATACCTACGAGGTTCCATAACTTTATATTGCCGGAATCAACAGTAGTCAACACATTATCGTGTTGTGTCGTGTCGCGTCAATAGCATATCGATTTCATTTAATCGTTTGGACATAGTGTCAATACAGTATCTTGTGTACACGTCACAGAAATGTGATTTCTGTTTTAATTCGTATTAAGCGTAACACTAAGGCCTCTTATACATACTTGGGATTCTTGCTTGTAGACTAGCGGCCGGTTAGCCGGCTGTATGCGCCGTGCTCGGTCTACAAGCTTCCATAGTGAGCCATACAATAACGACGACCGTGCTTACATACGGGAATCAACCGTAGATTTTTACGGCGAAAAAAAAGTTGTACAATAGGCCTAATGACGCCGAGTAGGCAGCGGGGCGGACGCGTCGCAAAGTTACAAAGATTACATTACAGATTTAAAAAAATTTAGTCACTATAGTTTGCTCTTCTCCACTTTTACGTGCAAAAGTATTTCTTTTAAAACTAATTATAAAATAAATCATTGTTTTTATTGAACTTTCGTCACGTTTCGTGTAAAATCCATTATAAAATATAAATACTAAAAAAAAAAGACGCCTGCGCCCGCTCTGCTTGCGATCCGCATCCGTAACTCAGCAGATATTACTGTTGACATAGTGACCAATTAAGCCACTGTAGTTATTTGTTAATTATATAAGATCATAAAATGGTATAACTTTTTTTAAAATCTATTAACAATTTATAATAATTTATAGGCAATTGTTTTTATTGTTCACAAACGTTACCTTGTTATATATTACACAATTGCAGCATTGCAATAAATTTCGAAGAACCTTGAGAAAATGGTTTAACATGATATTAATTACTTATAAATTTATTTGTTGCGATTATTTTGATAGTAATGTTACATAACTATATTTTTATAAAGACGAAAGTGTAATTGTTTTTAATTTACATCAATAAAAAGGTACCGGCAAGATTTGTTTTTAAGATAACTTCAATCTTGGTTTGTGTAAAGTTCTCTGTACAAAACACTGAACCGTAGCGTGAAGCATAATCAGTGTGGTTTGTGGGTAATACGATAATACATTATCTTATAAGAAACGTACATTTACAAAACATATAAGTTAAGTTAGTCTACAAACCACAATATCACGCAGTGTCTATTCCCCAGACTACAATAATAGAGCGGTTATAGCCCGATGTATAACGAACGCTAGGACTATAAATGAATGGTTTCACTTCTGGACACTTTACACGTTTCACTACTGCTCAACTTTAGATGGGTTGGAGTGGAGTCAACTTGTTCGGCTAAATAAAAAAAAACAAAGGATATTTCAATAAATGATCCGCAAATACTAAGCAATTAAAACTAAATAGTTTTTACTAAATAGTTTGTACAAAATATGATTTCTATAAATAAATAATTGAATTCTCAGGTGAAAATACTTCAAGAAGAGAAAATGACGTTGCTAGGTGAAGTGGCGAGACTTACAGCGGCTCGGTCCGCATCCTCGGGCGGTGATTCGCCAGAGTTAGATGATGCGGGCGTATCTTTAGGGCCTGCGCATGCGGGTACGCTACGTTACAGTAACATGCGAGCGCAACTTGACGCACTCAAGGAGGAACTGGATAAGGTGGAGTTACAGAGACATGACCAGAAGGCAAGAGCTGACGCGTTAGAGAGGGAGCTGGCGCAGGTCAAGATGAGGAATGAGGAGTTACAGGTAATTCGTGTGCTTGATATAATTAGTAGTCATCTATTCGACTATAAATCTTTATTACAAGTAACTTTGTTTTTATACAATTTATTACTTATTATGCTGTACTGTACATATAAGTATGTGGCGGCCGGTCATAATGACAGCCAAAATATAAGGATTATAGCTGTCATTTTATGACCGGCCGCCTGCCTGCTGTCAACCCTCTTTGTGAATGCTATTGTGCTTTGACCCTTTTTGAAAAGATAGATGTATAGAATAGTATGTAAAATTAACAATATTAATTAGAGTGATATTATTAGATAGCGGCTTCGGAAAATGTAGTTTTGAAAGACGAGATGGACGCGATGCGGGAGTCTGCGGCGAAGGCTGCCACACTTGAGGCTACTGTTGCCTCTTATAAGAAAAGGATGGAGGAGCATGTGGATTTACGTAGACAGGTACGAATTTTTATTTAAGTCTTAAAAAATATATACTAACCACAACCACCTAATAAACCCTAAATTTTCAACCTTATCTTTGAAGAAGCATCAATTTTCCTTGGCTAGAAATTATAGTAGGAATAATAATAATAATAAATATTCTTAGACGAATCACACATCGCTATCTAGTCCCAAACTAAGCAATTAAACTTGTATATGGGTACTAGATTGCTGATAAATATACTTAAATATATATATTTTTTTGTAAATAAGTACTTATTATACATATAAACCAGACCAAGGCAAACAGATATGTTCATGCACACAAATATTTGCCTTACGCAGGATTCGAACCCGCGGCCCTTGGGATAAAGTGACCATTGCTAGCCACTCGACCACCGGGCCTGTCGAAGTAACGCCTTATAAAGGCCAAAATCTATCTTAATATACAACTGGCAATTATCTAAGTCACTTTCGAAGGTTTTCATTAGTTTCGGTTGATACTCTTTTTGGAAAAAAAAAACAACTTGTTAATTTTTTGTTTGTTTCTTTCAGGTGAAACTATTAGAACGCGCCAACACAGAGCACGTACAACGAGCAATCGAACACGAGCAAGCTGCGGCGAGGGCGAATACGCTACGATCGCAGTTAGACATTTATAAAAAGCAGGTAAATTAAATTTGAAGCTTGTGAAGTTTTCTTGTGGTTTTTATATTATTAAAGATATTGATGTTTATCAATGCAAATGAACATTATATTATAGTAACAATGAGAATAAAACGTATAAATAATGTGCGAGAGCGCACGGTTGCGTGTACGCTTCGTAAATCAACCAAGGCTATGTGAAATGAACGCGCAGAATATCGCACATTTTGAAATATTTAAATTGTAAAAATAATTTTAAAGACAAGCGGAAAGACTTTGCCCAGCTGTGGGACACAATATCTCCATGCTAGGAAAGAAAAAATAGAATCATATTGGTAAATTATGACATTATTTCAAATTACAATTATTTTAGGTGACAGATTTAAATGAAAAACTGGACGCAGAAATAACGAAAGCCGACAAATTAGAGATAGAAAATAAGAAGCTTAGCAGTCGAGTGGCGACGGTGCAGCGAGAAAGAGAAGCTTTGTTGCAAGAGCGAGACACATTACGTGAAACAGTCGACGAGCTTCGATACTCCACTATTACGACAGGTATGTTAGATAAATGATAGAATAGAGTATCCTTTTTATATTATACTAGTTGTGCCCACGGCTTCGCCCGCGTGGAATTGGAGTTGTGGTTAAAATCTAGAGTATCGACGGATAAATCGGAGTCAGTGACATCTAGTGAAGTTTTGAGAAACTTAATTTTCATTACGTCGGGCCACTTTGTCCACGTAAATGAAAAGTAAGAAGATAACTTTTTCCTGATATCCGATTTAAAGGAAATAAAGCCAAGTCAAGCTCTCTCTTTCTGTGTAAACAGTATTTAAATCCGTTCAGTAACTACGAAGATCTGCGTACAGACAGACAAGACAAAAAATAAAAAATAAAATGTTCGCTTTTTTTTTACTTTTCTTTTTATTGTTCCCTATCCATTTTTGACAAATATGTTCAATGTACAGACATACCGGGGTCTACTGTTTTATTTTTATGTATAGATGAAACCTATAATATAATAATATATTTAATTCTATGTTACAGGTGCCAATGAAGAGAATGTTTCGAGGGAGTTGATCCCTAACGATCTGAAGGAGCGACTGGTGCGACTCGAGCACGAGAACAAGTTGCTGCGCCAGAATCAGGGGGCGCAGGCCGACCAGGCTTCGGTGCAGGTGTGTTATGTATAAGGCCAACAAAATTTCTGTCATAAAAAAAGTACCCAAGGCAGAAAAATTGGCAGAAATATTTTTTGGAATTAGACATCTTTAACGTGTTAAAAATGAACTTATTAATTGAGGGGTGGGGGAAGGTATCAAGATGAAAGATGTATCTTAGGCGTTCCCTACCTTAGCGTCGCGCGTGCGCAGTTAAACTTGCTCGCCAGCGTGTTTTTCGTAAAAATGTATGAGCATTGCCATTTAGTACGGGCGGCGCGGCTGGTTTTAACGAACAAACGAACGGTTCGGACGCCCGTTCCGTGCATCCACGCGAGTTTAAGCGTTGGTCTGAAGTTAAGAAAACTTAACTTGGTATCAGATGGCGTTGTTTAATTGGTTTTCCTTGATAATAAGATTAGCCTATCTGTGTCTGTGTTACTAAGGCGTGTTATGTGTTCAGGCGCTGCTGGAGGACTACGCGGCGCGGCTGGAGAAGCAGCGCGCCGTGAACCGCGAGGCCAGCCAGCGCATCATGCAGCTCGAGGCCACTCTGGAGGCGCCGCATCCGCGCCTCGCCAGCGCCATCGAGGACAGCCAGCGCAAGTGTGAGTGGAACACATTATAGACGCAATCACATGAAAATGTGTCTGTTACTTTGACTCCTGTAATTGTTGTTCAGCCCTGCAAGTGGAGGAGCTGTCGGGCGCGCTGGCGGAGGAGCGGCGCCGCGCCGAGAAGCTGCAGGAGGCGCTGGCGGCCAGGGACGCCGACGTGCTGCAGGTGGAGGAGCGCTACAAGAAGTGCATGGACAAGGCCAAGGAGGTCATCAAGAGCCTCGACCCGCGCACCACAGGTACTTACCACACCACTCAACATTCTACCACATTTATACCAAATACTATAGACGAGTAATACCCACAGCTTCGGAAGAATTCGGGCAAGACGCGACACTAGCCCTACGGCATGAGGGCGGCATGAGGTGAACGATTTCAAAACTTTTGTGCGTTTTGTATGCAAAATGTTATAGCGCCCCTAGCGGCATGAGGTGAACGGAGGTTGCCAAGTCATTATATGAGAAACGTCAAGAGCTGTGGGTATTAGTCTTCTATAGTATTTGTTTATACTTTCTCTCAAAACACACATTACTTGCAGTTTGTGAGCCGTACGTTTTATGACTGATGCTACGGCTACATTAAGCAAGAAGATTTGTGTTCGCGTTGTCGCGATAACGCGAACGATACGTGGGACGAAGTACTTGGCCAGACGTGGCGCGACGACGCAAATCTTCGCGTTGTCGCGATAATGTGACCGTAGCATATAAACTCCATGTAATATTGTCACAAAGAAAGCTTAGAGACTGTTGTTGTGATGGACCGTAGAGAATTTTTGATTCCTCTATCAATTTCTGAGAAATAAATATTATGATTTTAAATACAGGTCAACAATCGTTATCGGACATCACATTAGGATATTCGCGAGGCGCGGTTAGCAACAGCGCCAATGCGTCCCGAGCGGACATAACACCTGCTAACAACAATAGGCATGAGTGAGTATCACGAAACATGAAAATTAATAGAAACAAAATTAATACTTAGAAATAAGCAAAAATATTTCTTTTACTTTGATCATCGCCGAATGGAATTGCTCTTAGCGTTTTTTTTCTTTTTTTCAAGTTAGATGTTTTACTTATCCATACAACACTTATAAACATTTAGCACATTTGCTTATACTCGAGAAGTGTTATCAATATATTTTTCACTTCTCATGCTCAGAAAGTGCTTATTTGCGCAGGATATAGCTGCACAAAATCGAATTTTGTGCACAAGGGCAGAAAAGTAAACTCATAAATGTATCTATATTAAGGCAAAGGAAATAAGCCATACAGCCAAACACAACAAAAAGTTCAGAGATAGAATTTGTTATTTTATAATATTTACTTTAATTTATTTGCCTTATGTGTTTTTTTAAGTCATAAAAGATATTAAAATTTAAATTAAAGTACGGTAGGTTATTTAATTAATTTAAGAAAATTATTTTATTACAAAATTAATTTAATAGTAGGCTGTATAGGTCTGCAGCCCAAGCCTAATTTCAATGTCGTAAGATTTAAAAAAATAAGCGGCGGGAAATGGGAAACAGGTCTTGTTTTTCGTGCGTTTATTTATTTATTTCCTCGCAATCGCAGTGAAAAGCAGAGTTTATAACTCGTCCACAAAACCATTTCTATCCTCGACATTACTATCAGCCCTCGCCTTCGGCTCGGGCTGCTAAAAGTCTCGGATAGAAATGATTCGTTTTGTGCACTTGTTGTAAAATCTACTATATATCTAATAAACTAAACAGATGGAGCGGGAGCAGCGGTAGTTCAGAAGCGCGAGCGGAGCCGGGCGCGGTGGCGGCGGCGGGGCACAACGAGCAGCGGCTGTTGGCCTCTGCCTGGTACCAGCTCGGCGCCAGGTGCCACCGCGACGCCGTCGAGGCGCGCTTCGGCCTGCTGTCCGCCGGGCACTCGTTCCTGGCGCGCCAGAGACGCCAGCCGCCGAGGCCGCGCGCCCAGCAGCCGCAGCACGCGCACGCGCACGCGCAATGACACGAATGACGCACGTGCACCGTGCACTACGCCACGGGCACCGCCAGGATATTGACCGAGTGATGTGCGAGTGCAACGGAAGACTGTGAACAGATCTATAGGTGTTAGCTGCGAGCGTAAAAAATAATAACACTTGTCACTCTGAATTTCGACAATTATTCCGGCAGTCTAAATTCCGAAACCCAGTAGTTCGAAATACTTCGGTAGAATTTGTTTTGTGGGAGTAATGAGTAATGTAATATAATGAGATTGTAATGAAACTGTCGGAATAATTAATTGTCGAAATTCAGAATGACACCCATAATATAACATTAATACCATGGCAATTCAAAACTTCAAAATACATTAAACTGAAATGGTACAAGTGTCAATAATTTATTGTTGACAGCACCTTTTGTTTAATAATAATAGTTTATTATGGATGTTCGCAGTAAATACCCAATTAGAGACATTTAATGCGGCCTTAACGCCCAATCTAATTATAATTCGTCCGAACAAATTGATATCCCATTTGAGGTGACACGTTTGCCTTGTGTAGTGAATTCGAGTTTGCGAGAGCTAGACGGCTGTGCCGTCGTCTCGTAAGTAACTCGCAATCTCTATTATTATGCTATGTACCCAGAATAGAGTGAATATTTTTTCATATAACGTTAAACGGTAATCTGTTTCTATGACTAAACTAAACACTATAATGTCACAGGATTACATAACTAGTTAAATAATAATTAAACCCAAAAAGGAGTTATTCATTAACAAAAATTATTATAGAAAGTTTATTTATTTTTACATTTCTATTTCTTAACGACAATAGGCAGTCCTATAAAAATATATAAAAAATATAAAAAAAAGTTTTTTTATGTTGTAACTTATTTATAAGTGACATTGAATAACCCCTTCCGGGTTTAGTGTATTTTGTTATTAACTGCTTGTGTAGACAGGCTGGTTCTAGATATCTGCCGATCATAGATTTAGTATATACTTACTAGCGTATAGATCGACAATGGTTTGACTGAGGCGATACCAAAAACAAAATACACTAGTGTGCGTGTAATGCACATGTGTGCAAGCATAATATATAATTTTGTAGATTTTCCTTTTTATTTGAGTTACATCCAGGCACTGCACAGGTAACCATAATTAACACCAAAACTACACTTAAAAACCATAAATTTTGTAAAAATAAGTGGGATTTGTTTTTAACACGACTGACGTCAGGCCGACACAGGCCGATAGCGTGTATAGGAAGAATGGTCTTGCCTATCTATCTCGCTCTAACAAACGCGTATGCTATGATCTATCTCTTTTGCATTGCCAATCTATACGCTGCTAGTAAGTATATACTAAATCTATTCTGCCGATGTTGATAGATTGCGTTACAGTGGCTTCTTGTAGATACGTATATAAAAAGATTTGTAGTTGGCCGTTATTATAACTGAATATACTTTATACAAAATAATGTTATGAATGCTATATAGTCAAGGTGCAGCCAGCTGAAATGTAGTACGCGCTTAAATTCCTAACGACGGCACAATATTGGATAATTCTTTTTTTTGTGTTCGTTATTATCTAATTTGGATTGTTATTTGGCTGACCCTGACTAGAAAGGCATTAAATAATATTTTAATTAATAAAAAAAGGTACATTTTGTTCGAAAACCTGGCCATTAGAAATGGTTTCTTATACGTATCTTAGACTATTTTGTGATTATAATCTACTTCCCTCGCTCCACAGAAGTGTCAATTTGGTGAACACACCACTATTTCGCGATGCCACGCGATTCCAAATTATTAATATGTATTACATTTTGAATACATTTATTATATTATATCCCTAAAATGTGCACATCAATTTAATTATATTATATCACGACACGACTGAACTCTGTTGAAACATGTACAGTGTATGTGTACGTTGAAGTTTCAAAAATATAATACAATAATGTCAATAATATGTATTAAAAACGCTATACCTAACGCCAATGTTTCTGGCTCAAGTTGATAAAATAATAAAAAATTGATTGTTATGCACTGAGGTAATAAGTATGAGTTTCGAACTTCGTTTTATGACTTCACACGCCAGGAGAATTCGCGTTCAGTATAGTGTGGTCTTTTGTATAATCGGAGACACCTTATTGGATGAACAAGTGTAGATTAAATTTTGCCTATACCAATTAGTATTCGTTATCCAAGTTTTATCCGGTTAAAATAAGTTCTTTTTGCAGTTTTAATCCTTTCCATGCAGCGCCATAATTTCTATGTTGCCATATGTGTACTGAGGTCTGTATACCAGGTCTATTTTCACATACGGTAAATGAGTTATGAGAGATAGAGAGAGATAATTTATGATGACGTGTTTATATGCCTATCGTATGAGAAAAGTTTTTCAGTAAAACGCCAACACCACGCCAGCATGGAAAGGGTTAATTCTATACTTTTCATACTCGTTATCGTTATTAATTATACGCCTTGTGCAATGGCACCTTAATAATCATTTAGATCAATTAATCGTACAATTCGACTATTTTAAATGTATCACATTATGTACATAAAATTTTAATACCACCTCTTATCTTATTATAATTTAAATTATATAAAGCATTAATACGTTAAATGCTCAACCACGTTCAAAAATTAGTTAGTTTTAGTTGGTAACACCGAATTTAGTATTATTTTAAAACAAATATTGCCCAAGAACAAATTAACCAGAGATGCTTTTATTGCATTATTTATTGTGATTAGAATAACTTTATCGTTTATTAGTGGTTATTTTTTTTATATTCGCATATCCAATCAACATAACTTTGTTAATAAGCTCATGATAAGTGGTCTGAAGGTCTTCTAGTACTCCCGCGCAGTGCGCGTATATAACTTTTGTCGTTTAAATGATACGTATAAATGAGAGAACTATATTATTATGCTTTGATTTCCATTTGGTCGTAGCGTTATTAAGATCCACTCTGAAAGATCTATAGACCACTTATCGCACTCTGAGAGTATTTGTATTAGAAACGAGTAAACGCAGGCGGGCTAGTGCGCGTGCGCGAGCGTGCGCGCACGCATCATTGCGTGTATCTTTTGTTAAAATGTGTGTGAATCCATACAAAATGACATTCATATGAATATCGACTGATCTTTGTAATACAGTCGCTCACACCAGGCTTTAGTTTTAGCAAATACCCTAAGAACGGAACAGCGGGGCAACCATGAAACGAAATTCCGATACAGTCGCTCACACCAGGCTTTAGTTTTAGCAAATACCCTAAGAACGGAACAGCGGGGCAACCATGAAACGAAATTCCGATACAGTCGCTCACACCAGGCTTTAGTTTTAGCAAATACCCTAAGAACGGAACAGCGGGGCAACCATGAAACGAAATTCCGAAAAAACCGAATTGACGTTTCGTTGAATTCCAACTAGTAAAGTCTGTTTTGACGGACTACGTGTTTCGATGTTTCGGATTGACACTTTCATGGCTGCCGCTCTGATAGCCTAGTTCTCAGTTCCGTGTTCTTTGTATCTACTAGACATTTCCTTTGGATCGTAATAGTTGTAACACTGGAACTATATCAGTCCAATCTGAGATGTTTTATCATAATAGGTTCATAATTCCGTGTAATATATGCGTACCGAACCGAAGCAGTACTACGGAGTGTGGGTCATGCAATATTATAAAAAAAATATTTTTAATATAAACGTAACTATATATTAGTACGCGCCAAAATTTGGGCTCACAGTTTATAAAAGAATTAAAAATGGATTACCATTACGCACTGAGTTCGAAACTCATACCTTCTTATTACAAGTATGAGTTTCGAACTTCGTTTTACGTCTACGCAAGCCAGCCGTGTTGGCGATTAGTATAATATCTTATAGTTGATTCAATAGAAAAATGACCAACTTCAAAGTCCGGAGGGCTACTACGAAACGTAAATCCGATATTTCGGCCGAAGTATCTGTAGAATTTAAACCATGAATTACTCGGTATTTCATGGTTATAATTCAACGAACTATTGAAATTATCATTAAGTGCAATGTATTTCATATTATAGAATTCAAGGAATTACTAAAATAACCATGAAAAACCTTGTATTTCATGGTTTAAATTCTACCGATACTTCGGCCGAAGTATCGGATTTACGTTTCGTAGTAGCCCTCCGGACTTTGAAGTTGGTCATTTTTCTATTGAATCAACGTTCAGTGGGCACTTTATCGTTATAAAACAATTTCCAGCTTCAACCGCTCATTTCGCACTTTATATAAGCGAGATGTGTGAGATGTTTTTTAAAAATTATTACTCATTTGAACGATCTCCATCTGTAGCAGCATCCTTATTACGTTATCATCACAGTAAAATGACAAATTTTTTTTTTGTGATTTTCTTAACAATTAATTTGTAGGTTTTTTTATAATAAGAAAAAGAGATTTTTCTCGTTTTCCACGAATGCCTTGACTGTTTCCTTCATCCGGTGCAAATAATTGAAATGATTTATATAACTTTATGTTGAGTAAAATGTGATTCATTGTTGATAATGACAATATTGATTTTGAGATAATAATATATAAAGTTTTCGACATCGTCGTTTATTTTTACTATTCGACCCCTTACCCACCACATATTAGTTAGTCAAATAATAAGACTTGTAAAGCGATTTCATAATTTATTCGTATTGAGATCACAAGCCTGTTACAATTTAAAAAATATCACGAAACGGGACAACCTATTAAAATCACAGACATTACACAAGCAAATTTTGTATAAGATAACTTAATTAAATTTAACTTATAGAAAAATAATTAATCAATTAAATAAATAAATTGTAAATTCGTATGAAAATAAAATAAATACACTGGATAAGAAATAACTAAATAAAAAAGTGTCGTGGCGACGCACGGGCGGGCGCGAGTTCACGGGTGCTAATTCATCCGTATGTGACTATACTTTGAAATATGTTTTTGCAGTGACCGCTTTGCCTAGGCTTAGCATAAGGATCGAATCTAATCGAAATCTTCATCGGAGTCTGTCTTCAACACACTGTCTGACCCGGAGCCCGGCTCGCTGTCCACCGCAATCTCACTGCAAGTAAAATAATAACCATGAATAAACATTTCTATTGAACGTTAGAGATTGCTGCATTGAGTAGACAATTCGAGTAAATACAAAAAACAGAGGATCAATTCCATAAAAGTGACGATTACATTGTCATGCGTATAAACTTCAACTTCACATCGCGTTGTGTGCTGATTATTTGATGTTCGTTATTTAAGCGTTTGACATATTAGATGCTAATGATAACTCTGTACTCTCGCGAAGAGAAGAAGAAGCGAAAACGACAGCGTGAACGGGGCCTTCGTCCTACTTCGTCTACACTTTTCCTATGTCTTCTAACTTCGTTCCTAACTTGACTTCACTTCGGTTAACTTTGCGAAAGTTTAGAGCTAGCATTTGCGATACGGTATTTCGTGCGCATTATGGCTGTTTGCTTCAAACTCTAATAAAAAAAAAATAAAAAAAAAATCTTTATGCTGATAGACTTGAGTATTCACTTGTAATGAGCATTCTTGCGAATGTTAGAACATTTTAGCGAGCATTCCATCAAGCGTTCTGGCGAGCATTCTAGGAAAGTACAGATTTGCTTTGAGCTTTTTGCCGAGCCAAGCTTCTGTCATCGTTTCGCCCCGCCGCCGACGCTCTGCGACGTCCTTCCCCGCACCCCTGTTGCTCTCCAGTGTCTCGACTAAAGCGTTCGCTAGAATGCTCATGATATGTTCGTAGCATTATTTGGTTCTATGCTTGGCTCGCCTCGTTGTTCAGTTCGACAAAATAAAAACGGCCAATGCTCGATGTTCTGTTACAAGTGAATGCTCAAGTCTATCAGCACCTTTATGGAGCCGTTTTTCTGTATATTATATACTCTGCGGAAATAACGTCGCAAAACAAGCTGCATTCATGTAGTCTGAACTGCGAATAATGCTATTCTAACGTCGATTCTGTTATGTGATGTGATGACGCGAGTAATTGCTTAATAATCTTGGACAGGTAAGAAATGTGTTAATTAAATTCAAATAATTTCATTTATATGCATATCTTGGATGTTTGTACTGTACTACGAAGGTTTGAGTGTTTATACGTGCACTGACTGCTGTCAGGCACGGCTCCACACACAACTACATTCGTGAATTTTTGCACTTCGGCCACCTGATGAAAAGTCTTTAACCATCAGTAATAGCAGGGGCGCCATTGGGTTGCCTGCTACAAGGAAGAGAATAGGGAGAGAAAAGATAAAAAAACGAGAAGGGAAGAGTTGGTCTTCCAGATCTCTCTTTCACCGAATGAAACGTATTACAAGGTAATCAAGTTAAATAAAAAAAACCGGGCAAGTACGTGTCGGGCCACGCCCTTTGTAGGGTTCCGTATCGGCTACGCATTTTTTGCTTGCAAATAAGTACAAAATATGGCAATATTCTATG
This sequence comes from Endotricha flammealis, assembly GCA_905163395.2. Lineage (NCBI taxonomy): Eukaryota > Metazoa > Arthropoda > Insecta > Lepidoptera > Pyralidae > Endotricha > Endotricha flammealis. The sequence continues at coordinate 5,837,754 of LR990853.1, forward strand.
ACATTTGTACGTTTTCGCCAAAGAAATTTTACTTCATAAGTTCGTCGGCTATTACTCGGTAACTAGTAGGGCCTACTTAACCGTTATAGTTTTCCTTGTAGGTTCACTATATGGACTACTACCATGAATTTTTCAAATTTCTAAACACAAGACTTTTGGAGATAGAGGGGACACCGTGCAAAACGAAAATTGACACGTTAAATGTAAATAATTCGCGAACGGATCATTTATCGGAAAATGATGTTCCCACACCCTCAATGTTTTTAAGAGACCTATCTAACGATACCTCACAACATGGGGTCGGTGCGAAAAAAAAATTTCATACCACACCAAAAAAATTTTTTTTCAAAATTTTATTCTACCACTTTGTTAGCTATGTTAATATGAGTATACATACCAAATTACAGCTTTCTAACATCAAACGTCTAGGCCCTAGACAGCGGACGGACAGACGGACAGACGGACATGGCGAAACTATAAGGGTTCCTTGTAGTTTACTACGAAACCCTAAAAAGGACGGGTTGCACTCCGGGAGTGCCAGCAGAAGTGAAAACTTTAACATCAACGTTGTGCATTTTTGAATATTTTGGAATGGTTAGGGAATCTTACGCTTTTTCGAACAGGCTACGGATATGACGAGAGTTTAACATTTTTAGTCATCTAAAAAAATTGCCAAGCGCCGCTAAAGAAGTTTTCACTTAAAAAAAAAAACTCAGGGGGAATCAGACCTTTGTTAGATTATACGTCTTTGGAAAAAAAAAAACTAGGACATTCTGGTTACCATTTCCTTAACCGGAAACACGCATTTAGTAGCAGCGACTAAGCTAGAATTTGTACCAAGAGTCCAGGAGGAACTAGTCGTTTACTAAGCTGGTTTCGCATCCAGTATCAACAATCTTACACTTATTATTATGTAATTTGTCACATCACTAATCAGCAATCTGAGTTTTAGTAATAAAGTAATAATTCGTCGTCTCATGAGGCTTTAGTATAGGAACGAGTTACGTAAGTGTAATGTCATATAATAACGGGGTGGGATAGGAAACCAGTATGCAGGGCAAAACGCTGTACATAATTATTATCGTATGTGTATGTTAGGTTTACTTGAGATCCGCATTCCTTATTACATTTTAGATAACTGTCTGATAACATTCAGTTTGGCAAGTTTTTAAACAATTTGGTAATTGATGACAGTAGAAATGTAATTTCAAACTCACTAATCATTTTATAAAATACTAGCTGACCCGGCAAACTTTGTTACGCCTTAAAGGCACTACCCCTACCCTACCCTACCCTACCCCTACCCTACCCCGGCTAGGACCCTACCCCTAGGTCACTGTCAAACTAAAGAACTTGTACCCACAACGGCAAAACACGAGACAAACGAATGCTCTCAATATTTTTATTTATTTTTTATTTTTTATGTCATACATTAGACAAACAAGCAAGAGGGCCACCTGATGGAAAGCGGTCACCGCCGCCTATGGACATCAGTAACACCAGGGGCGCTACCAATGCGTTGTCCACCAAGGAAGTTTGAGGAAAGGAAGGAGGAAGGGAAGGGAAAGAAGGAGGGGGAAAGAGGGGATAGGAAAGGAGTTGGGCTTTCGGATCTCTCACTCATCGAACGAAACGCATTGCTGCTTCACGTCGATATTCTGTGAGAGGGTGGTACTTCCCCGGTCGAGCTAGCCCATTTCGTAATAATTGCTCTACCACTCCAGTAAACGGTGTTCCAATATGTAAGGCTGTCGAAAACTGTGTCCTTTGTTTCTGGAGGTGGAGAGTCATCTGCATGCTTATTACCGTTCTAATACATTCCCGTCGTTTTTGCAATAATGGTGCAATTGCAACTGTCAAGCTGTCACCTGATGGTTGCATTAGAACGGTAGTAAGTACATGCGTGGTGTCAAAATTATATTATTTACTAGCGAAACCCACCCAAGTTCGTTTGCGTGTATCCTGTTATCCAATGGAAAGACAAGGACAAATAAAAGTGTCCTCCTTCTTGAGTAAAATTTATAAAATGAACAAATATCTACCTACATTTAGAAATTCTTAAGAATTTTTTTTTAGTAACGTAAAAATACACACTGGTTAGATATAGTTAGATCGTTATATTTTAATAATCAGGGCCGGTTTCACAAAGTTAATCTTTTAGATAGACATGAATATCATTTCTAAATAATGCTACCTAGAACTTATCAAGACTGAAACCGGCCCATATATTTTTTTTTTCATTTTATTAAAAAGCAATTCGTCATGTTGATTAGTCTGTTTGTAAAACAGCAGATGACGTGAACACCGTATAATTAGTTTATTAATATGCAACACAACACAACACGTAAATGATTGATTAGTCCTAATTAGAACTTGCGTGATAACTTGCCTGTTTACTTCGACACCTTTCAGATTAATCTCAACGATATTTCTGTTGAAAAAAGCACCAATTTATGACTGTCCTTTGATCTTAATTACTTAACAGCCCCAGGCGAGTCACAGAAGAACCATGAGTGTGTCTACAGTTAGAAGAAGACTAAGAGAAAAGAAGATATTGGTGCAAAGAGCTGCATCAGGTCCAAAATTTACCACAGCACATCTGAAAGATCGCTTACAATTCGCTCGCGAACACGTAAATTTGACCCTTGACCAGTGAAGTGGTATTCTCTTCTTAGACAAGATGAGGGCGTGCTTTTTTTACGTTGATAGACTCAAAAGAGTCTACAGAAGACAGGGTGAGTGTTTTGGCCAAGTTTGCGTCCAGGAGACGGTAGAATATGAGGGCGGATCTTGTATATTCCGGGGCGACATATCGGTCAAACGGGAAGACCGATCTCTCAGATGCGCTGCGATCAATATTGGACCAGCTGCAGCTCTTTGCACCACTATCTTCTCTCCCAGTCTTCGTCTAACTGTAGACATACTTATGGTTCTTCTGCGAGTCGCCTGGGGCTGTTGTTGCAGCTCAGCAGCATTTGAGAACCGATTTTCCAAAGACGTCGATACGATGAATCGTTTGTTTCTCTCCGAGGTGCAGCAACCTCTACTAGATCCATGTCTCCGGATGTAACCACAGGTCTTAGGAACTGCTGGTAAACTCTTCGTCCCAAAAAACCGCTCAAATTTTGTTGCCGAGCGACGTGTCACTGCCGCATTGCCTGATTGCAGCAGTGCAATCACTTGGGCGGCTTCGTGAGCAGTGATATTCATTTTAGGGTAATTTTGATGTGGAAAATCTTCTCCTGTACCCTCTTTAACGGTTGGTTAGGGAACAACCCCCATTTAACCTTTTTTTTTTTTTTTTTTTTTTTTTTTATATTATCGTCAGAAAAATGCTTTGCAGCAGCCCCACCGCCCGGGGAATATGCGGTGGGGACTGTGGGACTTACCACTAAAAAACTGACGGGATGCCACTCGCCCCCTAAGTGACGGGGCCACGGGTACTGTGATACATCCGCGACCCCGCCAGGGCCGTCCGGCCAAAGTTAAACTGGCCGGACCCGCTCTCCCCGGAACGCCCCGTCAGCAGCACACCGCATCCAGGTGCACTGCCGACACCGAGGACCATTGCCCCCTCAAGACGACGGGCCTTCCCCGGCTCGCCGTCTCGGCTGGGCAAGGGTCCCCTCCATCTCTGCGGTCGCAACAACGTGCGACCGCTGGCCGGGCTCTGCGAGCCGCCGGCCCCTCTTCTTCAATTTTTTAACGAGGTTTTCTTCCTCCACCGCGCCTCCTGCGCCACTCCAAGTGCCACAGCGTCCACTACGTACTTAGTGGACTCTGTGACACTTTGCGCCACCGCGCACTCCCTCTTCCAGGGTGGTCTCATTCGCCCATGTGACCCAACCCTTAACGCCCCCCGCAGTGTCTGGGTTGGCGAGACCCAGTGTCTGCAGGGCCTCCGCGTTCCACCATACGGAGGTCGCCCCCGGTATCAACGGGTGGAGTAGGCCCGGACACCAGTCGGGGCGAAGACGCTTTTGGGGAGGATCAGCGAGCGAACGAGTCCACCACCGCTCATCATACAGCCGGCCGAGCCAAGCGCGGCCGGCTCCACCTCTTGTTTTTTAACGAGGTTGTCTCCTCAGTCGCTCCACCCCCAGCACCAGTACGGATGCAAGGGGGAGCGGATTTGTCCGCATCCCACGTACTCCATCCAAGGTAGGAGCACGGGGAGCGGACCCACCGCGTCGGGAATTTGGCCGTCGGCAAGTAATTCCAGAGTTGGGTCCAGAAACTAAGGAATTACTCGCCGACGTTACCAGGGTGGACCGCGTGGAGGTATCCCAACTCCCCACCCCACCCCCCCCCCCCCCATTTAACCTGTTTTGACCCTTTTATACCCCATAAAGGTAGCGCAACTAACTGCGATCTTTTGAATAGAAAAATTGTTTTTCTTTAATTTGTCACTATAAATAATAATACATTTAAAAAAATCTGATACTAAGATTTTTTTAAATGTATTGATACAAAGTATTACATCGAGAACTGAGCATATTTGCTATTTTTCAGATTCCGTACCTCAAAAGGAAAAAAAACGGAACTCTCATATAGATTAGTGCACTTTGTCGTCTGTCTGTCTGATTTTCCTTGTCTCCCTGATATAACGTCCGAGACTTGGCTGACACCTTTCCTATAATATTTCTGACTTATGTTATAAAATTATGTAAATGCGATAGTAACTATGTAAATATGTCACTCACAGCTTAAATGTCTCTATCTCACTTTCCGAATAGATATTCATTCATCGCACAATTATAAACCGAGAAATTTACAGCATAAGCCTCTAAATACAACATGATCATTATATCTAGGTAATAAGTAGGTACGATACTGCTAATATTTCAAGCTCAGGTAATCGAGGAAGAAATCTTTAAAGTTACACTGATCTTAAAGTATCTTAGATGAATAAATATCAGCGTCTTTAACAAAATGTCATATATTTATGGAAATCTTGCTTAATCCTATTTACTAACATTCTTGTATAGTTTAGATTAGTACCCCATCATGGTGTATAGTTTTGCTTCCTTATGCCTTCTGTGTAACTATATAAAAATGTCGGTTAACTCCATCTCTCTTATTTACCAACAAAATTTACGAATCTTTTGACAGGATTTTGGAAGTTGCAGTTAAGTATGTATTGGTGTATAAAATTGATAAAAACAAAATAAACCTGCCAATTTATCTGACAAACTGGCGGAACGGAAGACGGAATAGTATACGGACATTCAAAGTTCTAGAGCTAGTTTATAGACGTGCCAATTCGGGTTAAAACACGACACGAGTTAACTTGAGTTAAAATCAACGCAATTCAAGTTGGAAGAGCGCAGCTTTGTAAGAATTTAATCCAAAACGAGAATATATTAAATTTAAAAATAATGTTCCAATCCAATGTCTCCACGATGATATTGATGCACTATGGCGGCAGTATTATATTAATGCGCGCACATCAAAATATTTTTATTCAAATAGACCAATTAGGTCTATTACATTCATCAGCTTGTAATAATAATGTACAAGCTCTTACGAATTATCTTTTCTTATCCTACCCATCGCATCGCACCCTTAACTCAAGTTACGACGTTTATGGTAACTCGATTTGTCCATCTACCTACATTATGTTTTGTCTGTATTATGTTACATGGTGTACCTGGCCCTAGATCTTCAAATGTCCGGATTATGTTCAGCAAAGGAAATACAAACCCGTTAAGGTCCTTAGTGAGTTGTATATCAACGTTGGTGGCGGTGTCGTTCAAACCGTTGAGGGCCTCACAGAAATCACTGCCCACGCTCTGGAGGTGTTGGGTGTTTAGATGGAAACCCTGCAATCACAGTAAAGTGACGTACTCTTATCATAATATACGATGATTTAACGTCGTTGGGATAACATCATCATAATGGATACAACATTGTATTATTTCAAATGTGAGTAGACCAGGAGATGTCAAACTCTGGTCTACTCTGGTATTAAGATTCGTATTAAATCGAACAGTAAGAACATAAGAAAACGTATTTTGAAAAATGTTAAAAATTCCACATCTTCGCCCCAGGTACACACTTTTACCACTGAGCTATGGTTTAGAATGGTGGTGAAATTTTTTAAACTACTTACTTAAGTCGCAGTGGCCGGATATTAAAAGGCTAATTGCATTTGCATCATTACTCTGTGTATGATGGTTAATAAAGTTAAATAAAATGTAAATGTACACGTCATTACGTCTACCTACTTTGCATCGACGTAAAGTCACTATCGTGTTCATGGTAAGAGGAATGTTGACAACATTTCTTTACAAAAATGTTTGACAGAAACGTTAGATGTGGTGGCTTTATAAAAACACGTACAAGATGCAGTCATGGCTGCTTTAGTGATCATTTCACATAGCTGAGTGCAGATTCGCTGTTCCCTTATCGGGCGAATGGCTATCGGTATGTCAGACACCGCTAGATGAATTAGCCCACATGTCGTGATCAAAGTATCGTCACTATTCATCTTAAGATAAGGGATATCTAATTGGATTATAATTAAGAGCGATGGTTAATTAACCGCGGAGTAAATTAATGATGGATTACATGTAACTTTGCAATATATTTTTAAAGTAAAAAAAAAGTATTTACCTCTCTGAGAAAAAACTACATCTACCTTGGAACAACATGAAATTTCAGAAATATATTAGATTAAATAGAAAAGATTAAGAAGGAGTATAGATTAAATACCTTGAAAGGGCCCCGATCGAAGCCACAGAATGATGCCTCCATGGTGTACGATCTGGTCACGCCAAGGTGTCGCCATACGGTGACACGGGCGGTGCTCTCACGCTCTCTCTCCACTCGAAACGAACATGAGCCCAGGGCAAAAGCTGGCGATAGTCTGTGCATCAGGGCTGGCAACATCTGTTATCAGAAACGTAGAAAACTTATGTAATTTTGAAATATTATACAAATTAATGGAATAAAATACCGTAGAATTGAAAACCTTCTCCTTTCTGGAAGCTGCTTAAAAAACCTTTTATTTTTACATGCAGATACAATATTACTTTTGGGGTGGTTCATTTTGTTGCTTTTGAGTCCCCCAATACGCTGTTCCGGATTATGCGTCGAGTAACCCTGTATATTTATCATAAAACCACATTCGTGATGCACTTCCCAATGGTTAACTGGTAGAGAATGCAACTTAGCATTAAGTCCGCCTATTGTATCCAGTACTTTTGTATTGTGGTCAATAAAGTTAAATAAATAAATACTTGTATACTAGAGACAAAAAGTTTTTTTAAATGAATACTTCCATTTTGATTTGTTATTTTGAAATAATGTAATAAGCGGCGTTAAATGAAGCGAGCGAGCAGGATCTCATTACTTGTGATAATACAGTAATTAATTATTATCATTAAGTTTATCTTGAAAAATAATTACAAGTTTTGCCTTTCTCAAAAAAGTAATAACAAGTTTTTCCATCTCTTTTAGGAGTGCAAATGCAAGATATATCTGGTATGAGAACTAATGGTTATATATAACATCCGGTAAGTGCATAGTAACTGTTTTTTTGTCATTATTTACGTCACTGAACTTGGATTCTCACACATTCGCTTTAGATGAAACGTTATAAGATAGGTTTATTACGATTATGTGATCAGCATTTTTTTTTCTTTAGTGCAAAATTCAACATTATTGTCTTTAGTCTACGTGCCTAAGAAAGAAAGAAGAGCCAGAAATGTGTTTTTCACATTTTGAAAAACATAATCGCGTATTTGACGACCTCCGTGGCGTAATGGTTACCACGCCAGATCCCCGGTCGGGTCATGATGAAAAACGAACTTTTTCCGATTGGCCTCGGTTCTTGGATGTTTATCTATATATGTATCACTACATAGTATAAAACAAAGTCGCTTTTTCTGTCCCTATGTCCCTATGTCCCTTTGTATGCTTAAATCTTTAAAACTACGAAACGGATTTTGATGCGGTTTTTTTTAATTGATAGAGTGATTCAAGGGGAAGGTTTTAAAGTATCATACATTCCAAAATTCCCACGGAAAAGCGGGATACACGCAAACGAAGTTGCGCGGGTTTCGCTAGTTTGTTATAAAATATAATATCGTTGAGTTAGTATCCCATAACACAAGTTTCGAACTTGCTTTGGGGCTAGCTCAATCTGTATGAATTGTCCCTATATATATTCAACAAATAGTACGCTAATAAGAAAGATGTACTTTATTTGCAACATATGAAAATGCAGCGAACAGAAAACATGCACCCTATCTGTTAACCACAAGGTAATCTTATTGCTGAAGACAATATTTTCAAGGTAACCTTCGAATAAGGTAAGACAGACTAAAGGCCTACGCCTTATGAAGGCTTTTGAGTGTAGATTTGTAAACTTACGAGATATTTGACAGGTTCGTCTTGCACGAGCCGATCGTTGCTGCACCAGCTCTCAGCGCCTGCGCACCCGTAAAAGAACACATTCTTCTTCCGCGAATGGCCATGGTAGTCACAGTACACCAAAGGCGGTTTCTTCCATACACGCACTAGATATTCTATTAAACCCTGAAATTTTATACAAGCTAATCAAATCAGAGGTGCGGAGTAGAGATATTTTTATTTTATAAATTACTAACGGATAGCCCCGGCTTTATCCGGGTTTTACTAAGTATCCCAATTCTTTTTTGAAAATATAATATAACCCATGTTACCCGGTGTTATCAACCTTCTTAACGGTGAAAGAATTTTCACCGTTGAGAAGAAATTGGTCCAGTAGTCTTTGATTTTACAAACAAAAATACAGATCTATAATCCTCTTTATAATATTAGTATAGATTTGTACTTCGAAAATATTTTTAAATAAAACATATCTCCCCGACCTAGGTAGGAGTCAAACCCATGACCTCTCGGTACAGGACGACATTGGGAGAGGAAGGTCGACCGAGAATCTGTGATTGTTATACCCAGCTTTACATTCCTGGTTGTTTTGTCCCGATATTTTATTGGATATTTAAGAAACATCTCTTTTCTTCGTCTTTACCTTCAGCTTACAAGGTGACATGGAAACAGTTAATAATTAATTTATCTAAGTTGATGAATAGAGATTTTGTTATGCTGTGGACGACGGGGTTTCATCACTTATAATATGACTGCTGTCACCTATAGAACACCATAAATAAAATGAGAAATATACTTAATAACTTCCTCTTTATAAATATTACTTTTATATATTTTATACCGAGGGATATGTCTGGTAGAAAACAGATTTATGTATCACACGGTAAAATAAATCAGGTTGCACTTAGCACCTGAGTGAATACATGAATATTGATAGGTGATATTAATAGGTGATTTATAAAATAGGTTATAGTTGCATTTTATTTTATGAAAAATGTCTAAAGAGTAAGGAAAGTATTGTATTATAATGATTACGATTATATCAGCTAAAAAGGATTTTAACCTACTCCTTAAAGGACCACATGAGTATTTGACCAAAGTTTTTCGAGTTTTTACCTTAGTATGGTAAATAGAAGGATGCAAAACGGGATTCGGCTTGCACCACCGCCGATTCAGATCTTCATTAGTCAGGCCGCAGCGATGGCTGGAACAAGAAATAACATTTTATAGGTCCAGATAACCGGGAAATTTCTCAGTCCGCCGAGCTAAACCAGATTTGTCAATTGCAACCACTCGTCAGCAGGTCGAGGCTAAGATATAGATATTTAATGGCCGCGAATGCCCTCACATATTTACAACTTACATGAGCGTTCGTAGCGGTTATTTCATTAGATGCGCGACACGAACCAGTCGAAAGCTATATTGGTATATAAAATGATAATTGATTCATGCTCTTATATGGCTCACGGTTGAACAGAAAGCATTGTGGGGACAATTTAATATGACAAGCTATTAAATTAAATGAATGGCTGGCCACGTAGGAATTTGATGAGCGGGTACATGTGCGTGCGACGCGCCAAGCACGCACCTCCGCCCGAGACGCGCTCGAGTCGCCAAGCGGCGCATGAGACGCGGACGCCGCCCCCGCCGGCCATGCGGCCAAAGCCTCTTCCTCGACAATTTTAATTTCATCTGTATTCAAAGCAACTTAAAAATATATTTTTTATTACTAATAAAACGTCTTAAAGGTTTATTTTTGTAGATAAGTCCTGCTTATATTATTTTTAAAAAGAATTTTGTATTTTAAATGTTTGCGGTGATATCAGATAATCCTTGCCTTGCAGGGATCTTGTTATAAGAATTGCCTCTTTTAAATAAGTATTCATATTTTATAAAGCCACAGTTGGGAAATAAAAATGATTTTAAGTAGATTCCTAAAATAAAGTCCTATTTAGACAGTGCCACAGAGCCACTGCGTCGATTAACAAAGAACATCGTCCTCAATTGTGTCATTATTTACAGCTACATAACTTCAGTGCGCCTGCAATCTACGACAATTCACTACAACTCTCCCGTTATTAAAGGGCAATTCTTATAGTGTACGTGCTCCTGACATAATCGCATATAGTGTACGTAACGGACAAAGAAATCATTCGGCGCGGATAACTGTAGCAGGCATTCAAAAACAACTTTATTAGCTACTGTAATGTCCACGGGAATCACGGAAAAGGGTTATAAACAAAAAAGCGAGTGCCCAAACGACTTCCCGAGAACTGATTCGTTTTAAATTCACACCTCACAGATCTTGATAACAGAAACCGAGGCGGGCTATCGACAAATTATTCTCCAGATAAGGACTTATTTTTTGTATGCCTGCGGCTTTTTAATGTGGCAAACGATTTTAGAGGAATTTAATAATTCGTATGATTCAAACTGCGCTTTGCAGTTCTGCCTATTTGCAGTTCTACGAAGTACATCTCCCGGTGCGCATTTTTTCCTGGATGGTCGTCCAATTAGGAGTGGTTCAGCGGAGACACATCATTAGCGGGCGTAGTCGTAGGTCCTCGACTTCTCGGAGTGGTACGGCCGTCCCTGGCCGCGGCCTTCGCCCGCCGACCGGTTGCGCATCTTTTACTCTAATCAGGGGAGAAAAAATAGCGTCGGCCGCATGCGCGAACGAAAGCGAACACCGGTGAAGCCGCTCGGCGCACGCTGCCTCGCCCGTGTGTTTTATGGAGGACGGTTGCGGTATCACAGGAGTGCGTAGGGCTGCGCTACGCGTCCAGGGAATCAACCAATATAAAATAATTATTACACATAAAGAAAAATAAATCCAATATTACAATTTTCAATTGGAAAATTAGACATTCAAGAATTATGAAATCTTTTAGAATGTACTTGAATGGTCAAGGTGGTAAAAATTATGTCAATTTAAATCTTCGGTAATCATTATACTCGATGGATTTTATTTTTTAAAAGGTGCATATTGAAAATAATATTTGAGTAGATAGTAGCCCTTTGAGGCCTGCAGTGACGACCGCGGCTGGTTCAAGGGTCCGCCAGCCCAGCTATTTTTAGCTCGCGCCGCGTACCGATGCTATCGGGCTCGGCCATAGCACGGCCTCGCTCCATCTCTACCCGCCCTCTGTGCACCCTTCGCATAACGTATAGTGAGCGAGTAAAATAGACCAAAGAAACATACATTCTAGACTTATTTTTAACACGTGTCCATTGTTCCTCCCCTCAAAGGGTAATTCATAGCCCTACGGCAATTCCAATACTCCGGAGAGGTATTTTACGTCGATGGATGACATAGTACGTTTTTAAATCATGAGCGCATTCATTTCATAAAGATGTATCGGAAGATAATGACAATTTGCGCACGTTTATTAAATATGTATAAATAAATTGGTTTATTTAGTAAGTGATCCGCTGGCACACGTCACACTCATCCGTATTCTGAGCGCGGAGGCTGCTTCCTGTGCTTCGGCAGGGAGAGCACATTGTACCACGCGTTCTCGATAGTCCAGAGCCGATAGCAATCATTCTATTCAGCCGTAAGAATCGGTTTAGATGTCGCTATCGAGTGTCAGACGTCGAGTCGGGTAGGGGACAAGCTGATGCTAGTTGGACGTTGCCAGGATTCGCTAACCGGCGTCGGTAACTCTGTATTCGTGTCTGGCACCGGACACAGCGCGAGTTATTTACGATAGTCGCGAGACAATCGGCGGTCGCCGCTTATCCGGTGCCACCGCGACAATAACATGACGTGGCTGTCTTTATTAAATAGCGTCCTTTGGAATTAACACGTGCCTAGCTTATATTTATAGCCTGCTGATTCATCCTCCGGGCATGGCGGCTATACCTGGGAATGCGCGACGGACTTGTCTCTGCAATTTATTGTCATTGCGCAGCCTTAAAGGGGCTTAAGTTATCTGAGATATGAAAGAGACGTTCGCAAAATATGTAACTATGTGCTATGACAGAAATATAAAAGCGACGCAGCGGATAAGGAATAGATAATTGCACAAAATTTGTTTTATCCTGTATTACGGTTATTTGTCTTTATGTCCAATTTCAAATATGGGAAACGTTTTCCACATTCATATGAGTTTTGCATATTCATTGCTATTCAGAGTAACGGCATAGAAATACCTAGTTAGACGCCATGTTTATTTATACGCAATCCAAACGTTAGGAATACCAGGTATTTATTTAGAAGACTAACCTGCAGTGACAGAATGATATAATGTACTCGTACTACGGCACGGCGTACCTGAGATTACATAGGCCCTTAATGACGTACCTACAAAATATAAATAATAAATAAATATATAGGGACGATTCATACAGATTGAGCTAGCCCCAAAGTAAGTTCGAAACTTGTGTTATGGGATACTACTTAAATATTTAAATAAATTCTACTCAACTCACAGAGCGCCACGTGGTCCCAAAAGTAAGCCAGGCTCAAACTGCTTGTATTATAGTTATACTTATAAGACATAGAAAACACTCAGAGTCGAGACAAACATAAATGCTAACACATAAATGTTTGCCCCATGCGAGGATCGAATCCGTGCTGAGTGCTTATAGTACGAGTTTTTTGATCACATTCGAACGTGTTAACGTTTACTAACCGACTGAATTGAAAAAAAAGTTTCATATTGTCAAGTTACTAGACGCGTGTTACATATCCAAATTAGCCGGGTTACTCACTTCAAAATGTGAGCAAGTAAGACACATAATTTTGATATGTAACATGCGTCTTATAAATTGGCAACATGAGAATTCTTCTCTATTTGGTCGGTTTATTTACGTTGACATGATCGAATGTGACCAAAAAACTCGTACTCTGGTGATTTGGTGGCGAAGGTAGGGGTCACTACCGACGCACCACTGGCCTGTCGAAAATAGAGTTAACGCGACCGGTATTGCAAACTTGTAGAGATTTTAATAATACAATGTATGCATAGTTTATTTTCCTTATAATACAACTTAATTACTCCTACGACAACGTCCACTACAAGCTGAATATAAAGAAGCTATGCAACAATGTAAATGTCGAGGGCCGATCGTAGAAATGGGACATTTCGTAAAATGCCCTCTTGAAATTGAGTTCGAACCGTTTTATCAACATTATTATTTAACAAATTAATATTAATTTGGTCGAATAATATAAATAACAAGAAAAAATAGAACTTATTACGTTTTACTTAAATGTTATGTTATGTATTTTGTTGATATGGTTCCAAAATGGTTGAAATGAAATGAAATGAAATCGTTTATTTCAGAAATTAGACCTTCACAGGCACTTTTTCTTGTCATTTACAACTTTTTTAAATAAAGAAAATAAACTACGTTATATACTACCACCATTTCGGACACAAGCAAAATGGCAACCGGTAAAAAGAAATGGCGAAAGAAAACCGGTTACGGCCTTTTTTGTCATTTTGTACTTTTTTTTTTTTCTCCTTTTTTTTTCTACTCATTAGTTACAATGTAGGTATAAGTACATTAAAATTTATAAGAAGAATACGCGGAATGTTATACACAATGGTGTGGAATGAACAAGTCTTAAATCTACAATAAAATAAAAAAAGTCAGTACTGACAAGAGTGAGCAGACCAGTCCCCCCAGGCAGCACCCGTTCACGAGTTGACGCGAGAGTCAGCCATCGCTGTGCTCAACCATATTAGAGGGAACTCAGCGACCCGACTCCCGACGCCACCACCAGTTTGGTTGACTAGCTTTTGCCCGCGATTTCGCCCGTGTACCTCTTTTCCAATTAACATTACATGATAGCCTGTGTATGTATGATACTCACAAATAACAAGGCTTTCTATTGGTAAAAGTTTTTTAAAATCGGTTCACTAGATCCAGACCTCATGGCGTAATGGTTACCACGCCGGACCGCCACCCACCCAGGAGATCCCGAATTCGAATCCCGGTTGGGTCATGATGAAAAACGAACTTTTTCGGATTGGCCTCGGGTCTTGGATGTTTATCTATATATGAATTTGTTATAAAGTATAGTATTGTTGAGTTAGTATCCCATAACACGAGTTCGAACTTACTTTGGGGCTAGTTCAATCTGTGTGATTACCCGATACGACCTCTTTATAATATTTATTTATTTATTTATTTAGGTACACCAACAGGTTACATGTTCACATTAAAAATAACATTATATGGTACTTAGTCTAGCATGAAACCCAATTAAAGGTGAACACAACACTGACGTATTAAACAAACATTGAACATACAATAAAAAGAAATAAAGTAGGTAGGTATACAATACTAAATTCAATTTGACCAACAAAATTATGCAGTTTAGCCAAATATAGTGCCTGAATATTATCATTGCGATGATGACTGTATTTTATGTTAATATTACTATAGAAATATGCCCAATTTAACGATCGGTTCACGAGAACATAAACATAGTATTATTCCGAATATATTACTTAATTTATAAAGGAATATATGAACTTATAGCTTCCCGTTTGGCACAAGCTCATTTGATATTAATAACAATAATAGCATAATGTTCTTCTAAAACGATAATTTCTTGTTCTTATCTGAATATTTCCTCGGATTGGAAATGAACATAAATATTGTATGAAACACTAGTAACTTGCGTGCAAATTGTTATGTAGCGGAATATGAGATTAACAATATTAGTTATCGACTAGCATCATTTATGGATAAAATTAATATCGATAATGTTTGGGGGAGGCCTATGTCCAGCAGTGGACTTCTTGTGGCTGAGATGATGAATGGTGGCAGAATAATATCTTTCAAAAGTAATTGAATATCTAGTTTTCTACCCGTTGTCATCGATTCGGGACAATACCACCAGACCACACATTCGCACCGATGTGTCTCCTGTGGAGCCAGGATCAACAACGGCAACTTCAGATAGACAATAAGCAATGAAGCTTATTGACGTCCCGGAGGAGAAAACTACAGCTATCTTGGAACTCACAACGAATTTAATCAGAAAGAAGATAGTCGGAGTAGGAAGTATTGAAAAAATATCATCATCAATCGATTTCAATGTTCTAGGATAAACAATATTTTCTCTAAACTTCAGCAAAATCAAAGTCAACTAAGCACCTCTTTTCATAATATTGAAGACCCCACACAAAATTATAAATAGACCGTTTGATTCTACATTCTGCAAGGGGTCCGGGGATCCGTTCTTCTAATAAAATGTTAATATTAATGAGACTTTTAGACCTCAGTGCTCGAACACGAACATATTCACCACACGGAGCATCGGATGCATTATTTACCTACATAATCGAGTGAACTGGGCGTCCTTGCTCCAACGTTTTGTTATTTTTCAAGCTGTCTGTTCGCATACCGATATTTACACAAAGCACACAATTGCGCCACGCCGACATCTTCTTTGAAAATGATCCAAGTTCAATGTCGACTGCGATGACTTGCAGCCGAGTGTCGTTGACTCATGCTCAACCGTCCATTAAAATGATGCAAGAGGCAGAGCGTGAACTATTCGCACGAGCTTAATGGTTTTTGTTGACGATGGTGTCAGTTTAAGTTGCGGAGATGCACTGCAGTATAACCCTCGACATGGTGAAGGATGAGACGCCGGACGCATAATCTCCGCCTCGCGACCCACCATTATAAGCTTACACTCGATACCATCATAATTCATTAGCTGACTTCAAGCGCTTCGTATTATTTATGGGGTCTTAGGTTTTTGTTAGTGAATACGTGAACACTCTCGTTTGTGCATTCAAAGTTGCTCGTAATGCTTAAACGTGGAATAATAAGGCCATGAATAGACACCGGAGGTCAAGGCTTTCCTATACAATGTTTCTCTTATTATTCAGGTATTACCTGTTGCTTTTTGATTTAGTAGACACAAAGAATTTATGAAGTAATTTGAAGACAGGGCTTTTAACGAGTACCCTCTAACAATTTTTAATTACATGCGAAATTTATGAGTTACAAAACATTGCAAGGGCTTCGAGTAAAAGAGATCCGAATGGAGATAAAATACGAATAAAAATATAGTAAAGCGTACTTTCACGTAAATGACTTCATAAGGCATAATTATATAATAAGTTGGCTTAGGAACATTAGCCCATACAACTCAAAAAAATATATTTCAGGATATTAGCCTTCAGTTATTTGAATAAGAACCCCCAAAAAAGGAATGAAGTAACAAAAATTTATATTACAACTTGGCTATCAAGTTGTGTTGTTTTTTGTTTAAAAACATAATAAATATAAAAAAAATATATGGCAAAAAAATATAGGTTTGATTGATGTTAAATTATACGTAAATATTTTGCATAAACTGTTCATTCGCATGCTGTTATTAGCACTGAACAGAGGATTGATGAGCGACGGGTCGAGCGGCGCTGGGTCCCACTTTATTCCCACTGCTACGATTCCCGGAAGGTGCAGGTTCGATTTAATTGCCCCCACGCCTTTCGCATCACTGGATTGTTCCATAGCCCAAGGAGAAGTCTTTTCCTTGACGCGCATATGAAATTCAAGACGGACGTGTTTGCGCATTACTTGCGGAAACATCCGTTCAAAATGACCGCTAGCAATCATAATGATTATTTAATACGCACCATAAAAGTTTATAGTGGGGAATTAATCTTCTGTAGAGCCTTGCAGCTGCGGTTGGAACGACGTCCATCTAGAATGTACGGCGTGGGTGATTGCGCCGGTGACGCCGCGACTTCACTCCCGAGGGAATCCGGAAACGCAGTGAATGCAACTAATTGTGCAATTGTGCTTTAGTTACGCCATTCGGTGCACACTCGGCTGTGAACAAATGTCATCTGGAGTTTCTCAGAGCGAGTTTTTCTATTATATTTTGTTATTATAGTGTAGTTATAACGCACACCTATGCGGTAAAATAAAATGAAAAATGATAGAGGCATTTGATGGGCTAGCTTTCAATAGGAAACCAATATAGTGCGCCATACCTCTCATTCCATATGCAAACACTACAAAAGTTGAGCTAGTGTCAATAATATCTGAGTCAACTGAGATAACAAAGAACCGCACAACTGGTTGCTAAACACGGTTCTCAAACAAAACACTTATATTATGAAAGGTATAAAGGGATTTTTTTTTTGCTTTTTTTGAAAGAGTTGGTGTGTCACTTAAACTGCGGGCCATAAAGGTCTGATTGCGGCGGCAGGGCTCGATGTTTGGTCGTGAGAAAGCACTGATCGGCGCCGCAGATGAGCCATTCAGATTGGATTTACGATATTTCAAAATCACGTTCATAACCTTGAACCTGTGGGAAGGAAATCACACCTTGATTCGACGATTATGTTTAAACCATTATTTTTTAAACACTTTCACAACATCATCAAGAGCATAAACTGGCCAATTTTGTATTTTTTTAAAAGAATCATCTTGTTAGTAGATCGTTGTATTTTGTAATGATATTAGTATTGACGTCGTATGTGCTTATTATTATAATGAGGATAATTTTCTGCGATCAAACTTAATTGTTTCATTATTTCTATGTTGTAACTAGATGCGTTAAGTTTGCTGATCGTACAAAAATTACAAAATTCATGCCTAGTAAGTGTATTTTTAGCGTGCGAGTGAGTTGTCCTTCGGTGCGAGCGGCGCCGGCGCCAATGGCCTTAAACACAGCCTGAAACTTTATTAATTAAAAGGGCAGCGACTTAATAACATAATATAAAAATACGTGGATTCGCGGTCATTATACCAAGACACACGCTCATATAACGGATTTATGTTAACGATAAGTGTTATTTTGATACCGTAACCGTTTTAATAATTATGACAAATTCTTATATCGAGTAATTGATTGCAGTTGTTAAGAAACACTTCCGAACGTTCTAATTTTAGTATATTCTTGATGAGGGGTTGTCGTGTAGGCCTCAGACGCGGGATAAATTACAGCCTTACAGGGAACGTGTTACGCAGGGCCCACGAGAGTCCCGACACTTCACCAGAATATCGTGTACCGGAGCAATTATAACGGGGAAATTATCTTGTCTTTGCGTCTACGTTGCGGCGAGAAATTGCTACTAGAGCACACAGCCAACTAATGCAGGATCGTAGTACGATCTCATATCATCAGAAATAAAACGTCATAATTATGCGTAAATAAGAAGAACTTGTACGCGAATCGAAAATAATAGTCAGAAGTAAAAGAAATGGTCAACCACAAAAAAATGAGATTATGATACAGATAATACACTAATGAGAAGTATGAAAAAGTAGGGATAAACAAGACGATGAAATATATTTATGCATAAAAGCAAATTGGCATTTTGGCAAAAAGCATTACCAATCAGCCCGTTACCAGTTCTGAAACCAATTAACATTCCATTAATTGTTTAAATTATGGCTGCAGAGAAATTAATGTTTATAACAACAGTTCTCAGAATTCCCTTTAAAAGTTATTCTTGAGTAGGTGGTACTGTTTAGCGGCGATTCCAGCTATTCTATTCATAAAAATATACGAGTTTATAGACTTCGTATTTACAGTTATAAATGTGAACATATAATTGAATATGGCGACGAACGGCCGTGCAGTTAACGTGCAAATGGTCAGTGTCGACGTGGATGATCATTTAACGCTACGTACCAGACATTAAAAAAGTACAAAACTTATACACACAATCCAAAGAGACACGAGTTTCGTTTTTCCACTCGAACATACGAGACCTACAACGAGAAAACTCTACATAACGCAATATAGCTAAATCAACAACATAATAAATACAAATACCTAATTACACAATTCATTGAAATAAGTTTTCAGTCTGATTGCGAGTTTATCGTGTAAGAACGGATGACGATAGGTCTTATGACGAAAAACGCGAAATTGTGATTCAAGTATGTGTCGTGGACGAGACGTCACGAATTCGCATTTCAACAAAAAGATCCTCCTAATGAATTGCAAAGATGATAAATAGTTTGATTTTATCCTCGAAGCAGATTGTAAAAGACTTCAAAGGCATTTTGCTGGTCGGCTTTAAAACATCGGCAACATCGTCGCGGTGATTCGTTCTGCCGATTTTACGCTATTCTAAAGTTACGAATACCAATAAAATATTGTGTACAAAATAAAAAAGGGGTGGATAATAGCTCTCTAGTTCGTTCAACTCATCATCAGTCATATGGAAAAATTGATATTCGCATTGATGCAAATATTATGACTAATTATGGTTGTTAGACGTACAATTACTAACTAGAATTTTTTCTTAGAGAAAATTAATTTATTCAATGAACTTTACCAAGTCTGCTTACGTTTGGTTTGCGTCAATCATTTTATTATTGTACGATTTTATCGTGTAATAGAATTACATAAATTTTACATAAATTATTAAATACCTTAGATTCTATATAGACATAGACATGTCATATTGCCTGCAGAATTTTGGAAAACTCTTGAGAAATGGGAGAACCGAAAAAAATTACGAGGATAGGTATAGGAACTCGCAAATCGAGTCATTATGATCAATTTTCAATAAGTTTCGTTCTGCTTTTCTGACTAATGTTAACATTCAGGCCTGACTGCATTTCACTCAGCATGCAGCTTAGTTGCAGAGTATTTTTTTACGTATATACAGTTGAATATGTTCCAAAGCGTACCCTAAGCTGCGCAGGGGCAATTTTGCGGTTGAGTTGAAGGAAGGTTGCCCGCGTTAATACGTCCTTAAACTCAACGGGATGATAGGATAAACGGATGTAGCTAATTTTATTGATATGGTATCATTTATAGTGTAAATAAGTGGACAATGCAACGTAAAAATACTCAAGATAGTATGGTTGACGTTGAGAAACGTGGCATCTAGTAAGTTTGCAAAAAAATCTTTTTGAAATAGTAGAGCATTTATAAAACGTCTAGCTCTCACAGAATACTGACTTTCTGCATTTAAGTAATTTCTTAAAATAGCATTCATAATCATGAAACCTTTTCCTCTAAGTGAAGTTTATAGTATGAAGTAATGGTATTACGTAATAATAATTAAAATCTATATTAAAGAGGAGCTCTTAGTAATAAAATGTGTAATGATTGGCTTGGTGGCCTTGGTGGAATACTAAGACATTAAATAGCAGGAGTAAGAAAAATGATTTTGAAGAGAAAGGATTTTTTCCCTTTCGGACCGTTAGGGCTACTTCCTCGCATAACCACTTCCTAATATAGCCATTTATGACCATTTCCCAATATGACCACTTCCTAGTATAAAAATTTCGAAACTCGTGGAAGACTATTTCTTATAAACTCTAAATGTAAAGAAAGAATAACAACATCAGACATACCGTCTTGTCTGAATAAAACTACGAATAATTCGAGGAATTAACTAAAAATTTTATGGAATGTACGTGCTTTAAGTGTTGGGTTTAAGTTTACACGGCAACTATAAGTGGTGACAAAAAGAAACAAAAATGTAAATTGGGCAATTAATGAAAATTTTATTAGTATGTTCTATGGAAATGGCAAAGCGCTCCGAGTCGCATGCGCATAATGACCGGGCAATATTCCGAATGTTATTCAGGGACATCAAGCTAAGGATGTGTGCATGTTTTTTTTTATTATTTTTAATGTAAGTTGCTATTGCGGTTGCCTATTACGCGGTTATTTTTAAAGCGGCTTTAAAACGATAGCGGTGAGCATTTTTATCGTAATCGGGGTAATCAGAGTACCTTAGCTGCGCGGGCTCGACCACCGACAGCGCCAGAGACCATTTCACGCACCTTGAAAACATTAGAATTAACAGAACGTGTTTCAAGATACACGACAATGTAACTATTGTTTTCCAGCTTGCTTCTTTGGCTTGTGGCGCACACAACACAATTAACTCAGTTTCAAAGTGGACAATTAAGATCTTTGTACGTTTTTTTGGACCACAAGAACAATGATTTACTGTTTGTACTTTCTACCTCTTATATTTTAGCATGTATCAAAAATAAACATCATATTTAAAAATCGGTACAGGTAAACCATGGACGGTAAAAACGGAGTGTAATTAAGCAGAATGATTACGCAATTATCTCATTCAACTCATTGATCCAACCCGGTCCTCTTTATAATAGTGCTGATGAATAAACTGTACTTGTTTTATACTTTCTATTAAAAATGGAATGGGAATGCCACGTACTCCCCTACAGTTCTGTCTGCAAAACGACTCTCTTGACGGTTGCGTTACGTATGATATCGGGATGCAGTCTGGCCCTATTTTTGTTTGGCTGTTATTTATTATTCTTTGTTGGCGGCATGTGCGGCCCATTATTGCTATTATACAAAACATCACAGTCATGCACTCGTTCAATTAAACGCTCCCCCGAGCGGCGTTACATCTTCGCTTGAAAAAAATGTTTGTATCGTTCGAATCTCAACACTTTTTATCCTTTTGCAGCTATTAAATACCTTGATTTTTTATTAAAAATAAGACCGTGAATTTTATTTTATCGACTCGTATCGTCGAGGAGTGTAATTCATGTGATGTAAAACAATACTGATAGGTATCGTTCCAATGGCATTAAAAAAAAAGATTTTGAAAAATGTGAGTGCTTTAGCGCAACTCGATTTCGTGTGGCCCATTTTAAGTGCTGGGTCTTGTATTGAGAGTTCAAGTCATTAAAACGCGCGTATTATACGATTGTGAGTCTGTCTAGCACGGCTGTACTGTGTATAGCGTTTAGCACGTTTTAGTAGTAATATGTGGAAATAAGGTGAACAAGAGCTTTAGAAGTTTTATACGGACTCTATATAGAGAGTAAAAACTCACGCGAAGTTGACCGAAGTGAAGTTATAGTATACAGTGGAAAAGTAAAACAAAATAGGACGTAGAGAACTCGTCCACAATTTCGTTATCGTTAAAATTAGATTAGATATGAAAATGTAGAGACAGGGAGAGCAGAATACAGTCAACGACCAATTAACATAAGTTTAGAATCAGTATTGTGATTGAATGTTGAATAGCCGACGCTACCATAGATAAAAGTAGTGCATAGACAGTAAATAAATATCACCATACAAATAAATTGGTAGGGGTAGGACACAGCGGATAATCCGCTCAAATCGGAGCAGCCCGTCTGGGGAAGGACCTCCACCTTACAGAAGACCGCAGCCTACATGTTGTGTTCCTACGGTGAGTAAGGTCTCCAGAGCTCCACTTCGAGGGTATCAACGCGTGGTGATAGCCTCGGTATTGTAGGCGTCTATAGGCTATGGTGACGGCTTACCATCAGGCCGGCCCTTGTTTGTCACCTTTGTGCTATAAATAAAAACTATTTTGTCAGACATCGAATTCTTGTTTTCAATTTCTCAATTAATTTTAGTATCTACAAATTAAATAGAGATAATGACAAAAATCAAACGTAAATTTATCTAAACGTCAACATGTTTTATTTGCGATAAAAATAAAACTCGTCTTTAAATTTCAGAGCGGTTTAGATCTGTTTTGTTTTGACAGACATAGATATTAAGTGAATGATTTGATCACTAGAGAATATCTTGAGAAGGACATTTAGTTTTTTACTTTATTCTATAAAAATGAGAGCAAATTTATCACGTTCTGA
The DNA here is from genome assembly GCA_905163395.2 of Endotricha flammealis. Lineage (NCBI taxonomy): Eukaryota > Metazoa > Arthropoda > Insecta > Lepidoptera > Pyralidae > Endotricha > Endotricha flammealis. The sequence continues at coordinate 5,860,692 of LR990853.1, forward strand.
GTTGCTAACAAATACTAGTATTTTTGTACCGTAGCTATGTAGTTTTAAAGAGTTGGTTATGAATCAAAGTCGTGCTTTACACTAATAAGGAATGGCAACATAACAACACCGCGACGACGACGGTGTGAAAAATAAAAATAACAATAAAAGTGTTTCAAGTAAAATTCATGTCCTATAAATTACGATTATTTTCTTTGGTTTCTCGGTTCGATCGTGATATAGTTGGGAATTATAATTCGAACTAGCTTTGTTTTTGCGGTATTGTATAAAAGCTCACAGTACAGTGCTTTCCGTCGCTTACTCGTGTTAAATTGGTCTATAAATGATAAGTGAATCAGGCGAGTGCGTTTAACAATAGGGATACGTTTTTGTCAAACGATTAAACAAGACGGGAGATATGTATAGGTAATGCATTTAATTTATGTATTAAGCAATTTTTTCACCGCACCACTGTGGTTGTAAGTAAATTAGTATGCTTGCAATAATTGCCGATGGGTTGCGTGACCGATCTTCAATGGAAGATATAACAAAGGCACACCCTTGAAGCGAGCCGCTTCGCATCGTGAGCCCAGAAAAAACTACGACAACCCTTTGGACAAGCGAAGAATTCGCGTCGACCGCAACAAGAACAAATTGAGCGCGAACTATTGTGCGGGACGATTTGCTGAGATAACTCCCGTGTCGAGGAGCGCGGGCGCCGAACGGCCGCAGCCGGACGTCCGTCGGACGCTTGCGCCACTGCTGCTTCGACCCCGAGCCACGCGGATTATTCCATTACTGCTTAGGGCCGTGGTGTACGAATCGAGTCGGATTAGAGTAGGCGATGGATGCTAGATGGTAGAGCCGTAGCGATGGCTCCGGCAACGAAACTGCGGTGGTGCGAGCGGGATGCGTCGCTGTTATAAGGGGGGGTCCCGGGCAGCGCGCGCTCAGTGTGCCCGAGTGTCCCGTGTTGCGTGAGCGCACTCCTGTGTGTGCCAGAGACTACACACTGTCCGAAAGCAGATAAACTTCAACAACCATGCAGTTTGGTCTTGCTACTTGCCTGCTGCTGTTTGCAGCGACCCTCGGGCCTGCGGCAGGTATGTTAGTTAAGCTTCCAATTGGCTCAATTACACTTTCAATTAACAAAATTACAGTCAGCAGTTACGGATGCATTCTAATACGACTTACTTCCGTAATTATTTTACCTATATGTGAGGAAAAATAAGTTGTTGAACCTGAACCTGCGAGCTGCGTGCTAAATTAATGACACAAATTCATACATATATAATTTATGATTTATATATTGGAATTGTAGAACCACATACAATTATGCCATAACCGATTATTAAACCAAGACCGTAGACAAGCCGTAGTAATCAATTTCTTGTTGTAAACTAAATACCAATTTAGTTTAAATAGACATTAAGTTTTTTTAAATCTTATCTTGCTAGCCCTGTCCAGTCCATTAAATAATTCGTTACCTTAAGGTTGCCTTGAAAAGATTGCTGTTAGCAATAAGGCCGCCTTGTTGCAATTTCACTAGTCTGTAAGTTATATATGTATTCTGTGTCCCGTTTTTGTGATTTGCAAATAAAGCATATTCTGTCTATCTATCTAAAATATAAATATTCTTCAAAATGTTAGAAGTTAACTTCTCATTAATTCTAAAGTGTAATAAAAGCTCACAATTCTTTTAACTTATTTTTTTACTGTTAATACATTTACAGCCTAGAAAATAGCGACTACATACCGTGATTACGAAATTGTCTTATTTACGCATCTTGATTGCTCATTACAAAATAGTTCTTATTCCTTAGTAGGAAGTGGCATAATTGCTGCTTTGTTAAACTTGGTAGCTGTAGCATGGTGGCAGTTGTGACCTACGGGTCTTCGACCTTCATTGTTCAGCTTTCATTATAGTACAATGGCTGGTTAATTTTTCCAACAATCCTAAACTTATAACGTTTTTAAAATAGTTATTAAGAACCTTATATACTTTTAACTGTATTTTGACTTTCGAACGATGAACGTATTTGAACTATAATGACCTTATTGTTCTTCTTCTTAGTCGTGCACTCTTGCCAGAGTAGTAGTGATCATGTCTAAGTCGGGTCTTTCCTCAGCGCTTCTCTCGTGATGCGACGCCATGTCGCTCTATGCTTGGTGGAGTGAGAGCGAGACTCTATTGTACCCATCAAAATTATTACACGTTTGAAAGGGTTGCGTAGCAAATGTCGCCATGTCCGTCTGGCCGCGGTGTAGTCCCTAAACGCCTAATACTAGAAAGCTGTAATACATTCAATATTTTTTTTGATACAATATGCTTTTGCACATTATTTACGTTGTATGTTCTAATTTTTATTAGACACGGTGATCTTCCCAGAATTTCACTTCCCAAACAGTTACACTGTTAGGGACAACTCTATAGTGAAACGGTTGTGTACAAAAATTTGGACAATATCATAGAATATGACATTGCACTTAATTGCAAACAAGCAAAGTGTAGCAAATACGGAATCCTACACTGAGCGTGGCCAGAAAATATATTTTTTTTTTACTAAATACTACTAAATTTCATCGCTGTGTGATAAACGCTCCCCCATTGATCTTGCAGTTACAGCATTTTACGTGGGAACCGTCGTTTTCGAGTAAGATTCGTTTATTTTCCAGTCTCATTAATAAACTGTTCCGATTATTAAATAAATATAGTTCAGGTCATTCACTGTTTTGTGTCATTCTTGAGGAGAATTCAATGAGCTAAAGTTACAACCAAGCCCTCTCTAAACTACGTTTGTTAATACTAGAGCGTGTGTATAAGTAATATAATAAATTAAAAATTTCGTCACCGCAATTTGTTTCCTGATTCTGAATGAATTTTCAAAATGTTATTGTCGAAGCTAAAACGCGAACAAATTACATTTAGATACTAAATCTTAGCACAATGAAAGCACATGCTTAAAATTGCATTTATCTTTTGCACAGATGTTAAGAAGAACAATGGTTGTTCGTACATTCGTTACACGCAATAAAACCACTACAATTCGTTGTAGTAAGCAGTAATATCAACAATGCCCATGACATCGAGAGCCGAGCTATAAAAGTAGGCGGTAGTTTTTGTTGATTCAAGTGCACTACAAGCAGGGCACAGTACAGGACAGGAAGGCATGACGGCCGCGGGAATGAACAATGAGACAGACCTTATGTTCTTATGAGACAACCTGACAGTCGTATCGTATAAAATCTTGTTGGAATTAATCAACCTTAGAAAAGTTTGTAAAGTTAATATAGGTTTTTATCACGAAATATTACGTCAAAAAAGTTGCCAAAGCAACGCAATGCAATTGCGAGATCACGATAATATTCTCAGTATACATTTTATTCAGTGTCAATGACACCGGGCCGAGGTGAGCATTTATTGGGTTGCAGGGGATCGCCTCAATCTGATGTCTTCGAATGCTATGCCTGTGAGAAACTTGATGATTTACACCAATCAACATGGCAGGCTGCGATTCCACTAATGAACCGTGTCCGTGGTTATCTGACAGGTTATCGACAGGTCGGCAAAAACTGTGGAACGGAAGTCAATGCTGAGAAAAAATAGTGACGGGGTGAGGAGGGAGAAACTGGTGCTCGGTTCATCGGCCAATGAGTCCACGACTAGCGCCGCGTGTCCAGACGGAACTTGATCTCTGGTACCTAGATTATTACGGTTGGATAATGACAACGTGTATGTGCACATGTGAATATTGCTGTACTATGTCTGCTTCAAATAAGATGCATGAAGCTTTTCTCTAAAATGCGAAACGTGATCTGAGGTTGTCAAGAACCGTAAGGTATTTGTAGAAGAAGATAGATAACACATAAATATTATAGCATTTATTTAAAAAATTAATAATCCGAATGTAGAGTTCTATAATGTTCCGGAAAGAATTTTATAAAAGGCATTTAGGGTTGAACAGTTGAAATGTTCACAGAATACTCGTTAATTATAGTTTGTATTTTATAATGGACTGTTCCCCAGAATTGCAAAAAGTCTAAGCATCCTTAATTGTTAGTTCGAAGCCAAAAATAGAAGTCTAAAGTCTCCTAACGGATTCTAATGATAATGAACAATCTGCCTTCACGATCCGTGACTATTTTGTTCTCTCAATAGGACCGTTCGTAAAACAACATAGACAGGGAAATGGGTAGGCGGTGACACGAAAGTTCATTGTTCCGTTTGGTTGTCACAACATTCAAGTGTATAAGACAGTACTTGAACACATAATATGCACTCGTATGTTTATAAATAAACTGACTCAAAGCATACGTAATCATCACAATTTCGTGTCCATGGGCATGACTCAATTATTATAACATTCGGTTAATAGTATGTACAATTTTGTTCATTATTTTAGCTTGAATTGAAATTTTGTTATAAGACTAGAGAAACCCGCGCAACTTCGTTTGCGTTTATCCCGCTTTTCCGTGGGAATTTCAAAAAATCCTTTCATAACGGTTGCCTACATCACACACCCAAATTTCAGGTCTCTACGGTCAAGACAAAACATTTTCATATGTATACATGATTATTTTTCTATTTAAATACTTCTCATTACAATCTTTGGAGTGGGCGTTTATGAAATAGGCTAGCCCGACCGGTGAAGTACCACCCTTATACAGAATATGGACGTGAAGCAGTAATGCGTTTCGTTCGGAGAGTGAAATATCCGAAATTCTTGTTTGCCACCTTTGTTGTATAAAAAAAATCTAACTCCTTCCTTATACTATTTCTCGCTATATATCCTGTCTTTTCCTGTTATAGGTCGGCAACGGGTCAGGGACCCTAGAATCTATGTGCTCCATAGTCTACGGTAATCACCTAATATCAAATGATCCATATTCCTGAGCTTGTTTTCCAACCACTTCCGTAAAAAAAATGTATAAATCAGCTCAGCCTACAACCATCCATAAAACAACACTACGAAATAATAGAGCGAGTCTACGTAATGATATTTCCTATAAGTGTGAAAGAGACAATATCAATATGCCATTTAACCATTGACCAATTTAACTTGACCCCTGTCAAATATTATAAAATGTAATATTTAATTACTTACTGTTTATTATCGATGAATATGATTCAGTCCGCTTTATACATAGTTAGAATTTTAGCTGTTTTTCCGAGATCACAAACAGAATAAATAGTACGAAGACCTACGACGACATTATGAAATCATTTTGTTTGAATATTCACAATTTATAAAAATATTACATGACAGATGACATACTTCACTTCACGAATGTGTCAAAATGAAATGTAATTGAAATCAAAAGCACTAAGGAGTATGAGTATTGATATCAAATCGAAGAAAACTACCCACAAAATACATATTTTTCAAGAATTTCAATAAAATAAGAATCACGTCTTCCATCAATTCTCTTAAACAATTTTTATGCAAAATTTGAAGTAGATTGGACCAAGGAATCAAGTTGTCCTATAGTAACTTTACCCCCCTTTTTTACCCCCTTAGAGTTTGAATTTCGAAAAATCCTTTCTTATCGGACGCCTACGTCTTATAATAGTTCTATCTGCCAAATTTCAGATTTTTACGATGAGCGGTTTAGGCTGTGCGTTGATTCTCAGTCAGTCAGTCAGTCAGTCAGTCAGTCAGTCAGTCAGTCAGTCAGGACAAAGCATTTTATAAATATAGATTACGTACGTGATCAAATTTTATAATTAAAATAATGTATATTGATTTTTGTGGTTAGTCTTATAATGTACGCTTTATTATTTCACCATCTATCAACATGTAAATCAAAATTAATTATTTTTTTGCGGTTTGTTTTAGTTTAAGTTTTTAAAGCACACAAAACTAATTTTAAGCTTTATCATTCCACAACGCAACGTAGTTACGTCCGCTCCGACTGTCCATCCCAAGCCTAGGTCTTAGCCTATAGTCTCTTTATAAATAGTCGTATTTTTGTGAAGTAATGATTTGGTGAGATGGTTATAAATTCCTAAGCAGATATAATAATTCTTATAAAAAGCCCTCCAACTTAATGCGGCTTTGTGAACTTTTTAAAGGATTAGATTAGACCATCACTGTGGGGCATTAAAGCAAGACGATCATTAAATCTGTCGACCACAGAAGCAAATCGATTATTTATCGTAGCTCATCGAGTTTGTACTTTTTTGTTACCATAATTCAAAATGTTATGCGGTTACAGCAACAGGTGGTAGTATTAAATTACGATGGTGAAGGATACGCCATTTGGGGGAATCCAGTATGGCAACCCGATATTATCGTTAGATTGTTTTGTAGTTATGGTTTTTATGTTATTTATGGAGGCTTTGTTGGTGGACGCGGGGTTGGTAGTATATTAAGAGCGTTTCTACACGTGATGCCGAAAATATTGGATTTTCTTTGAAAGAGTTTGGCAAACGAACATGCGGTTTACCTGGATGGTAAGGCTTCACTGCCATTTAGATTTTTTTTTAGACTTTGGTAAACCTACATGCGGATCAACTGATGGTAAGGAATCATCGCCATAGATCTTTGATCCGTTGTTGCCTTTTAACAGGAAGAAAGGTGGCAGAATATGGAGAAAAGGGATGACTGGTAAACAAATGCAAATAACATTAAGTCCGCTAATTGTAACAGTACTTTGTGTATTGTGGTCAATAAAGTTATATAAATAAATAAAAGGGAAAGGGAGGAGTTGTGATTATAGATCTCTCATTCAGGTATATGCATAAAATGCTTCACGACAATATCGATATTCCGTAAAATCATATACTCCGGTACATCACCGGTAGAGCTAGCTTATTTTATAAAATAGGTACTCTACTACAAAGCTATATAAATGCTTTACTAGTCCAAGATGGATATTAGATAAAATTGTAATACGCACAAAAAATATTGATTTATCCACTAAGTTCACATTTTATAATTATTAATGAGTCACACGTTATTGTTAATGGGTCCGATAAAATTTATGGGGTGTCAATTTGTTTAATAGTAATATTCAATTAAATATATTGATCATTTGGACCATTAGTTTGTGTGTGTGTGCAGGCTGAACCAGGACCGGGTCGGCTTCGGGTTTGATTACTAAAAATAGTCCGGTACTCCGGTAGGCGCATTCCGTGGCGCGGGGGCGCAGGGTGCGCGCGCCGTCCTTGGGCCCGTCTCAGGCGCATCGCTCGCTCGCCATTATCTCTAGATCCCTTTTTTGCGTTTCGATCGTTATCCGACCGCGAACAATCCGATCAATGTTCCCACGGACGTCAGCAATCAAAAAGATTCGATAGACACTCAAATTGCACATTTTTTACTCTACATTAATTTAGACTAATTTCATGAGAATTTTGCGGCTTTGTTAGTCATCGCTAATTGAAGTTAGGATACAAACGTTTATCATTGAGAAAAATGCCGGCAAATGGGTAGAGATTAGCGACCAAGTTATCCAATGATTATGTAAATAACGTAACATTATTTTATCGTTGCGATATGATATACTTTCTCGCAACGATAACCGCGCTGCTTGAACCCGCACCTTGGCCGTGAATAACATAGACGTAACGCGAACACGCGGCCGGGAGCGGGCTTAATGCAGCGACTGGTTTGCATTATGTAATGCATAGACATCATTGCGCGAACGCATAAGTGGTTACGCTCTCAGCGTGCCGCGCATGGCGCGGGCGGACGCGGCGGTGCCGACGACGACGGCGGCGAGCGGCGCCAACCGTTTGCGGTCACAAGAATTTGCACAATTATTATTTACCCTTTTTATTATAACAGTCTCTCCACTTTTTGTGATCCATTATTTTTTATTATTAAAACTCTTTCATATTTTTAACTCGAAACATAAAATTTTATCATGCAGTTTAATTTCAACCCCTTTGAGGTTTCAATAAATAAAGGATTATGGTGTCGTAAATAATAACACGTAATGTGATATTTTATGGACCTGCTAGGAATGTAGATTCTTCTATGAATTCTTTCTCAAAGGATCATTAAAGCATTTTGATGTGTTTTTATTGTTAAAACATGCGTTTTGTATTTATGATGTGTTTTTTTTGCGCAGTCTTATAAAAAAACTTTTTTTAAATATTTTTTTTTATACAACACATGTGGCAAACAAGCGTACGGTCGACCTGATGGTAAGTCGTCACCGTAGCCTATAGACGTTTGCAATACCGGGGGCACTCACGCGTTGCCAACCCCCAACCCCCCCAAGTGGAGCTTTGGAGGCCTTACTCACCGTAGGAACACAACATGGCCGAAACCAATGTTATTTGGCTACGATCTTGTGTAAGGTGGAGGTCCTTCCCCAGACGGGCTGCTCCGATTTGAGCGGATTATCCGCTGTGCCCTACCTCTCTTAAAAAATCTATTTCGCTCTAAATTTATTTAAATTTTATTAAAAAGTTTCAACACTTGTAGTAAAAGATTTTTGTGTGTACAATATGAATATTTGATCAACAAAAGCTCTAAAGATACAATTCCGAAAAGCTTTGGTCCAATTATAGGGAAAAATTCAATCTTGTAATTAAGAAACGCATAATTTTTATACTCGTTAGTATCCAAATACACATTATTGGTTTTACACACAGTTTTAAATAAGGATAGATAAATTCAATTCTTAGATGAACAGTCTGCCAAAGCAACTAAACGTGTAGTTTCAAGAAATTATACTGTAAAGTGACACCATAAATTGTTCCTATCTAAACCACGGGTGTTCTTTATCCCTTTATTCCGGTTCACTTACAGACAAAATTAATAATCTTTCGGTGAATTCAATCTCGGATATTTACGTATAAAAAATGTCACTTTAGTAAAAAAAAAATGTATTGAATTTTAATTTTAGATAGCAAAAACTCTATCCGGATCGATTATTAATTTTGGCCGTTAGACAATCACAGAAATCTCTGTAATATTTTTTTCTAGACGAAAGCCGCATTTACATGTGTAATTTCTCGCGGAAACCCTTGCGCATGATCTCGCGAAAGTTATTGCAGTATCATTTACACATCATATAAATTTCTGAATTTTATTCTTGCCAAAACCGCGACTTGTCCTGCGTCGACTCGCAGTCCTACTCTGTGTGTTTCGATAAAGGTTTGAGGTAGGTAGTTGCCTGAATTTTATTCTTGCCAAAACCGCGACTTGTCCTGCATCGACTCGCAGTCCTACTATGTGTGTTTCGATAAAGGTTTGAGGTAGGTAGTTGCCTGAATTTTATTCTTGCCAAAACCGCGACTTGTCCTGCGTCGACTCGCAGTCCTACTATGTGTGTTTCGATAAAGGTTTGAGGTAGGTAGTTGCCTGAATTTTATTCTTGCCAAAACCGCGACTTGTCCTGCGTCGACTCGCAGTCGTACTCTGTGTGTTTCGATAAAGGTTTGAGGTAGGACTTTTATTTCTATAAACATGTGCTGTGTATACCATTATTAACTAGTACACACATATTTATTACTCAGAGAGCGTTGAAAAGAATGTTGTTTTGCTTGTTGGAACGATTATTCTGATTAAAAAAAACTGCATAAACTACGAAGGGCTTGTAGTAACACGCGATTCTAAAGTATTCTGTATTCAGAATGTTTTTTTATAACAATTAAACTTTGTCTGTGTTGTATAGGGCAAAACTATTTTCGTTCCTTAGTAATGTTAATAATCAGCGTAATTATACTTACAAATTACTCTGCTTTAATTTATGGGTATTAAAGAATTAGAAGGAGAACGTTGTTACACTTGACCGAAAATGTCAAATATAAAAAACTACAGCCATTTTTTTAAAATATCATTAAGAATTGTATCATTTAATGTTTTTCTTTTTCTAATATAACGAAGTTCATGTATAGTCTATTTAAAAAGATTATTATTATAATCTCTTTGTGTAAATACCGCATATTTCATGTAAATTAAAGACAGGTTTTCCGAAAATTTGATATTAGTAATTTTGTATGAAAGTGTCAGCTAAACTACACCATGACCATGACTTAGTTATATTTTCGCGTCTTAATATCATACAAATAAATTTATAAACGACAAGCGTTAATTTAAATTCATTTCAAGCTATATTTTTTTAAATCAAACTTTTAACAAATGCATAAATAAAATTACAAAGATTAACTTTTAAATGTTTATCAAGAAAACCCTATTACGAAAAATTTTGTCAAACAAAAAAAAAGATAAGATAAAGTTGTATTCGTATACAATTTTTATTTTGACACCTGCCTGAAATACTTAAATATTCATTAATTTAGGAACTGCATATTTGGTAGCATATTTGGGATTGCTTAGCGTAGCGTAAGTAGGAGAAAATCTTAATTTTTACAGGTAGGGCAAAATGAGCCGATGAATATAATCATCGATAACATATCAGAAGGAAGGAAGTCGTTATTGTAGTAGGTACGTGATTTTCCATAATCACTCCTTATGTAAACGTGTACTAATGAGATGCTAACGGTGCCTGAATAGATAGTAGGCTGTGGCGCATATCATATGCAAGATGTGGTATATTTCTGGTCATTTCCGACCGATCGACAGTCGATTGACTGATGATATCCGAAGCACAGTGTACGTTGGATGAATTAATTGCTTGGTTCCTCGCTCGGCTATTGTTATTAATTTCATGCCAACTACATGACGTCTATTCATCTTTATGTTCAGTTTAATTGATGTAACGTACGATTTCAGTGTTTCAAAGTACTTTGTTATGAGTAATTCACAGCACAGCGTGTGGTTGTCTACTTCGGTTCTTCAGTGCACGATGGGTTCTCGTATAAACACGTGAGTTTCGTAAACGCATGTAGAATATTATTTGTGTGTTGATAATTAATTGTCTCTCTATCAACTACAAAGCAATAGCACGTCAAGGTGTTTACGAGACCATATAATCTCTGGCCACAGATAGCTTGTAACACATCAAAGATACCGTAGTGTTTAAGTGCATATGGAAAAATTAATTGCGAATGTCACACTTAAGTGTTGAGTTGACATTCGCAGCTTTTGGGCAGTGGGCCGTTAGCTATTCCAACCGGAGGATCATCGGTAGAATATATACAAGACGGTGCGCTCGCGCATTCGCCCTTCTATAAGAGTACACTCACCCTAAGGAAGTTCACACACCACAGACATTAGCTATTGATATCAATTAAATTACTCTTGGTATTTTTACCTTAGTTGCCTTCCTAACTACTGATCAATGGAATTTGAGTTGTCGTGTCCGTTAAAAAATAACAACAAAATATATTTACTTGCTTAATCCTCAACCGTATCTATAAAACTAAAGATTTAACATGGTTGCTTAGATGAACTGCATGGAAATAAAAATAAATACTTGATGGGAAGGCAGAATCAAAATAAACAGGTAAAAAAATCTAACACGAACCCGAAATTAGACTGTCACGCCGTAGAGGCGAACAAATATAGAGTTCACACGAATGTAAAAAAAAAAACTATTTCAAGACACATCCATCAGTGTCGACAAAACTATCTTGTCGTAAGTGTGTGGTTTGCACCACCGAGCTCATCATTTCTCCGGAACCGTGGTAAGTAGACGTGGGGCGACATGTACGGCAGTGCCGATGGTGCATCAGTATGCAGCGCGCGCGCATGACTCACGCGACGTGACCCGCCTCCCTGACGCTCATTGTTACCGAGTACACTCGTCTTGCTGTTATCCAGCACTTTCTAAACGACTAACGATCGCCTTTTATGCCAATATATTGCTTCGTAATCTCATACCTTTAAACGATTTAACTGAATACATTGCTCACTGCCAGCCAGCATGCAGCACCATGAGAAAATAACGCGAGTGATTGACTATTAGTTTAGACCAAGTAAACTTGGATGACCAGGAAATTGATTTGGTAATTGAAATGTGTCATTTAAGTACCACACAAACCGTATAAGTATACCATGCTATATGAAATCTAATAATGATGCATTGGTGCTAAGAATCCATAGAATTTATATTTTGTATCCAATTTCGTAGCTTATCTTTTCCCTCTCGCATCATAGTATATGTAACTATGCAGCAGTATATACTGGGACAGATTTTGATGGTGCGGGATGTGAAAGCCTTAGGCTAATTAGTACATCTTTGGTGGAAATCACCCATATGCATGTGGTTCAGGGGCAGCGGAATGCAGCATTCATCAGAGGAAGATCTTTTCAGTGGTAAAAGCTTGGAGTGTAATGCGCAAAATCGTTTATGCATGAGGCTTGATTATGCATGGATTCCTATCGCGGAGAAGGCTCTTCTAATAGCCAAGTAAAGCCCAGTTGTAGATCCACGTATTGTAATAGCTCTCACAGTTACCAAAGGTATATGTATGACATGACAATCGTTTTACTGTGTCCAGTAGTCCCTATAAGTCAGTAATATAAGGTACATGCAACACAATTATTATAAATGGCTACTAATGTAAAATAGGAATTCATAGATAATCATAATGCAATTAGAATAAACATTATAAGACCTGTCGTCTTCAAAATAAATAAAATTGAAAAACTGTTCTGACATTATGGTAAAATTGAAAATGTTATTGCAAAAACATTTCTTAATAGCTTTAATAACTTTGCTTACAGAATCCAATAGTACTGAGCAATAAAATTGCTGCAAGGCGTCATGGCCAATAATATTATGGTGCATCGTCTATTATCGACGATTATAACGATTTTCGCAATATCAAAGGGGTTTAAATGTTAGCGATATTTTAGTGTTTCCATTAGCAACTCGTCGATATCTAACGATGCAAGTATTTGAGAGCACACAAGCTAAGGAGTGTGAGGTCTAGTGACGTTGCGTTATTCAACCCGTGGGCCGATTAATGGCTTTACAAGATTCGCGTTCGATCAGCAGTGTAAATTTTCTTAAGGATAGGTATCATTTCTAGCGGCGGTGGAGTCCAGCGAGAATCAGGATGCATTTAATTACATTTATTAATCGCTTTCGTGATAGTTATAAAGCCTGTTAAACTACGAAGGCAGGATGTTAATCTTCATTTCCTCCGGTAATTGTTTTCAGATAAACCATCCCGTTGAAGGTCCTGAGGGGCATTTGTGCGTAGTGTATAAAATACATTGACATCTGTTGTATGCGGCGTGTACTCATGATTTCAAAGAATTGTATGTATGGCCAATGCAATCTTTTTTGTTCATACATGTCGAGCACGAGTGTCGTGCCGGGATATCGCGTCTCGCTGCTTTTTAAACTAGATGACAACGCGGTTCCGAGCCGAGTGCGCAGCGGAGTATTGACCGTCGCATAGCGCTGCGCTTGTGCACCTGCCCTCATAAATCTACACTAACTACAAGCGCCATCGCTACTCAATTGTTTAGTATTCCACTGTGTTCATATCAATTTATAGCTTAATTTATACTGGTTATTTTAAGCTAGCGCAACAAGAGCAAAGCGCTCAGAGAATAAGAAACATACGTTCAGGAATGGCGATACTAATCATTAATTATGTAGACTTCCATAATTAAGCCATAATGTCAAAGTTCCAATTAGTTATTTCTGCATCGTTTCCAATGCATCAGTTATCCAAATCGGGTGGAAATAATGCTTGTGGAGCACCGCAACGAGGCAGACATTGAATTTAATTAGGCATGTAACCAAGCGGAGGTCTCACCGCAAACACTTTGCCTTGTATGTCTACATGTTCGAGACGCGATGCTCGATACGCTCGCTGTAATGTTTGTTCTTGTTGCACTTTAACAGTTTCAAGTTCTTTAGGAAATTGCTGTTAAATAGACGTTGCAAGGACGCATCAAGTGGAATGAATCAACTGAGGGTCATATTCATATTGTTGCACGATCCTTAATCATTTCGTTCCCTCCTACTCCTTAATTTATCATCGCGGTCATTAAAAATAAAAAAAATTGATGTTTTCTTTATTAATAAATATTCCACTGAAGGATGGTCAGATTTTTAAATAATCTTTTTACATCTTTAGTTCAGTCTGCTAATATTGATTGATGAAGCATTAAAATTCGACACTTCTGTATCCACAATCTAAAATGATAAAGTGCTTTCGATGGAAATGAAGACTGTTTGATTGATTACATTACGCATGCACAAGGGCGAGATAAATACTGTTAAGCACGAATTAAAGTGTCCAGTCCAGACAATATCTCTACTTAAACTGACAGACGTTTCTCGCTTTCAGTGCAGTTTTAATTCCAATTATACTATTTACCCAAAAATATAGCAAATTAAAGATGTAAATTTTATGCAAATTGCGAATCGTAGCAATTGATAGATTTTATTGATCGATAATAGAATGTAACAGACATCGGTCGTTTGGTGTGGTCGCATCCTTGACATGTTATCTTTACAGAAGATTATTTTTGAGACAGTCTCAGACAGACATTCCAAAATTTAAATCTACTTATTAATGTCTGGCGACAGATCTTAATTATGTAGACTCGTCTTTAGGTCCATTCAATGCAAATCAGTCTTCTACAGTGAAATCACACGTATTATCTTTTTGTTCAGATTCACTGTCTTCAACGTCTGTATCTTATTTACAATCTAGATAATGGTCTACGTCATTATTGTCTACTAGCGTGGGTCATCCGAGTAACGAACGTTCGTCCAGTGATGTTATAAATTATTTTCATGACAATTCAGAGCATGCTAATTACGGTAACCTGGAATTTTCTCTGATGAAAATTTATTTTCGTATAATGTACTTCATGTTTCTAGTTTTCGATTGGATTGATTTATCATTTGAATCAATTTCAATTGGTAATTCTATCGGGCTTTTTATAAGTTCGTTGTATTGTTAGTATTCTCAGCGAATTGCAATTTTTAAAAACTACTTAATTTGTTTCAGCTCAAAGGATAACCACCATACAGCTGGATGGTGTGCAATATTTCATCTCGCGAATGAATCCATACAGCCCGGAGCTCAACTATTTCCTAGCCTATCAATATTGCAGGTATGACTACTTTTTCTCTATGAAATAGCTTGTTTATCCGTTCTCGCGAGATAAATTTCGCAACGTCGTGACTCGCAATATCCTTATCTGTTGTGTCGTGTCCACGGTGCTGTTCAATCCTGGCATAAGTAAACTCGGTCTGGCGTTAACAAGCATACCCAGGTTCGACGCCTCGCGACCAGGAAGTAAACACTACAGGGACATTTGCATTACCGTTAGGGGGTTCTGGGAAAGCTCTAGAACAATATCGACACGCTTAACCACTTCCGTAAACTATGCTTGCTTCTAAGCCCCAGTAACAAAGACTTATGAGTTAGATGTAGGAGCTACGAAGTTATTAATAATAAATACCAGGTATTTCACTAAGTCTTGAGTTATGACGCCATTGAAATAGCCCACCATTGATTTCCTACAATCTGTTTCATTAAATGTTGCTTCTATGGTTTAAAATGGACCATTAAGGCAATCAATTTCTCCAGGGTGGGTATTAAATTGAAAATCGTGAATAGAATTTGTTTTGGTATGTTCCGAGTATGCGAGTAATCAATTTTAATTTATAGATAAATATAGTATAATAGTAAATGATAAATTAGTTTCATTATCTTCAGTTTCAACCACGTGCTGCTTCAAAATTCATTTTGATAATATTTTGAGTTGCAACTCGAACAGTGAGACAATAATTTTGTGTCTTCACGACCTTATTTAAATTCAATGGGAAGACCTCTACTGTCCTTAAACATAGACCATCTTAGGTAAAACACGCTATTCTCTAAGTGTACTCGAAATACAATAGAAGTTCATTGCGATCTAGATTTGACCACGTGAACGTTGGCTTCAACTGGATTGCTAGAAAAGGTCAGTTGCCTCGTGATCGGTCACGATGTCCTTCTGCGGAGCGTCGTTGTCACGACCTATTTACAGTTCCAATTGTTACTGATGGGAACGTATCCGTTGTTCACCACCATTATGAATAAAGGCTTTTTAAAGTAAGGCCTCTCAGATACGATATCGATTAAGGTCGAGTTATAATGCTACAAAAACGTGCAAATCTGTCAGTGATATGATTGACGTGATTACGTCGAACGTAACAGATGTGGTCATAAGTCATATGCTTCAGCCATGCTTCAACCAACGGCGACATCCATAGATAATGTGATCTTAAACTTCACTTTGCTATATATACTAAAAAGGAAGTTATATGAAAACTATAATAGTCACGAGGAGGAACATAGATTCCGAAATTATTTTTATCACTTCAAAAAAATTTTTGATTGTGAGTCATCAGATTAGGTACTATAGTTATGTCTTGCGAATAATAAACAGCCAATAAATATTCCATGTTTGTAGGGCTACTGTTTGTAGGCCGTGTCCATTGCTTGATTTAGTAGATAGCAGCTACGAAAAAGTCTAACGGTATAAATGTGACGGCAATGATTCGCAAGTACTAACTTTATTACTTTATCATTTAATTTTATCGAGTACGGTTTTTTTCCGACAAGATAAAGCGGTTACCAAGAAATCTTAATACATTTTATGATCTGTTCAATTGGGTATTCCAAGATAAATCCCTTGGACATAAATTCATGTAACAAACGGTCCATTAAAATAAAAAAGCGCCGAATACCGTTGAGATGTGAAAAAGTGTCGATGCAGTTATGGCGTCAAAAGTATGTCGGAGGTGCTTTAATGGACGCGAGCAAATAATCCTGCAATTAATTCAAGCGACTATAATTTATGATGTTTTAATTCACCACTGATGGTGGACTGGAAACGTGTTAGCGTTCTCATGGGATGTGCTCTGAGAAAAAGTTCAGAGTGAATTAAGGCAATGTACAATGAAACATTTCAATGAGTCCAACTGAAATGTTACATTGCGCTAAAACACGTTTACTTTGTGCTAAAACAGTATTTATTTAAAAGCAATTAAAATGTAGTTAAAGTAAAAATATTTTTTTATCGTTAATTGCCAGTTCAGGAAAATTATGCTACGGTTTTTCGTACAAAGATTATTGGGGAGGAAGGTAATCGATATTATAGGCTACTTTAATAAATTATGCGTGTTCCCAACGATAATATAAATCAATTCTATGTAATGAATTAGTCTGTTGATCGTGGGAAACTTAATGATTAAGTACTAACACGTACAGGTGAATTGATGAGACAGTCGTTATTAAAACTGAAACCGCTCATTGCAACCATGGGACGTTTGGCGGGGTTTTTAATCTGTTAGAGTTTTCTGAACTCACGCTCGGAATGCCGTCCGGTGTGGTAAGGCCGCAGCCTGTCTTTAGCGAATAAATTGCATCCCGATGAACTGGCTTTGCTATATGCTAGTATCTATGCAAGCTAATAGCTGAATACGATTAGCCATGGTTGTTATTTAACTAAATCGCGTTTATGGAGCCGGTGGGACGACTCTGGAACTGCCCACTGTGATACGATCGGGCCATTCGTTTACACGTCGAGATAATAATCCTATTTTCAGTTTCACTGTAAATGTTTGAATGGCAGGGGGTATGTTCCTTTTCTATTTATTTTGTTTAGAAGGCATCGCTGTGTTTTTGATTTTCTTTTTATGTTACTGAGATAATAAACAAGTTTACGGCTCTCAGAACCACGTAACGTTCGTTTGGTTTGATGGTATGAGGCTATCTAAGTTTATTAGTCGCTTCTAACACTGACAATATTACTTGTGCTTTTTGGATCATAAAAAGGAACAAAAGAAATAAGCAAGTTTATATTAACAGAGTTCCTTTCGATGCAGCTCTTGTGAAATTACAGACCAGGAACAAAGCACTATTAAATAATATTGGTTTCTCGTCTTCTTATACCTTAAAAATGTTCTGGGATTAAAACGCAATAAAAAGACTATAAATTGTTTATGATACCTACACTTTACAACCCACGTGCGTTTCGTGTTTCTCATAGATCTTAAACGTACGACTCTATGTGTTAAAGTGATTTATTAAAGCCAGCCATAATATGAACTGCCGCAATCATAATATGTGAATGTGGGTCGTGATTGAGAGTTATCACTGTCAGGTCCCGTAGGGCTATATCCTTTCATAAGTATCTACATATGATGTCGTAATATAGATCGTAAATAGGACGTTATCGATGGTCAACCAGTTATCCGAATCGATTTCCGTACATAGTTGAAATTTCCACGATATTTTAAACGCATGAACAGCTAATATATTAATTGTATACGATACTTGTTCTATGTAATCATGTTCAGATATATTCAACATCACTACTTTGTTTTATTCCAGATCATTAGGGCTGCAACTAGCATCATTTGAAACTAAAGAAAAGGCTGATTCTATTACAACCTATCTCACTAATGCAGGTAAATTTGTTATTTTGTAGTATGTCAAATCAAAAGGACTAGAGCAGTAGATTGATTTATAAAAAAATTCAATATTGGACTTCCACAGCCAGAGAATTACGATTTTCTGTGATTTCCGATACGATACTTTTCTTCACTGCTGTACAAGTAATAAAATGATAAAGTTGTCGATACAGTTCCTACTTACATACCTTTATATCAGATGGAAATAACCATATTTGACCGTAAAGAAATGTTAAGTTATATCGAATGGTATGGTAGTAATTATTTAGTGAAACGTGGAATAAAACAATGAACAAATAATTTTTTCAGGCTATAACAAATACGACTTCTGGACGTCGGGCAACAACCTTGGTACGGATATGTACTTGTGGATGAGTACGGGTCTGCCGTTTAACGCTACCTTCAACTACATGAGGCGAATGACGATGGACGCGCCCAGAGAGCACCCGGATGACAGCATCGACCCGCTAGACGTGCCCCAGGGTAGCACTGCGCCCCAGCGTACCGCCAGGCATGGGTACGTTGATACAAAAATGTATAATAGTCAGTTTAAAAAAAAAATATTTACACTCATACACAAACATCCAAGAATAGACAAGCAACAAAATGAACTAACACTTCAAAATTACTTAGGGCAACGTAACTTGAATGCAATCAAGTGAAACGAACAAAAAATATCAAAAGCTTCGACTTTAATGTGGGAATGGCGGAACCGTACATTTAAGAACCTATGCATTTTATTGCCCATAGAATTTTTGCAACTAATTCTACGTTTCACATTTTCTCACGTTATGCTCTGCTGGTATTGTTAATTGCTAAAGACATGAGTGGCATAAAAACTAGTCGGTATTCCAGAACGGAGCATGTGATGACGAACGGGTGCGTCGCCCTCAAAGCGCCTACCTTCCATTGGGAGCCTCAACATTGTGGCGAGATAAAGGACTTCATTTGCGAGCAGACACGTTGCTACTACTACAATTACGGCTCCATCCCGGTGTCTTCGGCGCAGGGGTAATGCCAGGTGAGATGCCAGCCGTCTCCGGAGGCCATTTCCCCGACAAGTCGCGCACTCTCTTCTTGCTGATGTAGACTTCACTGCGTTTATGTTTAGGCACAACGTTCGTAGCCGTATCTTGTGTTGTAGAATAGTACTTGTAGTATATATGTGCTAACATTTCTGTTTCGTGTGCCTCGGTTTTCTTTAAATGATAGATGCGCGCGCGTCCGCGGGATTAGGCCTCTGCGCCAACCCAACCACCAAACAAGAGCCCTACACCCAGCAGATAACGTTCGGCCATTGCTATATAACTAACTCCATTGTTGAGAAAATCTCACGAAATTACAAAATTCACAAAAACATTTGGTGGGTGGGTGAAGGGGGCTTTGCTTGGTATCTCTAATTTGTAATTTTAGATGTTATAATATTTGTTTTTAATAGTTTTAAAGTATTTAAACTAACATTTGAAAACGTCGTTAATAATAGTTTAGACGTTAGAAGCAGTATCACCTTTTAGGGTGTCTTCAGATGTAATAACTTTTGTAAAGCATTATTTTAAAATTGAAGTTTATGTTATACAAATCTGCAGGCACCTTAACTAATTTATCTATGGCACTGCAACATTCATGTTGACATAAAATGAATATCATTCAAGATTGATAATCTAAACATGAAATAAATATTATCATTTTAAATTTCATCACTATCAAAAACTTCTGTGACTTAATTTAATTTGCTTGTACTTATTATGGAGCGCTTAGGTTAAAATGCGCCGGTGATCATTCAATTCTGATTGTCAGGAAACCACTATCACTGACGACCACGACAACTGCGCACCCGCTGACGTCGTCGTCGCCGCCGCCCCCTCGCTCCGAGCATCTGCCCACTCACTTCACCCTGAACGATCTCATCGGAAAATTGCGACCTTCTTCTCTCGATGGCCTGCAGTCTCCGCATTTGAAGACAGGAGCTTTGCTCAAGTCTCCGCCACAAATCGACTCCCATTATTCAAGAGCGGCTGATGCCCATTCGCATGACCACGAGCAAGAGCAAAAGGAAGAGCCGACACAGGGGCCCTACGCGGATGACGAGGGTATGGTGGGCGACGACCCCGCGGCGTATCTCAGCCAGGAGGCGCACGACGCGCCGGCGGCCGACGAGGCGCCGTCAACCGCCGAACCGGACGCCACCGAGCACTCCGTCCACGCCAGCGGCATGCTGGCACCACCCGCCTACTAGCGTCCGGCTCGACGGCCGCATTAGCGTTATCATTTCATGACAATTAGCTATTGAGACTACCAAAAGTATTATTTTCATTATGTAGAAGCGAGTTCTAAGGTGCTTTATATTAGAAGCTTATTGTCAAGGGTGCATCTCGTTCTTGGGTTTATTGATTTTCCTTTCTGTAAAGGCTATTTCTAAAATCATATTGTGTCGAAGGTTTTGGTGAGTGATTATGGTGATTTCGAAGGTCTTTATGAGCTAATAAATAATACGAAGGTGCTGGCGACTCGCAAGACGCGACTTGCCTCCGTCTTCATAAATGTTGAATATCACAAAATACCTAAACTTCGCTAGAAGAATTAAGAAGTGTGTCAGATCTCTGGTGTTTTCATTTAAACCGTAAAGTGTATTAATTTACTATAAGAAAATTATGCGGATATATTTTCTGGACATATCATTCGAAATAGTGGTATAAGATAGTGTTTATATACGTGACGTACCTAGTTAAGTATATTAAGTTGAAACTCAAGAATTTAAAGAATAGTGATGTAGCGAAGTTAATAAAGTTTAAACTTTATAAGAAATTAAGTCTTTCACTTTGATAAATAATTTGCGCAAGCTATGAAATAAAAAAACTCACCAGCCGTTGATGACACCCTCTACGTTGAGCATTGGCACGATCTTGAACACGTACTTGGACCGCAGTGCAGTGGCGGCGGAGGTGGCACCTAGCAGGCAACCTAGGGTACCGTCCATCACCCAGGAGGCGTTGCTCTCGCCAGGGTGCACGCGCGCCGTCAGAAATATTATCTCGCGGTCCTGGACGAGTTTCAGATAATTACAAAAAAATATAATTGATTTTTCATCTTGAAAAACTGAATCACTTATGAGAAATTTTGCATAGATAAAACGGTAAGGAGTTTCCTGTAAAGCGGATGTTTTTTTTTAAATTGGAGTTCTTTGTTCTGTACTGACCACAATAGGGTTTGAAGGTGTGTCTTCAGCAGTCACTGTGAGTAACGGCACTTCGTTATTGTTTAGCGAGTAGCAGAGCGGTTCAGCGCGCAGGTATGCTCCAGGTGGCATTTGCAAACTCCACTGCCAAATCTTTGTCTGTAATAACATAAATACTTCGTTAACATAGACACTTTGTATTCTTAATAGTAATAGACTATTTGTATTCTTAATAGTAAGGCGGTAAACAAGCAGCGGAGCGCTTGATAGTAAGCAATTACCACAGTCTGTGAAAGCTTGCAATACCAATACTAATAGGTTATAACTTACTTAATAATAAAATAATGTCTTGCGAATAGACCAATATTTATAACATCGGCCATTCTTCGATTAGCTAGATTTTGTGCGTCCGGGCTTGTATATTCGTATTATTATCAAATTCGAAAAGGGAAATATTTTTATATGTTAGTTAGCATCCATGTCTAGCTGGTAACAAAAACATAGGCCCCGATTACATAGTTATCTGGCTAAATTAATTTCACAAACCTCTGTTCTCTAAGCACCGTGCCCTGTCCGCACCCCAAAATGTGGTTAAAACTTGCTTGTAACTTTTATGATGTACGGATTTTATTTTTTCCATTCAACATTTTAATGAGTATTAGGCAACGGGTATCACATGAAAAAATATCCACTCAATAAAATCAGTCTGTAAATAATTATCATTGAGTAACCGCATGTCCGAACTAAAGTTATAATTGCCGTGACGTGTTCTTTTCGAGGGTGCATATTCCTAATTACGATATTTGGCACATAACTACTTGTACACGTCTCAAGCCCTCAGTTTCTGCCGCGGTCTTGCAGCAGGTGCAGGTCTTTTACGTTAGTGTATAAGTCAATGAAGCACGTTAGTATATAATTACCGTATCCTTCGTTCAAAACTTTTCTAATTACCGTGTACTTAATTTTATACTAGATTGGTTAAGGTAGACTCTAATTGCTTATATAAATAGAGACAGTGCTTTGGTCTCAGTACAGTGTTGTAATGCAGTATTTCAATACTCTGTAGGTTTTCGAAAATTTTATGAAAAATCGGCGTTTTCTAATTACCGTATACCAATTACCATGTATTTCTAACTACCGTTGTATGAAATGATTAAACTTTTGCTGTGCCGATTTAGTTCCAAACTCCTTCCATTTCCTCAGTTTCTCCAGCTACTTTCATGTCACTTCTCACGCCATCACTCCATCTCTTTTTTGGCCTACCCCTGCCCTTCCATCCATCCACATTCATTCTTGACGCCCTCTGGGTCACATGACTGTCCAGACTGTCCACCCTGCGCATCATATGGCCAAACCATCTCAGTCTCTGACCTCTCTTATCGGTTACAGGCGCCACCTTTAAACTCCCCCTTATGTGTACATTCCTGACTTTGTCCCTTCTCGTCACTCCACACATCCATCCACCTCAGCATCCTCCAGCAACATAACCCGAAGGAATAAGTATGGACTGAGCGTTGAACTTACATTACATCAACATAAAAGCATTCTGTTGTACTGACGCGGGACCCGGTCGTAGGCCTTTTCGAGGTCCACGAATACCATATGTAGGTTTTTGTGTGCTCTTTTGTACTTTGTTGTGCCTCCATTATTTTCTCCCACATCTTTAATGTGTGTGACATCAAGTTAATCCCCCTGTAGCTATTGCACTCCTGGACATCCCCCTTTCTTTTAAAAATAGGTACCAAAGAACTGTCTTGCCATTCCTCTGGGATGACATCCTGAACCAACAATTCATTAAGAAACAAAGTGAGCCACTTGCATCCATAATCCCCTAGAACCTTCCAGACTTCTATTGGTATTGTGTCCGGGCCAACTGCTTTTCCATTCTTCATTTTCCTCAAGGCGTTCTTTACGTCTAATTCATCTACCTTAGCTATCATGCCTATATCTATGTCATTAAGTTTTCTTTTCCATCATAATCATTCTCAACATTAAGTAATTTTTCAAAATATCCCTTCCATCGGTCTCTAATGTCACTATCTTTTACCAATGTTTTACCGCATTCGTCTTTCACACATTTTACGTGACAAATGTCTTTCGATCTTTGATTGCGCTGTTTAGCCATTCTGTATAGTTTTTTCTGACCTAGTTCATTATCTAATTCATTATATACTTTTTCTTCTACCCCGGATTTGGAACTCGCAACCACCACCTTTGCCCGTCTCCTCGCCTCGTTATACCTCTCCCTCAATTCAGTTTTCCTATGATCATGTCACGTAACTCTGCCATTCCTTGAATGCACTCTTTTTGATTTTTAATGCTTTTTGGACACTTTCGTTCCACCACCACGTTTCCTTTTAAATTTTCGCCCACCTCGTGTTTCCCCAAGGACTTCTTTTGCAGCAGTTCTTATTGCTTTAGCCATTTCCTTCCAATTAGCATGAACATTCATACCTCTTATCGTGTAGTTGTGTCTATACAGGTTATACATGTCATTTTTATTATTATTTTAAATAGCATAATGATCTTTTCTAATTACCATTACATTAAGTAATAGATTTATCTAATTATCGTACCCATGAAATGTTTAAGTCTCATTAACTCGGAAACCGCTTTTAATAAACGAATGCCATTTTAATTGTTACATTCGCATGTTTCATGAGTTACATATTTCAATCCTTTTAAAACAAACTAGAGAAAAATAAAAAAGGGTACGGTAATTAGGCGAAGAACGCCTAATGTCGAGAATGACCGACATAAGTTTTTTTTCATTGAAACAGAGAATTTATTAGGATAAGGATTGATTTTGAGTCTTATAAAAATTCATTAGTCTTATTTCATAACAAATCAGCAACAACTTTTATAGGGAAACACTTACCATCATCATAGAATAAGTAAAAGGAAAATGGTAGGCGAGATAGCAGACGTCATTGGTATGCGGAAATTCAATGTTGAAAGTGACAGTCAAATAACACTTATTGTGGCTTCTTTGGTTCGCGTAATGGTAGCTATTGCGGTAGTAGCAGATGTCAGAGCCAGCTCTTGCCCATCCTGAAATTTAATAACATCTATACTAATATTATAAAGCTGAAGAATTTGTTTGTTTGTTTGAACGCTAATCTCAGGAACTACTGGTTCGAATTGAAAAGTTTTGTGTTGGATAGTCTATTTGTCGACAAAGACTTTAAGCTATATAACATTACGCACGCTGCGACCAATAGGAGCGAAGCATCAGTGAATAATGTTGCAAAAACGGGGAAAATTATTCATATCGCGATAGTGTTTTCGACAACCACGCGAACGAAGTCGCGGGCACAGCTAGTTCAATATAAACTTACACGCAAGACTTTTTAAATAAAGTTTAAATAAAAAGATAGTTTTTATTATACTAATTTTTAGCTTCGCTTTTATTTATTTATATTCTTTACAGATGACACCTATTGCCTATGTCTAATAGGGTATATAATGTATGGATGTATAATTTAACAAAAAAAAAGTTATGATATTCGTCATCTTGGACGAAGCTGTGATTGGTAGTTATAGAAATCAAGGATTAAGATCGTTTGCTATACTTTACTCTTTTAATTCTTATTTTTGCAAGATCAGCTTATAAAAAATCGTGTAAATTTCAAATTAACTATGGCTTAGAAGAATCGACACGAATAAAACTTAAAATTTTTTAGGTCAAATACCTGGTTTTCCATTAACAGCTTCTTTTACTGAGTACATAACGGGCTTCATTCCAAAGTTGAACTGGCTATCAGATTTTTCGCAATTGACAATATTGAAAATATACGGACGACCCTGCTGCATGTTCCGAACCTCGAAGTAAAACCACTGATGCCTCTTCGTTGAGTTTACATCTGGCATCAAAATCAGCTCATATTCTCTCGGACCTACCTGGATATATTTATCATTTAACACCACAAATTGTATGGTTATAGAATAAGTAGTCAACAATTACAGAAAATTACCTGAATAACCTTTCTAAGATTTCCGGATTCAAATCGTGATTCGAAACTTAATCTGGATGAAAATGTGTTTGTTTTCATAATTTCATGTTCGTCAGAATTACTCAAAAACAAACTTTCTGCACTGAAACTAAAAATATACAAACAATTTATAATTTCTATCCTAACAGAGTGATTTAAACTAATATATAACTATAAAACAACCTTTTCTGCGGTGGCTGCTCAACCGGTGCAGCAGTACTATTGAGCTGATCTAAATCATACACCACTTCATTCATATATGTATCAGGATTTATGGCTCTGTCCACACAAGACAGCAACTTTACTCTGAAAGGAGGTAATGGTATCATTATATTTTTGTTACAGTTAATTACTACACAAGTACTAGTAAATGTATCAATTACCTGCAAGCCGACCGTTCCATTTTGTTCAATGGTTCTGGTTGATTACAACTTTGACCCCCCATCATGTCAGGATATGCTACTTTCACGAATGGTATGACACTCTTTACTCTTGATGATATCGTAGAGTAAACAGTTCCAAAAGAACTATACTTGGAAATATCTTTGTGAATTTTTAAAGATGAACATGATGTTGTTGCTGAAAAATTATTATGAAAGAGATGAGGTTCAGAATTAAATAAATAAACTAAGTACTTAATTTGGGCAGTTGTGATTTTCCCATTTTATGTATGTACTTACAAGTGCTCTCATGGATTTTGTGATATCCTTGCACTAATCCTTGTAAAGTTGATGTTTGCGATCCACTTAAGGTAGCATCGTAATCTGTATTCCCTAAGACGGCAGTGAGTGAAAGATTAAGAGCACCAGGTAGGCTTCTGTTTACACCAGCCTGGGATACGAGAAAGTCTTCTAATATCGACCCTCGTGAATTGGACCGACTCTTGACTAGTTTAACTTGTTTATTATATGATCCGAACTCTTTAAAATAGGTAAAGTATCTGAAATGAAAAAACAAACCAGAATTTAAAACACACATTTTAAGGAAACTGCTGTCTTATATCTATATAGTTCTGGCTACGTACTTTTTTAAGTCTTCTAAATCTCTCTCATTGGGATTTATCCAGAGTGAGCTTTGTATGCTATCACCCGCTTTAATTTGTACCTTTTCTTCATCATTCATATTATCATTTTTGATTTCAGTCTCATCAAAATCAACTATATCGGTAAACTCATTGTCTTCATCAGTCTCTTGCCCATCGTCTTCAAGATCTGAATTGACAGTTTTTGAATCTGAATTGGCTGCATCTTCTTCATCTTCATGACAAGGCCATGATGCATTGGTTCCTATAATTTAATGATTGAAAATCGTATTAAAAAAATAATTGTATGCTGACATAACCGATTTAAAAGTTATTGGTTTTGAATCTAGTTTAATATTTTTCTCTAATTAAAATTAATTGAATAAAAATAACAGTTAACTTTTATTTTCTTCATTGATAATTACTGAGTACAACTTATACAGATTATTATACATTGGTAGCGAAATTTTACCGCATCACATGACTGCATAATGACGAAAATATGACAGTCATGACTGAATATCGTCGAAATTACCTTTTAAGATAGGGCTAAGGTTAAACGATGCGGGACTGGATGTCGCCACAGGCAAGGCTTGGTGTTTGAGGCACAAAGTGATTACTGAGCAGACACGGGCTAGCAGCCCGTCAAACTCGGGTTCGTCAGGGCACTGCGAACAAAACCGATGGAGGGTCTGCACATGCTTTTTGGTGCACAGCGCCCGACGTCCAGCCTCTGGAAAATAGTTTCATATTGTAACACTTTGCATTACCTATGCATGTATTTGTTAATTTTTCAGGGAAATAGATAGTATGAATAATGTTTCCAAGAGGAAACTAATATTTTTAATACTCAAATTAATTTTGTAAAAAATAACGCTGATTAAAAATATACATACCTATTATTATTATAATCTCTATTTTACAAAGCTTGAATCCTACATTATAATACTTTTACTAAGCTTGAATATACACTGTATTTGTTTTATTTTATTACGTACTTATATTGCAAAGGTGCTGTAGGGTCTGAAGTATGTGAGCGCATATCTTGAGTCGCATGCGTCCCTCGTAGCGGTCCCATCGGTCGAACACCCTGAGGAGTACGCCACAGAGACCTGTCTTCACGATCTGCATGCAGCACACCTCTGTGTGAGTTACGCACGTGTGATTCAGTGGCATACATAACATTCGCTGGACATGCAAAATTGCAAACATATCATCACAAGTAACAATGTAACAAGAAAAGAATGCTATTGAACATAACGTTGCATCAAAGACTATGTGTGAATTCTCCATATTGTTAAACATTATCAACAGAAAGATGACTCGTAATAGTGCTTGCTCTATTGTGATCATCTGAGTACATACATTAGTCACATTAATGACTGTATCCATAGGCAGTGTATTTGTAAGATTGCGTGTGTAAATATTAACATTTTTAACGACTTAACTATTTTTACTGAAGTAGTCGATAGCGTCGAGGCACAACCGGAGTCTGGCTGTCGGTATGAAACCCAAACTGACAAGTACTCGCTCGTAGGTGGTGATTACACCATCGCGGATTAGAATAGACGTTGTGACAGCTGAAACATTTCATAACAGACATAGTAAAATTCTGTATCGTATTTACCGGTAACCAAAAAGAAAACATTTCGTTACTTACCATTTTTAGCTAGCTGTTTCATTATTACTAGTAAAGGGAAAATAATTTTATTGTCTGTGAAATGCCCTTTGAGTATAAGATGCATTGTTCTTACGCACCCTAACATTCTTACTTTTATTGCAAATTTTGGATCTGAAACACAGAAAAATCAACATAATAATAAATTATAATTGCAAATAGCAATCAGATGATAGTTCTACAAAACAACAACGCAATACATAATATTATATTAGGAAGAAGGATTATTGTGTTGTAACCTCTCGAGCTAAGTGGCCCTAAGATCCATATGAGATCCTGTATCATTAATTCTGTTCCAACATGGCGGTCTCGCTTATCATGCATAGCTGCAATAACCTTCCTTACAATTGCTTGAGTTCCTTTTACTTCTATGAAGTATTGAGCAGCATGCTGTCGGGCGATGTTGTTGGCTGGAAGAGAGGGAGAGTATCAGAAACCGTACCTCGGGGCGCGAGCGCGGCAATCATCCAGATGAGGTCTTGCAGCATCAGCTCGGTGCCGACGCTGCTGTCCCGTTTATTATGCGTCGAAATCAAAGTACGGAGCACCGTCTGAGTGCCGTTTAATGATATGAAGTGTAGCGCACAGTGTTGTCTCGCGAGGTTGTTAGCTGAAATAATCCATATCGACTATTTTGTGTATGTTTCTCGGAGTGACAACGTCGAAAACCGCAGCGGAGTTATTAATAGTGAAGGCACGTTTGGTAGTTAATTCCATTAGAGAATGCTCACCGCCTACAATGCCAATCGTCTACATTACACCCATTGTCTAAATGTATATGTTAATTTGATTGAACAGATCAGTACGGTGAAATGACAATTGAATACAGTTGCTCCAATATTACAAGTTATAATACAAGGTCATATAAATAAGTCGTCCAATGTCAAGAAATGTTTCAGAGTAGAGCCTGTCTTAAATGTCAGTGGTCTGGTTGGTATAGTAGAAAGGTTATTGGTGAAGCAGCTGCAGGTACAAGTATCTCAGTGCGTCTCAACGTTTACGGTGCCACAGGCTAAATACATTGTTGATTTTTACAATAAACAATAATTTAGGTGTCACTTTTGAATAGGACCTAGTCTAATTACGTTTAGTTCTTTTAAATATAATTGCTATAAAGGTTAAAAAACATGCAAAGCGTCACACATTTTTTTTTAAATATAGAATTGAAGCCACGTTTGTACAATAAGCCCCACACTT
Source organism: Endotricha flammealis (assembly GCA_905163395.2). Taxonomy (NCBI): domain Eukaryota; kingdom Metazoa; phylum Arthropoda; class Insecta; order Lepidoptera; family Pyralidae; genus Endotricha; species Endotricha flammealis. The sequence continues at coordinate 5,890,031 of LR990853.1, forward strand.
CGACGTACCCTTTTTGATAAGTGGAGCTACATTCTCTTTGCCTGCCTTTTTGTATTCTTTCTTCTTGTTAACCGGTGTTTCAATTGGTACTATTTAAAAATATACAATGTTTAAGTTCACTGTTTTAAGTCAACAGATATTAGATGAGATTTTGTTGATTTAAAATTGTTAGACTCACCCGAACTTTTCTTTCCTTTGCCTTGCTTCAAACATAAGACTTCTCTCAATATCGAAGTTATGGATGTAGAGGTGGCAGTGTCTCTTGAATTCTAAAAAAATACATTATATTTAACTACCTATATCCAAGAAAGTTTGTTTTTATATTTAGGTGTTAGGTAATTATCCCGGATTGGAAACAACGAGATTGCAAGATTTTAGTTAGTAGAATGAGACTTATGTAAACTTACTTCCAATATTGAAAGCAACATCTGTACTGCTCCTGATTGTTTGTTCCACAATTTATCCAGTGTACTTTGGCGGACATGTTTATCTGGAACAAAAACAAAAATATTATGAGTGCATTCACTACTTGATAATGAATGTGCCATGAAATCAGAGGAAAATCTACCTCTGTTTATGGAACTAAATATATGCAAGTATATAAGCATATCAATGAATTCAAGTACTTATACAAATAATTGTTTATCCATATCTCTAAACTTTAAAAAATATTTCTATAATACGTATTTAAATGTCTGTCTGTTTAGAATAATTCTTGAAATAACTGAACTGATGGGACTTTTAGTGGTAGATTTATGTGGGAAATTTTGAAAAGATATAAATAGATATAATAATTATCTTTTCGAAATTTCCCTAGGTACGGATGCATTTGGGTGCGGGCGGGATTTCTGATTCGGAAATAATTAGAGGTAAATTCACTTCCACTCTAAAGGTTCATTTAATCACCAGTCATTTAAGATTAAAGCTTGAATAGGCACACGAAAAAGTCAGGAAATAACGATATTAAGTCGAGCAATACGGATCGCGTCTTCCGTAAGATGGCTTGTAGGTACCGCGACTGGAGGCCACCTAGTGGTCTTTACACTCAGTACACGACCGTCTAAAATTAATATCGTCTTAAATAACAACATTCTCGCATAATTGTCGAGAAGCAGCTATAAAGTTCGGTACCGACAGTCTACTATGGTTTTATTAAACATCAAAGTAATTGGATTGAGCGAATATAATAGAGCATTTCCAAAGCCAATTAACTCATAAAGTTGTTTATGTACCAATTATGTTAATTTTGTTATTAATATACTACTAGTCACCTGGCATTAACTGTAATTTGGTAAACTAGAATTGCTATTTAAAATGTTAAGTTATGATAAATTATCACCCACCACGACCATAATATTACATGTTGTATACGAATTTCAGAAACTACAAATTGGTTTAGTTTTGTATTTGACTAATTATTAGGAACTGTTATGAGCTATTAAAATAACGCTACGTGCGATTACGGACTTAGTTAGTAGTCCAGAAAATCAAGTAAGTAGTTTTAGTCACAAAATTCTTCATTGCGTGAGACTGTCTTGTCTTTTCCCACCTTCCTTGTATTAATGATGTTTTAGGTGGCGGTAACCACTTTTAACAGGTGGTTCGCTTGTTTGATTGCCTGCCATAAGACAAAAATATATAACACATTAGCTACGTCCAACAAACTTTTAACTTTTTGTTATTCATGAGTTCATATTAAAAAATATTTTATACAAAAAATCATTTCAACACGAGCCTAGTAATGCAACTTTTTAATACCAACAAAAAATGTACACATGTCTATCGGAATGTGCTTTTAAAAAAGTTTACTTCGTGATTTAAAGATTACCGAAAAACAGACATATTAACGACCGATAACCCAAGGTCCCATAGCGACCTATGAATTTTTATAAATTTATAACAAGCATTAAATATTAGGTACCTACTGCATGGTTATTTTGTTTTGTCATGCACTCTCTGTTAATCTGTAACCATACACTCGACGAATGCATAAGCCAGCATAAAAGATTCCTATTAGGCGCCGCCGCCGACCGCCACCGAACTGCGCGCGGTCTAGCGGTCAGAATTCCGAGTTCTGCGTTCGTCGTACTTTGACCGTCGCGTCGGTTGCGGTCCGACTGTTTTTGTGTGTCTAAGATTCTAAGCCACCACATAGCTTACAGTGAACGCGGAACGCAGAACTCGGAACTCTGACTGCTAGACGACGCGCAGTGGGGTCGTCGCCTTATGGTATCGAGGGGTCAATATAACCCCATGAAAATCGATTGTTTATATTATTATGACACAGCATGTAATAATCTAATGGGATAGCGGCAATGACATGCCGTCTCGGTCGCGTCGCTTGGCCTCGTGCCAGGTAAACACGCGCTCCCGCAGCATGTTATGAATTAAGGATGATTACCAAACAAAATCCTGATCCAGATATTATTTGTTGTTGCCAACTGGGAGTCACGTCTATATATTTTTTTTTCAAAATGGGGATAAAGTTTCCCAAAATTTAATTTTGCCCCGAGTTGAACAATTGTCTACAAATAGAAAACTATTTCGAAATGTCAGTAGAGATTTATTTGTATCTCTAGTGTTTGGAACATAGTATACAAAGCTATGAATATCCACTCTGAATTTCATTATATTTTTGATCATTGGTCTCAAAAAAAAATTTTTTTCTTTCAGGAAATTAAGTACTACATTACCGGGCCATTATGTAACATCTTGAGAATGAGATAATAACTCATCGTTGTCCCTTGCTGTTTAAAGACGTAAAGGGCAAGAGATCATCAAGGGCTGTTCCGGTTACAAGTTTGGCCGGTAGCCAAACACAGTCGTAGCAGCCAGCGGGTCACGGAAACTGAGGATTGCCAGATCATTAATTTTAAATGAGTACATTTTAAAAAGTATTGATTTATGGCCATGTTTTAGGTTTTATTTATTTATTTTAACAGTATCCGTTTGTATAAGTGTTCTAACACACATGACGAAAGATGCGTCTTATTGTCTGTCTTTTAAATACAGAAAAAATAAAGAAAAACAGTTAATATATATTTTTAGATATACTGCAGTGACGATTCGTCGATAACTCTGTCCGATGACAACTTGTAAATGTAAAAGTACATATAGGTAGCAAGTTGGTCGCAACAGATTACAAATTCTCGCGGAAGACAAAAAAAGCAAGAGATTTTTCTAATTAAGTGATATTGATATAAGGCCAGCAAAACGGGAAAAGGAGAACGAAAAACCGGGCAAGTACGTGTCGGGCCACGCACAATGTAGGGTTCATATTGTATGATATTTATACGTTTTCGTCAAAAAAAATGTTACTTCATTAGTTCGTCGGCTATTACTCTGTAACTAGTAGAGCCTACTTAACACTATATGTACTACCATGATTTTTTTTGAATTTCTAAACAAGACTTTCGGAGATAGAAGATAGGGGGGGGGGGGGGGGGGATCACCGTGCAGAACCAAAATTGGCATGTTTAATAATTCGCAAACGGATCATTGTATCGGAAAATGATCTTTCCACATCCTCATGTTTTTAAGAGATCTTTCTAACGGTACCATACAAAATGGGGTCGGCGAGAAAAAAAAATCATTCCCACTTTACATGTAGGGTACAAAAAAAGGGCAAGGGCTCCTTGTAGTACTACGGAATCCTAAAAAAGGAGTTTCTCAATCTTTTTTAAACAGTATTCTGAATTCGATTATTCTTCTGTATTTATTTATTTATTTATTTTTTTTTATGTAAGAGGTTGGCAGACGAGCATGCGGGTCACCTGATGTTAAGTGATCACCGCCACCCATGGAGCACAGGGACACCGGGGGAGTCCCTGAGCCGCTGCCGGCCTTTTAAGTGCATGTATGCTATTAACTAAAAGAATTAACTTAAGACTCACATTGCAGATTATCGACATTACAGTATTTAAAAGTTTAAATTCTTAAAAATAAAAGTATGGCAACCAAGAGCAAAAGATCTAAAAACAAACTGAAACAATAAATGCGATGCTGACGCCATCGCGCCATAGCAACACACCGCCGCGGACGTCCTGGCGTGATTACAAACGAATGTTTCGAGCACTACTTTTCTTGTTTTTGCTGACATAACATTCGCACAAAAAGAATAAAACCGTGCTGAGAGACGAATGGAAATTCATCATAAAAATTGGGCAAGTTTGTGCCAGGCCATATCTTCTGTGAATTCCCGCAGTTATTGTACTTTTATATTATACTTATAAAATGTATTAACTTCTTTCTTTCCTAGACAAAGTGCATAATTTTAGATTTAACACTTGTTTCGCTACTAGGGGAGAAGTTCTGGTAGGAATATTTGATGGACAAAACTGTTATAAAACTACACAAGAACTACCAAAAAACTGAGTAGTTTATTTGAAGGATAGCACTTCGTCTAACTTTTCCTATGTCTTAACTTCGAAAGCGTGAATTGGTGGGTATAGACTTGTGCATTTGGGATTCTACTTCCGTACATCATACTTCCAAATGTTTCTCTAGACGACAGAACGGTTTGTGCAATTATAATTTGTAAACATAAAAAGTACCACTTGATATATTGCTACAAGTGGCCCGCGACATATATCCACGTTCATCATAATCTTGTGAGACATTGCCAACGACAGAACTGTAAACATGTCCCTGTTCCCACCTGCCAAATAAATAATGTAAAATCAAGATTGGCATAATTCTAACATGTCAGAACTAATAGATGTTCCAAAAACAGCGTAACAAAAGCGATAAAATACAAGTGCATGGCAACACCAGTACTTATACAATGGATAGAGTACATCTTTAATCTTAGACAATCAAACAATGTCAAGTAACATGTTAGTCTAACTAAAATAATATCACGTTTCTGAGAAATAAGTAAGAGTTAAAAATCTTGAGAACGAGGGCTCGGCTGAAAACGCCAGCTTTCATAAAAAATACAATACAATACAATATTCTTTATTGCACCAAAAAAAAATATAACAACAAATTAAAAGTACAAACAGGTAGGTAAAGTACAACAGGCGGTCTTATCGCTAAAGCAATCTCTTCCAGACGACCTTAGGGTAGAGAAATAAAATTGAAAAATAACAGGTAGGTGGCGCAAAATTTTACAAAAACTTAATTAGAAACAATAATAAAACATAATATGATTAAAAAAAAAAAATTACAATAAAAAATATTATACTGTAAAAAATGAAATCTGGATAATAAATGCAAATGATCCATTGAGTGTGTATCGAGATAAATACGTAACACAGCTTATTCAATAAATTTTATTTCTCAGAAATTAGCCCTCGCTCTTGTCAGTTGCTGTAAAAGAAGATTAAATTCTGTCAGAAATATGAACAGCAACGGACAATAGCGATTTGGCGGAATTAAGATAAATTCTTCATTATATGATTATATCAATGGTACATTACGTACATTTATAAAAAAAATCTGAAAAAAATATTTAACGCCTGTCTTACTAATATTTGCAAGGGCATGGTGTATTTCTACAATTTTATCATAGAAACCAATGCTTTATTATGTTCATATGACTATAAATTTAATAATGTAACAATCGCAAGACAGACCGTCTGAAACGTTGCGGCGGAGCTGACCAATGTCAAGGCGAATCTTGATTTATACTGTTACTGAAATAGACTGTCGCTCGTCCGCAGCAAGTTTAATTACTTCACTGTTGTCAAACAATTTCACTGCTTCCCGAACAGTTTTCAATGTAAAAACCAACATTTTTTTTCGTAATTATAACAAAAAGTTACAATGGCGGGATCTATTCTGGAAATTTAATTTTAGAAAATGCTTCATAGATTTTTATACATCGCTTTAATCTGCGAAAATTGTGTATCCGTCTAAAATGTGTGCTTTACATTCGAAAAGTTTATTTACAAAGTAAAAACCTCTGTTAAAAGTCATAGCATTGAAACGTCATCGTATTTTCTATTTATGTGATTAATGTTTTGGTTGTGAATGCAAATGAGGACAGGAAGCCAGGGTGGATAATAACGAGTTCCCTGGTACTGATAGCGCCAATCGTAACTAAACAAACTGGTATATAAGCCTCCTAAACATGAATAAATTAATGGTAACACTTGGGCGCCGGCACGAGGCGTTTTGGCGGAGGGCCCATTGCACCCACATTGGATGTGTATCCCTCACGCGATGTACTGCAATGACACCCCGTTTATGATTTAGTACTACTTTCAACTTTTCAAACGTCTTTATTTCTGTTTTTTTTTCAATACCTCCGAGTCAGAAATAAGAGATTGACGGAATATGTAATTTTGCGCGCATCGTTGGCGTGAGAATGAATAATAAAGATTTTTTCGTGCAATTTAGGAGCAGTTAATGAGACTTTAAATTTTGTTATCTTTCAAAATAAAACGTTTTTTATTTATAGATGTATAAATTATCAAATAAAACGTTTTTTATTTATAGATGTATAAATTATCAAATATATATTTGAAATTTTTTGAGATAAATTAGTTAAGAATTCAGACAAAATATGAAGCTACTATATTAATTTAATTTGGCTTGACAAATAATTACTGTGTTGGCAGAGGCGATTAGATTATAAAATTATATTGACAGATGGTTAAGTCATCAAAAATATATAGGGCTATATACATACATATATATTAGGCATTTTAATGTCAATAACCTATATGTAGAGCCATTCAAGAAACGTTTGATCTAGTTCATGCCTGAACACAGAATACTTATTTTAGATAGTTTCTAGTGCATTGTGCAACATTCTCTAGAAACGACCTACCAAAAATAACGACATATTGACAATTTATTTACGTGATCCATTTCAGAGCTGCGTCGAATATAACCTGACCAGAACGTGACTTTATTATGCACCATGTTCGTTGCAAATAAACAAGTTTTTCTTTTTGAATATTTTAAAATTTTCAGACAATATTTGAAGAAAAATGCATTGTTTGCGATATCATGCGATCCATACTAATATTATAAATGTGAAAGTGTGTTTGTTTGTCCTCCCTTCACGTCGAAAGTAATGAACGGATTGATAAGAATTTTTTATTGGAGATAGTTTAAAGTCTGTAGAGTGACATTATACTACTTTTTTCCCACGGGATAAAGAGATTCTCATAAGAAAAATTATTGACATTTTCCCTTGACCACGTAACAGCTAGTACTATAATATTTTATATCCAGATCATCATCATCTTTTCAGCTACCAAAATACATAAATATGATTTACCATGTAAGTTCACTTAATAATTATATAAATAATGATAATTTCCAAAAAAAAGATAGTATCTTCGCCTACTACGCAAAATAACTAATTATGATTCGTATATATGCACCGTTTGTGACACGCTTAATTATTGATGCTGTTAATTAAGTACCTATATTATCAAAAAATAATTATTTATAAATTACTGCAGTTACCCGCGGCTTCGCCCGCTTAAAAATTAGCCTATGTCGGGCTCCGTACCCCTGACATATTGTTACATACATATTTATACAAATTTTCATAATGATCGGCTGCTTAATTAAGCCGTGAAGGAATAACAAAAGAACAAACTCACTTTCTCATTTATAATATTACTATGATGATAGTGTGTAACGGTGACAAGTAAAAGAATAGCAACACAACAGACAGTTTTACTATCTTCATACTATTTCGGTTTACGTTTATACTATTAGGGCACTATTTTTGTCAAACAAAGAAAATAGCTTTGCAAGTCGAGACGTTAAGTCGTAAACAGTCCATTGACTTCACAAAATAGCTTTTACGAAAGTGTGTATAACCTTAGTTAATTTGTGAATGGCAAATCGATACCCACCCCTGGTGTTTACCCTCACACGTTTTACATACAATTTGACTGCACGCCATTGATCTAACAATATTTTATTGTAAATTATTAGAACGCAACAGGAAATCCCCGCACTTCCTGTACAGCAGGGGTAGCCAAATCGATTTCACTCAACATCTACTGTTTACTTTCCAAGTCTTTAGCAATCTATTAATAAATATTTAATGAAATTTTAAATAAAGCTGTAGTTTTTTTTTAATACCACTGACGTGGCAAACAAGCATACGGCCCGCCTGATGGTAAGTCAGCTTAGCCTATGTACGCTTGTAACACTGCGACTACCACGCGCACGTTGCCGACCCTGTAAAATTCTTTTTAAACTGGTTTAATAAATACAACTGAAAACTATTCATAGCTTGTTTGTTAGTGTCGCATGATTAACTGATAGACCGGTTGGCTGCCTCTTCTGATTGAAATAAATGGAGTGTTGTACACTGTTTCTTAATCTCTGAATAAACGTTTCGAATTTTGTTCTATAAATAGTTAGATTTGATAGAAAATCAGTGATATCTGATCTACAATGGCGTTTCTTACAAGTACACAAAAAAGTTTGTGTTTTTAAAAACTTTTGTAATTATTAAGAACTCGTTTTATTAGTTTACCTCATTTATCAAATTGTGTCATTCTGTATTGTGTACATAAATTACGGTGCCATAAAAACTAAAAGCTCGACTGGCGTAAAGTTACTACTGTTTTTATTGTCGTAATCGAACGCAATAAACCATGTTATTTATCACTACGGAATATAAATACTCTACGTATATTTTCTTACAATCAAATAGTACGTTTTCCATAACTAGGTACCACGGTAAGAGCTAAATGAGGGAGAGATTGACGACAAGTCGAATAGCTCTTACAATTTTTTTTCTAACACAGAACTATTTAATTTAGGCATATTTTATTATAAATTTACATAAATATTTGCGCCACATACCCCCGTCTGATAATCTTTTTTCCCTCTTCTGCTAACTGGAAGAGATTGCATTTGTGATAGGACAGCCTTTTGTACATTACATTATTAATTCTCACAATGTATGTCTATATTTAATGGTGCAATAAAGATTTTTCTAAATATTGTATTGTATTTGGTTTCTTTACGACTCACAAGAAGAATTGAAAATAATGCGGATAGATCCATTATAATAATTTAAACGATACAACGACCACAGTCATAAATATTTTTATTAGACGTACATCAATAATGGTTAATAATGTATCATGCTCAGCCAATGAATGTTGGCTTCATGCCGTAGACTCGAACAATGCATGAATGTAGCTTGAAGGTGGTGCAAAATGTATCTACACGCGCTACAATGGAATCTCGTGTCCGGAAAATACTATAAAGCGAGAGTGTCAATTGACATAGACATAGTAGAGAATGGACAATTCAATGTCGCATATTTATCATTATAATATCACGCATTTTAATATTACGCACGCACGGCTCTTGATATTTGTGTATGTAATAGGTATTTGGGCTAGGCGCATTTGGGTCATCGAACACATAAGGCAAATCAACCAGCCTTGTTACTCTGCAAAATAACAGGATGTCTTAAATTCATCGTCGCACGCAATGTTCGAAGTATTACATTTGGTAACCAATGCTTTCCATATAATTTTGATATTTGGTCAAGAATCAAACAATTTTAACTGGTGGGATATTTTTTCGTCCTTATAGTGTGCCATACGCTGTATTACCACAGATTACTTAATAATTACTTCGTAAGTATTATTTTCAACTATCTATAAGATCTTATTGTATTGTACCATCATGGCAAGAATATAAAGAATTAATTTGAATCAAAACATTGAGAAATTTCATTAAAGAACTCTTAAAGTAAACAAACTTTGTAAAAATAAAATTACATTTGGTTCTTATTATTAATAGTTTTTAAAGTTTATGCTTTTTATTACTCGGATATCCTATCATACGGAGAGGAACTTGCGCGGGGTATCTAACAAACAATATAAATTTAATAGATCAGAGTATTTTCAAGTATGCCGATAAAATGATAAAGCTTTTCTGTTAAAAGCTCTTTGAAACTTGATCTATCTATCGAAAGTCATTAAGTATCCCTGAACACGCGAGAAGTAAGTGAAAATGGCAGAAGTTTAATTCTATTATTTACGGAAGCAATAAGGATCACGAATATGTCAATGGTAATTTATAAATTTAGACTTAGTTTGAAGCTATCTCTTTTCTTCTTCTTTTGTTTGACAGTGACAGCCCTAATACGTGTCATTAACTTTAAAAATAGTTTCGAAAAATTAGCCGATGAATCAGTAAATATTATTATAATGATTATTATAGTTTTAAAGTTTTTCTCAGTTGGTATAAGATGACATTCACGGGCCAAAACCAAGTGAATGCCATTGAGAGTGTTTATTGGGTTAAATCATTACTATCCTAACTAATATTATAAATGAGAAAGTGAGTTTGTTTGTTTGTTATTCCTTCACGGCTTAACTAATCATCCGGTCATTATGAAAATTTGCATACATATTTTCAGGGGTACAGAGCCCAACATAGGCTACGTTTTTATCCCGTGAAAGTATGTCTATCCAATGGGAAAATATTTTTTCTACTATAGAGGACGCTGTATAGGCCAACAGATGGCGCCACAAGTCGCGCTATGGGTTGTTTTGTTGTCAAACGAGATCTATCTGTGTCATAAAATTAACGCGAGCGAAGCCGCGGGGAAAAGCTAGTTATTAATAATTAATATTAGTGTATATTCTAATTATATTAACAACAGTAATTAATCTAATTAAACAGTGATTTAAATACTCAATAATCTTAAAACAAGCGTGGAAATTACGTTGGGCATGTATCAAAAGTCAATTGTCGTGTTTATGGGCTTAGCAACATCGTTATAAATCGGTGATAAAAATCTTAATTGCTTTCAAACAAATTGCAAAAAGTCACTTTTTCCTTTTATATTGAAAATTTACATAATGTTTTAGACAATTTTGCGTATAAAAAATTTATTTATACGGGTCCTTCGGTATTGAGATTTTCAAAACTTCATCTTCATATAAAAAGGTAGGCTTTATGTATAACATCATAATCGCAAAGACATGACGTATTTGCTTGTTTGGTACACAGGTACTTAGTCAAAAACCTAGATTATTATGTAGTGCAGTTTTTTTCCTGCACTGCATATCACAATTATTATCCCAGAGTGCTCGAGTAAAACCACTGGCGAGCGCAAGTCTAATCGATTGAACAGGTAAATGTTATCATTACCAGAAATTTTATAAAACTAGATTAGATTTATTCAGAATGCTAATTAGCACTTTAAGCAATAATTTATGAAATATGTCTCTTGTTTATAGATTACTAGCAGACGCTCGTGGTTTTACACGATCATTTCCGTTACTGGCGTGATATCCGGAATGAAAAATATCCTAATAAATAATAAATAAATTTATAGGGACAAATCACACAGATTGAGCTAGCCCCAAAGTAAGTTCCAAACTAGTGTTATGGGATACTAAACTCAACGATACTACAGTTTATAACAAATACGTATACAGATAAACATCCAAGATAAGACCCAAGCTAATCAGAAAAAGTTCGTTTTCATCACGACCCTAGGTCGCAAACTGTCTCCAAACAAAATGTTATCTAAATCGACTCTGTGGTTTTGGAGTCAAACAAAACAGTCAGACCGAGATAGTTTCTGCATTTATTATATTAGTATGGATGGAATTATTTTATGTATGTTAATAAACCAGATATTTAGTGACATTTCGGAAATGATTGCAGGTGTAACTTAATATTGACATTATTAAGAAATTTATACTATGTCCATACTAATATTATAAATGTGAAAGTGTGTTTGTTCGTCCGTCTTTCACGTCGAAAATAATGAACAGATTTATATAATTTTGGGGGATAATTAAAGGTCTAGAATCTGGATACATTTACGAGCCTATACAGTTAAGTTTGGGAGATGTGTAGAACTGTGATTACAATTTGTCTTTTTGCCGGTACGTACACACCATATCCAGGTCAATTGCAGTCTTAAGTCAAATATTTTTATTCAAATAGGCCTAATACAAGCTCTTTCGAATCGTCACAATTTTTTTCCTACCACCTGTTCAGACGGCAGATTTGTGCTAAGAAGAACTGGCAAGAAACTTAGCACTTGCTCTTTGTGCATTGCGACTCTTTTAAAGAAAATACTTTTAAACAAAATGATGAAATTCATGGGGTAAAGGGTTTAAATAAAATTTGGCAGGTGTCACCATAATGGCACAATAAGACATGAATAATATGAAAGACAGTACCGTTGTCCAGTAAATGCTCAATTAGCACGTTCTTGCATTGTGTGTCTGTAACTGAGTGATCCCGTCAAAAGTAATGGTGGGCAGTATGCCAAAACCCAATTTTATGATCGTTAGAGAAATGTATATGTATTTTTATGTTTTTTACGGTGCATGCGATAGTGTCAAGGATATAATAGTGCTCATGTCTCAATTTGAAAAGAAGCGTAACTCAATTATTTTTAATTCAGAGATAATGGAGCCCGATAATGGAGAGCAGAATGCCCTCCGACTCCGAAGCACGGAGGAACTCAAGATTTTTAAATGCACCCAAGTAATTGACGTCGCTCCTTAAGAGCAATTTCGCAAAAAATTTAGGAAAATTTGACTGCGCAGCAATTCAACTGAATTCAGTTTGTCGATACACGCACAGTGTACTGAGAACATGAAAAAATATAATAATTGTAATAAATATTAATATGTAATATCTATTAGAAATGGACAAAGTTAGGACGACGCGAATACATAAAGAAATTAGTAAATGTATTTTATTTTATTTTAAATTTAAATAAATAAATATTGTGAAAATATTTAAGGAATTACTTTCAATAACGAATAACGTTATTATAATATAAAGTTCTTTTGGAAATATCTTTATTAAAATGGATAAAATCAAGGTAGAATTTGACACATTTTCTCGGATCTTACGTAAAATATTTATTAATTTTAAAAAATATTTCAGATGCTCTATCAAAAAAGTAGATTAGCCTAGGGTTCATAACTGTCGATAAAAATATATCTCTGGTTCTCACATATTTTTTTGATTTATGTATTTTTAATTTAAATGGCAGAATAAGGGATACAAAATCTTGCTCCGAGCAGTTTTTCGCAAACTTGACTTGGGAGATTATTAATATACATTATTATAAAAAAATATTTCAAAATGTACTACATTAAGCAAACCATGTAGGTACTGTCTAATGTAAAAGTAATTCCTGACATAGAAATCTAGGAACTCAATAACACTGGTAAACGCGTAAAAACGTAAAATGGCGATTTTGTTTAGTGTTGACAAGTAATCAACCTCAACGCGGTACCATAAAAAAACATTTCGACGAAAAGTTCAAAATCCAGATGAATATAAAACAACGAATCACCTTGAGCTTGACCGTGCGTGAACTATGTGGAGATAAATAAATACCGATTTTAAATAAAAATTAATTTAAATGTATTATTTTATAACCGAACGGAATTTGGAGAATCTGTATCTACGTAAAAGGGATAGTTTATATAAGATTAAAATAAAATTATACTGAGTATATAGCTTTCAATAGAAAGCTTGACATATCAGCGCCAAATTGGTGTGAAATTGATATTTTATGAACTAATCTCATGTTATAGATCTTTATTTAAAAAAACAAACTGACAGTTTTTATAATAAATATGGTTTCGACTGTGTTATCTAACAAAACAATTGTGAATTTATTCACAAGTGGTGATCAAGAGTACCTCTTAATTAGGATTTGGCATCAATTGTGATTTGAATTGTTATTGTATTGAATCGCAATTATATTTAAGAGTAAGCCTGCTAGTTTAGTGCCATTACAAAAATGGACAACGTTAAAGAAGTATAATAGAACAGTCGACATCGATCATCAATGACTGGTATGGAAACAATTGATAGTCAATATCGATCGCTCCATTCCAGTATCCATCAATCTATGCCATCGTTCCACAATCGATCGAGTTTTCAGGAGTGTTACATTATATCTCTATCGGATTACCCTTTACCGATACGGTACTGTTACATGGAAGATGTTGGTATCAGTAGATTGGAGAGACGACTATTTAATAACCTTGATAATGTGATCAGGAAATCAATAAAATTGTAAATTTAGCATATGCCGACTATGTCGAGACGCTTGCAATGTGATAAATTCTGCTTTAATATTGCTTTCTAAACCGGTTACAATGAAATGTTAACATTATGATAATCAGATAATTGTTTTCTATACTATTGTCTTCTAATCTAATATCTAAGGAATAAATTGTAAATTACTGTTGCGTGCGCTTCTGACAATTTATTTTACTAGAGCAAGAGTACCTTTGAATGGGAACGCTCTATTATATTGGACGTATTTTGCTTTAACCTAGTAAATAAACTAGTGTGTTAACAGAAAATCAAAAAATTTTGTTTTTTTTATTTATGGCAAAGGTACTTTTACTACGCATTGAGTTCGTAGCATAGTATAAAATATTCGCATTTGGATTTTACATCGAAATTGAACATCTCCCACAATACCATCGACAAAACCGAATTCGAATGGAGACGTATAGCAAAAGCTGCTATTCGTGGATTTTACATCGAAATCGAACATCTTCCACAATACCATCGATAAAACCGAATTCGAATGGAAACGTATAGCAAAAGCTGCTATTCGTGTGGACCCACCGTGATCACGACCACTCTGACAAGAGTTCCACTAGGTTAACTTTACTCTTTGGACAAGACTGACCGACTGAGAGGAAGAATGGGGACATACAAAAGAGGAAACACGTTACAAAAATACCTTTTGCCTCTACAACGTTTTTTATAACCTTTCCTAATTAAATAATCGACCATCTATTGACAAGATTTCTTCGATACTTTTATTACTTAAGACATCATCGACGATCATTTTGATCCTCTTTAACTAACAACTATTAACATTACGTAGGTTGAACGAGAGATCAGAAAGATGCTTTTTCCCTTTTGCAGAGATTGTTTATCAAGTGACTGTTTAGTAAGACAAGCTAAAATGTACCGTGGGATGTGAGCCGTGAGTTGATGCGGGCTGTGATGGCGCGTGCGACCTCTGTCGAGTCCGGCGCCCGTTGCTGATGCAGGCGAAGCCGCTCAAACAGGCAGTCGGCTGCTGATTCGTCCGCCATGCGATATGCTGTACAACAATAAATACATTAAATTAACTGTTAACCAGGGATATCGGGACAAGCCCACCACACATTCCCACCGCTGTGTGACCTCAGATTGACAATAAGCAATGAAGCTTATTGACGTCCCAGGGCCAGGGGAGAAACTACAGCTGTCTTGGAACTCACAACGAATTTAATCAGAAAGAAAATAGATGCAGTACATATTGAAAGTAACGACAAGTAAGCTTCGACCTTAAGTGCAATAACCCCAACACAAAAAGTGAAATGAGAGAGAGATAATGAGTTTTGACTGTTTTTCTGAATTTTAACTGTTTTTGTTACGACAATTAGGCCCAACTTATCTCTGCAGAGTAAGGTTCCGACTATGGACAAAAGATAAGTCATCAACGCGAATCAGTATCCGTTACTTGGCCTGAAAACATTGACACAAGTTAACACGTTAACTAAGATTGACACCAATTTTATTGCCAAAAGCATACGACTCCAAGGGCCAGAAATACACTTGGTGTTTTATTGATAACGATACTTTGGTTGCATTTTAGGAACTAAAGGGTAGCGAGTGAGAAAGCTTTTTCGTAAAGGCTTTTTATTGCAATAGATACTAATTTCTATTATGTAAGGGTTTATATGAAAGGTTTGAATTAATTTTCTATTATAATTTAGTATGTTTAAAATTAAAGGCGACTTAAGCTGTCTTTACATATTTCAATTGTGTTTCACTGAACAGTGAAATAAGGGTTATAAATTAACATCCCAACAAAAAAATAACAACCGCCTAAACAATGTTCTGTAATTATTTCTGACGTAGCAACGTGAGGTGTGATGTGTATAGTTCAGATAGTAACATATTAAGCAAATTATCGCCAGAATAAACCGAATAATAAACCGAATATATGGATTATCTGATTAACATGCCATATATGAATCAGCATTCTTAAAGGTACTTGGATTTAGAATTCTATGACATTTTTAAGTGCCAAATTGTCGATATAAGTTACCATTTTTGAATATAAAATTGTAGAAGTCTGTAAAAGATGCACAGTCGATAGGACATCAATGTGTATCTTTCTTTGATAGTTTTAAAACTGCGTTCGTGACTTGTCAACTGCATGGAATCTGTCAGGTTTTACAGTACCTAATGCATTTACTGACTATAACCAAAAAAAACTTGACAAGTCCGTGTCGGACCTCGCCCAGTGTATGGTACCGTATTTGCTACGCTTTGCTTGCTAACAGATGGTTCATGATTTTTTCTTCCACTTCGTTAGTATGTTATGTTCCTTGTTTACTACGATACCCCAAAATATTTTAGATTGTAAATTTTGATTGTAGAAATTTTGACAGCATATTTACTTGCGTGTCAACTTTTTCAGCCAATTAAAGATTTTAGATGGTAATAACAAACTCGGAAACCTTCGTGGCTCAAAGTTATAAATAAGAAGCCTAGGTTGCTTAGATAACAAAAAACTTTGTCAATGAGGTTCGTTAGGCCGACATGAAAGTACTGACGTCAGCGATAACGTGGCGGAGTAGGATCTATGCACCTTCGATTCAAAGAGTTCTTTCTTATATCTATGTAAACTTTTCGAAACTGAAAAGATGACAAGATGGAGTCACAAGTTCGATTCCTGCAACGGGTTAAACATTTTTGTGTTTTGCAAATGTCGATATGACTTTGTGTTATACTGATTCAGTACAATTGTTTGTTTAAAGCTTTTAAAAATATTTATGCTAACGTATTTATCTGCATGTGTTTGTGTTGGTGGTTTATTAGTCCGTGATTAATTCACTTATGTTTGTTTGCATCTAGAATTGCAAATTACAAAGATAAACGTCTTACAAAACAACAAAACGTTTTAAGATAAATTAGCAGACTCTTTTTATTTGGATTCTTGTTTTGAAACTTCTATTTTTTGTTAGTGCCATTATCTGTATTTAGTCACAATAAAAAACGAATGCAATGAAAATATGAATAAAAAGTTGCAACATGAATATTCACATTAATTTCGATACAACATTTAACAGAAACCTATTGTGCAATTATAATATGATGCAGATTTTATGGAAACACAGAATTAGCATTATCAGAGATGTAGGCCAAAACAAAACAACGTGTTTAAAGACACCACTTGAACAGTTGAAAACATCGAAGGAGAAATAGAATCACAGTGAAAATCGTATTGACGTACGTGTGAGTTTGTGGTTGTCCTTACAGGTTTTATGTGTCGATATTGTTTTTGTAAATGGTGTTGTGTACGGTATTATTCACGATCGGGTAGCATCACAAGCTATGCGCCCCGCGGTGGCCGGAGCCCGACTAATCCCGAATGGCGACGCACTGAAAGGAAAAGCGACGCGCGGGGGCGTAACTAATACACGACACAACGGAAAATGTTCTATCCCCGAACACTTTATTACAAGTACACATAAATACTAATATTGTTTAATTGCGATTAATGTAACACTTTCAGATTATTGTATTTACGATTTTCATAAACCTTTATAGTATATTTTCTAGTAGGTAACCCTCTGAGTCGTACGTTTATTGTTATGTGTATGGAGGGAGAAATGGGTGATTGAACGCCACTGGCGTCGCGTGTGATAAAAATCTAGTTTTTTTATAAAGGATTTTAAGTTTTTAATGTAATATCAAAAGTGAAACATACTTTTCCGTTTAGGTTTTTTAATTTCTTGAGTTTGGTCTGCTGAGTCGGAGTGAGCTGTAAAAATAGGAAAAACATTTTCTTTGTTAATAAAGTATTATTTCTAGCGTACATAGATTCTCAACAATAACAGAAGTCGGTCTATTTAAGTTCTCACTACCGATTTTAGCACACATGATGATGATAACCTAATATGATAACATTTCATTATCCACTGCCTTATTAGATACTTAATTAGATGAATCATTCTTTCAATGTTTTTAAAATATTAACATAGAATGATGACAGTGTGAACCGTCGACCTCTTGAACTGAAATCACAAAGTAATGCCGTCATATTTCTTAATGCTTTAAAACTTTTTTTTTCGAACATAAAAGCTAAAAAAATATATTATTGTTATTCGTAATATAATAATAAAAACTAATTAAATTATGCATAATATCACAAGATCACGGCAGTTGGCGCGGTGTTCAATCTCCCCATTGCATTCCTCCAAAAACTCTTTCTTACTAGAACTAACAATTTTATGATCTTACCCCTTTAGCAGGTTTTGCTATTTCATGATTAGACTGAGCTCTCTTTCCTAATGTTATGAAAGCTTAATGTAACGAAAATTTATGTGAGAAATAAACTCGCCTTGCATTAAAACGGACATTTCTCGTTCATTACAAAAGTTTGGTTCTCATCAATACAATACGTTAATCTTTTTTCACAGCAGTACATAACATATTTCATCTCTGAAATTTGATTAAAAAAAATATGTAACAATCTTCTGGTATTTTAATTTGAAACCATAAAGGGGAAGATTATTTAATAAATTCCTTTAAGTTTAAAATATTTTTGAGATTGATGAATTTTGACAATGACTGAATAGGATATACCTACTTCAGAATTTGTCATAATAATAAAAAAAATAAAAACAGAAAATAAGTATGAATTCTCAAATTCAATGTAAAACTTTTTACATAATCGATTATGAAGATTTTTTAAACAAAAAATTAATTAATATTTACAGGAACGATTTCGTAGAGTAGGTATACATCATCATTGGTGTAAATCTTGTGTATATAATAATTATGTAATTATTGTTCACAAGATTATTTATTGTTATTTTCGCATTGCGTTATTTAAACGTATTGTAAAATGCTCTTGAAAAACGCAACTTCCGAGGAAGACAGACCCATATCCGTGACCGACGACCTCCGTGGCGTAATGGTTACCACGCCAGACCGCCCAGGAGGTCCCGGGTTCGATCCCCGGTCGGGTCATGATGAAAAACGAACTTTTTCTGATTGGCCTCGGGTCTTGGATGTTTATCTATATATGTATTTGTTATAAAATATAATATCGTTGAGTTAGTATCCCATAACACAAGTTTCGAACTTACTTTGGGGCTAGCTGAATCTGTATAAATTGTCCCTTGTCCCTATATATATATCCACTCTTTTCTTCTTTTGTAAGATGGGCTGCACTTGCAACTGTTATTTATTTCTTTGGATATACACGGAGAAGTCTTCGCTTACTACCAATTGATCCGCTATCTGGTTGCACGAATATAAATTAATTGCATTATTAAATTCATTTTTTATGACAGAAGAGGACAAACAAGTAAGCGGGATCTGATGAATAGAATAGAATAAACTTTATTTGAATAAAAATTTAACACAAATACACTATTACAATTAAAAAAGACATTAAAATTTTACACAGTGGGTACAGAAAAAGAACACAACACGTAACAGCCTGTGTGCTGCAGCCATCCAAAAAGGTCATTAGCTCAGTGTAATCTTAAACTCACAATTAAGGGCGCAAAGCACTGATATTCTGGCCTCGGGTCTTGGATGTTTATCTATATATGTATTTGTTATAAAATATAATATCGTTGAGTTAGTATCCCATAACACAAGTTTCGAACTTACTTTGGGGCTAGCTGAATCTGTATAAATTGTCCCTTGTCCCTATATATATATCCACTCTTTTCTTCTTTTGTAAGATGGGCTGCACTTGCAACTGTTATTTATTTCTTTGGATATACACGGAGAAGTCTTCGCTTACTACCAATTGATCCGCTATCTGGTTGCACGAATATAAATTAATTGCATTATTAAATTCATTTTTTATGACAGAAGAGGACAAACAAGTAAGCGGGATCTGATGAATAGAATAGAATAAACTTTATTTGAATAAAAATTTAACACAAATACACTATTACAATTAAAAAAGACATTAAAATTTTACACAGTGGGTACAGAAAAAGAACACAACACGTAACAGCCTGTGTGCTGCAGCCATCCAAAAAGGTCATTAGCTCAGTGTAATCTTAAACTCACAATTAAGGGCGCAAAGCACTGATATTCTGCCATGACCTGGTAATGGTAAACGACAGTAAACTAACGATTCTACAGGTAAAAGGAAATATGCAAATTGAAACAGCACAGAAGGTTTATCACAGTGCAGTAGATTTTCGCAAATACTTAGTCTGGCCATAAATACTGTTACAATTAAAAATAAACAATATATTACATTTGAATTTGGAATCTGTCATTTTTATATGATTTTTCATTGTCTTTTCTTATTTTGGCGCTAATACATTGTACAATATTTTGCGATATTAAAATGGAGTGGGGTGATAAAGAGAACCGAATCGCTGTGATTGCATTACACAAAGTAGGTATGGAGCCAAGTGCAATTTTTAAAACTCTCCATACGCTTGGTATTAGTAAAATGTTTGTGTACCGGGCTATTAATAGGTACAATGAGAGCTTCTCTGTTTGTGACACAAAAAGATCTGGCCGTCCACGTAGTGTTCGTACGAAAAAGATGGTCAAAGCAGTAAGGGAAAGAATTCGAAGAAATCCTGTCCGAAAGCAAAAGATTTTATCTCGGGAGATGAAGATAGCACCTAGAACCATGTCGTGTATTTTAACAGATGACTTAGGACTTGCAGCCTATAAGAGACGTACTGATCATTTCTTAACTGATAATTTAAAAAAGAATAGGGTGGTAAAATCAAAAAAACTACTGAAGCGGTACGCAAAGGGAAGTCACAGAAATTTTTTGTTTACGGATGAGTTTTTTTTTTACAATTGAGCAACATTTTAACAAACAAAATGACCGTATTTATGCTCAAAGCTCTAAGGAAGCTTCTCAATTAGTCGACAGAGTGCAATGTGGGCATTGCCCGACTTCAGTGATCGTTTGGTGGGGTGTTAGCTATGAAGGAGTGACTGAGCCATACTTTTGTGAAAAAGGTATCAAAACATCGGCACAGGTGTATCAAGATACCATTCTTGAGAAGGTAGTTAAGCCCCTTAACAACTCCATGTTCAATAACCAAGAATGGTCCTTCCAGCAAGACTCGGCGCCGGGTCGCAAAGCTCGGTCCACGCAGTCTTGGTTGGAATCGAACGTTTCCGACTTCATCAGAGCTGAAGACTGGTCGTCGTCTAGTCCCGATCTCAATCCACTGGATTACGATTTATGGTGCGTTTTAGAGAGTACGGCTTGCTCTTAACGCCATGATAATTTGGAGTCCCTAAAACAATCCATACGATTGGCAGTGAAGAATTTTCCCATTAAAGGAGTGCGTGTTTCTATTGATAACTGGCTTCAAAGTTTAAAGGACTGTATTGCAGCCACTATAGACCACTTCGAATAAATCTATTATATTTTAAATTGTTTTATATTTATGTATTAAACTAACACATTGTAAAAGTAATAAATGTTATTTGCAATTGAAAAATTAAAAAAAACTCTTTTACAATATTTATGGCAAGACTAGGTATAATATGTACGTATATATAATATGTATTGTATAGATGTATAAATAGTTAAGTTATGTTATATATAAAATAGTAATAAATAACAAGACCAAAAACAATATCACACCATCTTTTAAACAACAAAGTCACCGACCAACATTGCGGTACTTATTTTTTGTTTATTTAGTAAAAATATTTTTTTTTTTTTCTTAAAAGAGAATTTGGAAGAAAGTTGTCTTATGGGTGGTGGGATATTATTCCAGCATTTGGTGGCAAGGTAGCTGAAACTGCCGGCAAACGCAGCTGTGATGGTAAGCAATCACCTCTGCCAATTGACACAGATATAATATTAATATTTACAGCCATGGAGATACACGACTACATGATCATGGATGCGTTAGAATATTTAAATTGGTTAGGATACTGAAATGTCATATCAAACAAGTAGTATTCTTGCGTGATCAGTCACAAAATGTTATTACGACAATCATAAGCTCACCTTCATGCACATATCATTAACTTCGGTTATCGTGTATGAATATCAAGATTAGGATATAATGTCAGCGTATTGAAGGCAGTTGGTGCTGGAAATGTCAATATGATTGGGATCTGGAGCAACCTTGGACAGCAGTCAACTGCTTTGGTTCATATTAAAAGGCGTCTATTTCTTGGTTTTGCAGATGGTCATGAGATGTTGAAAACGAATCTTCGGTGGTTGGTTCGTTGCTACCAGGATTTTAGACAATCAGTCCCTCAGTTTGTCACACTCCCTGAGATGCCAAAGGAAATAATGTTCTCTTTGATACCATTTGTGTGATAACTTTGTAATACACAAGTACATTATGTTTTTTGAAAACACTCATTAAATATCTAGTATGAAAACAATGTTTGTAAAGTATAAACTATCATAATGATTTTGTTTACAAATCGCTGTTAATATAAGCGAGTTACTGTACAGGTAGTATTATTGTACAATAGGTCGCATTACGATTAACAACTGATAGTAATTAAACATGACTTGTGTAGATTTATTTTTGCAAAACAACTTTAGGTCTTTTTTATTTTTGTTGCCATATTTAAATTGGGTATTGACTATGTATACGGAAAATAAAATGTCACAGGTTTGTTTATTGTGTTTATACCGAGTAATTAAAATTCTCGAACAAAATCGTGGTATTGAACTGTCTTCCTATCACTGTTGGTGCGGGATATGCGAGATTTTTTTTATATCATACGTCAGGCAAAGGAAGAAAATGGTTACTGACCATAATAAACATCAGTAATACTAGAGACTACCAATGCGTTGCCTATTATACCTTTTGTAATAATGTTACAATTTTTTGCAAATAAAGTATAAATTATAATCCTACTAGAAATAGAATTGGGTTAGAGAAAAGATAAAAAAAAGAGAAAGGGATCTTTCACTTATCTAACGAAACAGTTTCGGAGATCAATAATTCTATGACTTTCGGAATTACATAATGAATTTAGATCATTATCATTTTAGATTATCATACTTAACAGTGCATTTGAAAACTATACTCGGGCAGATTATGCATCACTCACTTTACAGAATGTCACCTTACAAAATAATAACACAAATGAAGGAGCCAGTATACGGGTGAAAAGGCAAGGTAAGTGTAATTTTTACAATTCAATTCCTAGTATTCCAACGTATATTGGATACGTTTAAAGAGGAGTCCTATTAGGTATGTGTCAACTGTGGACTTTCGCGTGAGTTTCGAAATTCTCGTCCTATTCATTTGTTTACATAATGAAAGGGACGTCTGTTTTGGATTGGGTGACGATGAATCTAGTGAACTTGGTAGTAATGAGAATGTTAAGTTTTATATTATTTACATTATAGAAAGAATAACAAAAAATCCTTTCTTTGTCATTACAAACAGAATGAAATGAAAGAAAAATGGTTTATTTGGTATGTAAGGTTTAATGTGATGTAAATAACATCACATTAAACCTTACATACAACTAAAATGATTTGTGCCTACGTCAAAGAAGCCTCCTTTCAGCATAATATTATGGTTGTTGTAACCACAATGCTGGTCTTTCGACGATACCATTGAAACAAATATCTTTTATACATGGGAACTGATAATGTCTGGATAATCTTTTGTTTAGGAAGTTTTAAAAAAGCATTGCCAAATCATTTAGTCATTTGTTGGACAAACAAGCAAGTGGGCCACATTTGCTTACTTACCTGCGCTACACAGCTTTTGATATAGTTGATATAATAATGTGTGCAATAACTGAGCCAGTGAAAAAAATAAATTATAGAAATATAATATTTTCTGTTTATTGAAAAAGATTAGTTTGTTAGTCTGTCCGTATTCTGTTCAAGTCCTATAGTTTTACAAAATCTTCAGTGTGGTAGTCCGACTCGTGCTTGATCGTTTTTTTTTTTCAATTTTTTACCGAATAGATATCGAATTTTGTTAAATTATTCGTACGATATACTTAATTTCGTGTACCTTTCAGGTAAATTCGTTGAAGCTGCGAAGATGCCTCAAGTAAAAGTATTGCGTTTGTTTCTTCAAATGTTCAAGAATCTTTGGACAGACTATCCTATTGGAGGTGTTCATCCGATGCATAAGGATGTACCCAAACCTGTAGTGCAACTCTTCAAACAAAGAATTATGGACTTCCTTTTCCCTCCATTTGGATCGAAAACGGATGAGGACAAAAGATAATAACGACGACATTAAAAGAATTTTATTTTGTATATTTTATCTTGTACCCATAGTACTAGCTTAGTTGCTTAGTTTGGGACTAGATGGCGTTGTGTGATTCGTCCAAGAATATTTATTTATTATTTTTATTATAAAATTTTGTATTTTTTAATGCAGAAAAGAGTCCAGCTGTTTTTTCGCAGTGGTAATTTTGCTATTGTTTCCGAAGTTGTAGTAGCTTGTAGAGGAAATGAAGTATTCAAATCATTATTATTGTACACTTTGACTAGAAAAACTAGAAACAGTGCCAGTGAAGGTCTACTCTCCAAATAAACTTTTTTACATTGAAGTGATTTTTTGTATTTGATCCAAGTGGAATGAGGGGATTTAATTGCCTCTAATATCCGTCTACAATACTTACTCTTTAATTTTCTTAAATTAAAAGCATATAATATATTTCCACAATGTCTCTAAAAGTATATTCTGTCCTTTTATACATACGGTAGCCCCATTCACGGTATTGTAGCATAGTTATACTTAATTTTGGAAGATGTTGTGCAATATAAAAACATATTGCACACACTAACATGCCCAGTGGCACATCTAGTTTGTTTCTATCTGCGACCGTGGGCGGGGCACCATTTAGTATAAAAGAATCGAAGTTGATTCTCCGCGCTTATTACATGGACAACGATTCTGCAGTGCCTCCAAAATGAAGGTACTAACTGGATTACTATCCTATCTGTGACGAGTGTATAACCAACCCGGTTCTTATTCTCGCGAGTGTGTTCAGTTTTGTGTCTATAATTGTGATTAAAACATGTTTAGTGGAGTGTTCAAATCTGATGATAATGGATTTCAAAACTTGTTTTGCTCAGCTTTATGCCCTGGTGTTTTGTGAATTTTAAAAAGAAATCTTAATATATTATAAACAATTCTAATGATCGATAGATACAATTTAACATATAAAATCATATAAGATGAAAATACGTTACACTAATACATAAATAAAAAATGCACATTAGCTCAAAATTTTGTATGACGTTCATGGGATACTCGATGACGACAAGACGGTTCTAAAAAGAATCCTACGATACGATTCTAATGATTAGCGATAGCGTTTGTTAAGCTATTTTTAGGATAAATAAATACTAATTCCGATGTAGGAATCGATACTGAACGAACTGTACTGTACTATTATGTGGTGACTACAAAAAAGTTATGAGACTATAAAAAAGTCTATTAATTAGTAGTGCAAAACAGTCACCTAAGTGTTCCCGCTCAATGCAAGCGCCACTGCGGAGATTGAACTTCCTGATAGAAAACTGTTCATATTACCTATACATAAAGTTTCATAAGTATATAAAAATAATAATTCATTTGCCTTTCTCTAATCTCTGAAAATGTAACACATACCTATAATAAATGTGCTTCCAAATAATAGTATTGTCACTGCCATGTCACTGCACATAATCGTAATCGCTCAATTCTAAAATACTCACGTTGGTAATACAGAATAATCATTTTATTTAATGTTAAAGTTTTGAAATATTATTTGTACAGATACTGGTGTTATGGCTATTTTGTGCTATTGCTAGCACATGGGCTAGCCAGGAGACCGGTACCAGTGTAGCGTGGCCTGGTGGCAAGAAGACTCGGCAGCTTGTCGCAGCCGTGACGTCTGTTACACCGGCACGTGCAAAGACCACCGCTTATTCCACCAGACAGTACATTAATGCTGTAAGTGATACTAGAGTACTTTACATTGTAGGCGATTTACTAACTAAGAAACGTTAAACTCATATTAGAACTTTCAAAAAACAGTTTATTTGGAGCATAATCTATTCGGAAGTGCAGAAACTGTGTACAGTTCCACAAACTTATTTGTGCCGATGGCGGGGGCGCGAAGATCGAAGCTATTGAGGGTAATTGTCAAGGTATTCAAGGCGTATTCATTTAGTTCTAGTTTTGGCCACCAGCATAGAATAAGTG
Source organism: Endotricha flammealis (assembly GCA_905163395.2). Lineage (NCBI taxonomy): Eukaryota > Metazoa > Arthropoda > Insecta > Lepidoptera > Pyralidae > Endotricha > Endotricha flammealis. Next base: position 5,916,187 of record LR990853.1, read on the forward strand.
TATTGTTATTGTAAGAAACGTCAAACCCATACTAGACCTTTTTGACAGTTCTGCCAAACTCTTCAAGCCATACGGCTTTGACGTTTTTTAATTGGTAAATAGCCTATTTGGAACTTTATTACAAAGTGGTGAAACCAGCACTTAATGTCATTAAGAAACCTATGCCATTTTCTTGGCCTTACAACAAATTTAGACGAGAAAGTTAGTTTAGGGTTTCTATGGGTTCCATTCTAGGACCTTACTACTTTATTAACAGACAGAGCAACGTTGTTTTTCGTAAAGATGCCGCTGTTGCTTACTAACTTGTCTTGCATAACCTACAAGTACTTTTTATAAGAGTATTCTACTAAAATAGTATCTGGCTGGCCTTAGCTATATCAACTCACTCTATTTTTACAGGCTTATCCATATTGTTATATGTATAGGTATTAGCATTCTTATACCATAATATACATATTTATAGAATTAATCGGTGATGTCTGAATATTTTTATTTTGAAATGAAATGCTCAGACAAAATAAAAATCTTGTTTTAATGTAACATTAAAAAATATATCATGAATTTTAAACGAACACACGTAACATTGTTGGAATTTTACCATTTGCTGTATAAAAATTACCTGTTTTTATATACAAATTTGAATTAAGACGACACTAGAAAAATATAGTTTTATTTATAAATTTAATTATATAAAACTTGAAATTATATTTATGAAGCTATAGCCTGCACTTCTTTCGTCATAAGTATGTAGTTAAAATATTCATCACTCATGTCATGAGTGTAAAGATCACTGTATCGCTTTAATAAGTAAAATGAATAATAATTTTCTGTCCCTTCTCATGTTAATGACTAAAAAAGGCCGTGACCTGGTTTCTTTCGCCATTTCTTTTACCGTTGGCCATTTTGGTTGTTTCCGAAATGGTGGTAGTATATAACGTAGTTTATTTTCTTTATACATATTGTAAATGACAAGAAAAAGTGCCTGTGAAGGTCTAATTTCTGAAATAAACGATTTCATTTCATTTCATTTAATTTCATTTCGTTAGTCGTTTATGGATGTAATTAATAAAATACTGTGTCTTTCTTTACAGTTACCGATATCAGGACTAACTGGATTTGGATCTCAATTTGGTTATATGCCGCAAATCGCCGCATTCAGTCCATTCCAACAATCTTACTATCCCATAGGTGGGAACTCATTGTTTCCTGTAGGCGGTTCAATATTTGGAGATGGTTCCTACTATCCTGGAGGATATCCTGGAGGAGCATCCCTGTTTCCAGACAGCGGTTCATACTACCCTGGTGGAGGAGTAATATTGCCACCTGGTGGTTCATATCTTGATGGTTCTTACTACCCAATTGGAGGTGGATTATACCCAGGCAGCCCTATTTCACCTATTGCACCAGAACAACCGTCCTCTGATGTCCCTAGCTATCCAGCTCAACAGCCAACTGGAGATTCTGATTCAACTGTTGTAGATTCCGCTGAATTTCCACCTGAGAAACAAGTAGAACAATCCACATCCACGGAAAATAGACCGGCAGACCCTCAAGCGCCACCATCAAATGCGTATCCTACTTATCCACAACCTCCGCAAGGTACCGGGACACAACCCATTCAGAAACCACCGCAAGGTGTAGACGAAGCCGCAAGTTCTCCACAAAACAATCCACCTAATCAATCTTGACAGATACCCGTATATCCCCAGATTCCTCAAGTACAGCAGCCTTTTCCACAATTTCCCCAGATACCGCAAATAACACAGATTCCCGGTTTTCCACAATATCCGTCAAATATTCAAGGACCAGAAGGAACTATTCCAGGATTCCCGCAATACCCGTCTGATTCACAGGCACCCCAGCCCACCTATCCCGGGTTCCCACAATTTCCAATAAATTCACAGCCTTCACAGGATACTGTTTCGGGATTCCCCCAATACCCGTCAAATCCTCAGGTGCCACAAGGCACTATTCCCGGTTTCCCGCAATATCCGACAAATGAACATCAAGGTTTCCCTCAATTCCCCCAGTCGCCTTCCCCATCTCCCCCGACCAGTTTCCCATCAGCAGACAATAGCGACAAAGGGGTAGATGATGAAGACACGATATCTGTAGACTCTGCGTAAATAGGTGTGTAATAACTAATTTGTAAATTAAAGTATTAGAAAAATAAGTTCCTCGAGTCAGTTTGTGTAACAAAGAATGACTGTTGTGATATACATTGTATACTAAAGACAGGATGGATATTATAGCAATCTAATTAAAATCCATATAATTACATGATTCTCGAATGCCATTATTGGCACAAATGAAAAAATACCTGATGGAATATTTTATACGTGTATAGTTAATGTAAATTATATTAATATTTTATACATCTGTTGTTTTATTTGTTGGATATAACTATAACTGCATACACTTCCAGGTGTTATACGCAGTTTTCTTAGCGTTATGTTTCGTAGTTTTTTTTATTAGAACTTAAAATCCGAATTCTGCCACCGGACACGCTATACTAGTGTCATGAAATATGTTTCATTTGTATTATGTGTGGGAAGCTCTTGCATATAATGTTGAACCATGTTGATACCTGCTATATGAGAGTGCGTAGCTCGACATGTTCGTGATTATGTCTGATTGTGAGTGAACTACGATGACTATGAGACCCTTTATCACAAGTGCGCACCTCGCGGTTGCGTGCGCATACGAATGCATTTGCTCGCGACAAACAAAATGCATATTTATAGATATAATTGCGACGATAAGCTATAAGGCAATCCGTATTCTTTCTCCCTTCTCAGGTGGAATTGTTGTACACGAACAGGAAAGAAGTAAGTCTAAAGAAGAAAAAATCCGTCCGAAGTACAATCAATTAATTCTAAACAAGGGGGTTACCTGAAAAGGTAGTTTTAAAAATGGATAATTTTCTGTAATAAAATAATTTACTGTAAATTTTTTGGATCTTCATTAAAATACAAAAAAAACTTAATAACATTAATATTTTTA